>CM060839.1:84145404-84670404 GCA_030762175.1 Metallyticus violacea
CTGAAAAGTTGTACATGATACATATTTGTAAAGGGGTTTCAAAACTACTTATTCCCAAATAAAGGACGTTCGCATTTAAGTGTTAATGCATTGATAATGATCCAGGAAAATACGGAAAATTTAATCAACTAAATGACCACACCATTTAAATCCTGAGGACAAACAGCACTTTCTTTGTTTGTTTCTTTGTTTCTCTTCTTCTTCTTCATCATAAAAAATCGTTTTCACAGGAAACTAATGGACATATTTTTCCGCATTCAAGGAATGATTTACCTGCCCACACAATGTAACAGAGCAATAGTACAGAGATGTCATAAAATTCCATATGGCCATTTCACATGCAAAAGACCACACTTACGTATCAGTCTTTAGATGGCGTGCTGCAAAATTTCAGACACGTAAGTGTATTTACATGTTTTTGACGATCGTATAAACTAACTAATGTTAACACTATAAAAAATGGATCAAATTGAAATACGAGCTGTTGCAAAGCTCCGTTTTGAAGGGCTTAACCCCAACATAAACACAAAAGGAGTTAGATTCCGCATTAAAGGATTTTCCCCCTTCATTTTCGACGGTTAAAAAATCCGCTGCTGAATTATGTATGGGCGTACATATATTTAGGATGATGAGCTCTCGGGATGACTCACAATGCTACGACTAACGAGTAAATGACAAAAATTCGCAATGCCGCATTCAATGATCGATGATTTAAGGTAGGCGATTTGACTGACATGGGAAATACCTCGTTAGGCTGTGTCCATTACATTTTACATGATGCTTTGGGTTTGTGAAAGCTTTTCACTCAATGGCTGTTAACATTGGACCAAAAACGCATTCGAATGAATTTTTCGCAACAGTGTTTAGACTTGTTTAAATGCAATTCCAATGAGTTCCTCCTACGTTTCTTAACAGTAAAGGAAACATGGATACACAACTACATAAAGGAGCAGTTCAAAACAATGGGCGCCAAAGAAAGCAAAAAACGGTTTCATCTGCAGGAAAAGTCATAACTACCGTTTTCTGGGATTCTCATAGTGTAGTGCTCGTAGACTATTTCTAGAAGGGCAGAACCATCACCGGGGAATATTATGCTTCACTATTGGACCAATTGAAGTATGCTATTCAGGCTAAACGTTCACACCTTGTGAAAATGAAAGTTCTCTTTCATCACGATAATGCGCCTTCAAACACTTATGGAATTGCTACAAAACTGCTTGAACCTTCACTTTCAAGTGCTTCCACATCCACCATATTCGCCAATTTGTTTCCCAGCGATTACTTTTTGTTCCCAAACCTGAAGAAAAGGATGAGTGAACATCAAATATTGAGGTTTCAACCTCAACATTTGTTTTTCACAGTTGGACGAATCTTATTTTACTGAGGGTATTAAAAGTCTTGCTTTTTAGCTTGTATGTAAAGCCTCCTCGTTAAATTTTGTTCCCAAACCTGAAGAAAAGGATGAGTGAACATCAAATATTGAGGTTTCAACCTCAACATTTGTTTTTCACAGTTGGACGAATCTTATTTTACTGAGGGTATTAAAAGTCTTGCTTTTTAGCTTTTATGTAAGGCCTCCTCGTTAAATTTTGGAAGTTGGTGAAACTTTTTGCTAAGCACATCTTAGGTTGGCTTTGCTCCAACACCAGTGTAATATGGCATCTATTGTGTAAAAATAGAACCGAGGAAAATTACCTCTTGTTGCACATTTGTTCACCGTTCTCCTTATATTATTAACGAATTTGGTCATGGTCTAATATGTGGTGTCGTTCTAACCTACGTATAATGTTCTCCGTATGATCAAGGCAACATTTTGTCTTAGTTTAGAGACTATTTACATATTGTGTTGGCAGCATTCATGGTAGCCGAATAGTAGAATGATTATGCAATGACGTCAAAGCAAGGAGGAAAAAAAAAAAAAAAAAAAAAAAGATCGCGATATCGAGTGCGAAAGGAATTTCGCCTCCATTCCGTTCTCAGCCTTGAATGTGGAACAGGCTGTTGTAGAAACTTGAGGTGGAGCTAAGCTGTCAAAACGTCACTGGGTACTTATTTCCTCGAGAAAATGAAGATTTGGACGTCAGAACATACTTTCAAGTAAGCCTCACTTTCTCCATCGTGAATCTATATTTACACAACTAAGGAAAAAATCGTTGTCCGATATTAATTTCTATTTCTTACCATTTTAGATTCACTGGTTAAAAACTGAAGATAAATGTTCTGCTAATGTATGCCAAAACACAAGTTATTTAATAAACTGATGTTCGTGTAATTGCTGGGAAGTAGTTTGTCTAAATATTTGGTTACTGTGCTAAAAAGATACAAAACGCCTAAAAAATTCATACACTTTAGTTGAAAAAGAAGCAACGAGATTAATGGACTAATAGCGAATAATGGTATCAGAAACCAATTAATATTCTGCTGTTTACAGATCTGAGTTAAAAGTCCATTTTAAAGCATAATCCAGAGCTGGGACAAGGGCTTGAGGCATGTTAATATAGCATGAAATCATTTATCACTTTTCTGCATTAACAACTAACACGCGAACATCATGGCTAGAGTTGTTAGTAACCATGAATGGCAGTATCGGATTTCCTCTAATTGCTCGCATTTTTATGTTTGAATAATCATAATTCGAAGTGATGCAAGAGTTGTTATATATTGCATGCAATAGAATTTTTTAAGCATAACTTCTTATATTTAATGTATATTACAAAATAATGAGATTACTTGATAACTTACTAGAAATTTCTAACTTTTATATTTAAGCCACCCATGGGAGACTGTGGCACAGGCAGCTTGGCGGAAGTACCCAAATCCCATGAATCCTGCAGTTATAGGAACTGATGTGGTGGACAGGAAGGTAATCAATGGTGTTCTGCACACACATAGGCTTGTTAGCTCCAAGTGGGGATTTCCGAGATGGGCACAAAAGGTGAGTTGATTAAAGACTGTTTTGGTAATTGATAGCATAAGCACTAGGTTTATATGTTATTTACATCCAGCACTAAATGCCAGATTTCAGCTGTTGATGTCAGATATAAATGATGTTCCTTACACTAATGCTTGTTAAATTTTGGAAGTTTTGTATACTTATTCAAAGAAATATGGCCACATTCTTGAATATGATATTGCTACTTGTTGGACAGGCATATCCCTCCATTAGCTTTGATTGATGTGGGGTTTTCGCTTTATGAGGTTGCTCGTTGATGTGACATATCAGAATGAACTGGAAGGATTTGGTTTCAAATATATAGGGAAGACTGACAGATAAAAATGCAACATAGCACAGGCCATAAAATACTTTCTTCTCGTGAGGATAATGAATGTCTTGGAATAGAAGTAGAAAAAAGGGCCCTTTTCATCTGCTGCCCATTTGAAGGAGGCTTTCACTTTCCTGGTTCTGTACAGATTAAGGAATCACTGTAGAGAGTTTGGTTAGGCAACTACTTAGCTGCATGCAGGGGTCCTATATACTTGCCATAGACCAATGGGCATATGCTATCGATATGCCAATAGCATTAATTGGTGGAGAGTAATCTTCGCAGACAAGGTTGTAATGTCGTCACAATTGTATAAAGACCATTGCATGTGCACTGACTACTTGATTACTAGTGCAACTAATTGCTACTTGTGCTCACAGTGGTCACTTAAGTACATCATGTTGGGGCTGGATTTCTTTGAAGGTCCTGAACACCTTGAACGAATATGTGGAATATTAAACAGTTTTACCTACAGCAACTTTTTGGAATTCATTGTAGTCTGGTGGAATAATCCTGTTCTTGCAGGATAACCATAGCATTCACAAAAAGATAGTTCAGCATTGGTTTGATAGGAAAAAGGATACCTCACCTTTGCAAATCCTTATCTAAATCCTATTGAGAACACTTGGGCAAAAATAAAGGGGACTCTTCTAAATTTCCTCTCTTACCTCTCAGGATGTCTATCCAGTTATGGTGTAGGGTTGAAGATGCATCGGATTCCCTCGCAGAGAGACCAAATTATTTTTACTAGCTGTTAGAGTTCATCCAGAAAAGAATGAACAAGCATTTTGAGTTTGAAGGTATTAATTTTTAAAAAAAAATTGATATTAAAATGTTAATTGGAACTTGCACAGTGAAGCCAATCATATAATTGATATTATTGTATGATTTAGTTGAATTACACACTCTTAATGCTTCACCTTACTTGTCATAATATATAGAACTGGTTTCGAGAATATTTAGTTGAATTTTAGACTAGCTGATGATGAGAATGAAATGTTGTCGAAACCGATTTTATATATTATGACAAGTAAGTGAAGCATTAAGAGTGTGTAGTTAAACTAAATCATGCAATAATATAAATTTTTGTAATGTTTGGTTTTTAATTTTTCATTTTTAATGGAAACTGAACTGCTTCTCATATGTAAACATTTCTTTTATTAAGGGCAAAGTGAAATGGTCTTAAGGTAGCAATATACATTATAAAGCTGTAAGCATTAAAACTTCCTTTAAATATTAAAATTAGCTCTTATTGAGTTGCTGGTCATGCAAACAAAAGAAAAAAAAAAAAGTGTAGAAATTGTGTGAGATTCAAACCCACGTCATCTCATATATTTTATCTATCAAGTATTACCATAAACTATAAGGCACTCTTTGGTTGGAACTTCAAAACTTCTTTTTGATATGCTTTCATATTAGAAAATAGCTACCGACCATATTCTGTTTGATTAGTTAAATTGCATTACTACTTTACATGTCTGGTTTTAATGAAGAAAGTGGTAAACTTCTATTTTTACATAAAGAAACAAATGAACCATTGAAGGTTGATTTATGTCAGTATCACATTATGTAATGTATTGTAATAACATTACTTATAGGAGCGTGCCTGCAATTTCAATTATGTTTGGCAGCATGACGTGGTCTTTTCTTCCAACAAGCCATTCATTATTTGCCTAAATGTACATTTATAGCTGTTCTATTATATAGGAGATTGCAGTATAAAGTACTTGAATAAGCATGTAAGGATGAATTTTTAGGACTTTTTAGTGGAATGTGTTGATGTAAGGCAGATCCCTGCTTGTTGTGCTAACTTTGCAAGAGATTTTATAACTGTTTTAATTGAGGAATGATATCATCCAATTTTTTCTCTGTTAACATACGATGCATGCATCTTATTTACATGCTCAACACTTACCCTGTTTTGATTTAAGCACTATTTACAAACTGTAGATATGACTGTGGATAACTGAACCCCCCTGGACAATGCTGTTAAAATTCTCATCAACTGAGCAGCTGATTTATTTCAAGTTGCAGCAAATGAAAATACATTGTTTTGTATTAAATTTTTGAATTATGGCAAACAAAGAAATGAAATAACACAGTAACTCATTACTGTTCAAACCCAAACATCCACTAATTGACCTTATCACCAGCAATGTACATCCTGGACTGTTGGTGTGTGCAGCTGTGATGTAGCAGCTTTATACTTGGTCTGCATACAGGGAAAATTTAAATGAACAATATGTAACATCATTAGAGCAGACTGTTTTGACTATATGCTGTTTTGATTTGAAATACATTACTTTTTCTTAAGTTTTTTGCAGAAATGATATTTTTTTCTGTTATATAATTTGAAAATTGTGTCTTTTTGTATTATCCTAAACTGGCAGCTTACCTTTAAATAATTTCCACAAAACAAGAAAATAACCATGGAATTAAATTTTTATGTGAATTAATTGCAATGACCATTTACAATGCACAGAACTTGCACTTAAATGTCATAGGAGTACAGGATTATTTTAATAGCAAGATTGATGTGATTATACAATGATGGCCAAATTTATTGCAACATGTATGAAATTAATTGATATCATTGTATGATTCAGTTGAACTACACACTCTTAAAGCTTCATTTACTTTTCATAAATGTATGGAACTGGTTTTGAGAACATTTAGTTCCCATCTTCAGCCAGACTAAAGTTCAACTGTCGGATCATTCGTTGAACTGTGGAAATGTATATTCTGCTCTGGTGGCGGTGTGATAAACTTGTAGTTTATGTTTTCATCCCCGACAATGTGAAAGTTCATTATGCTGTCTTTGTATTTGTAGATGTAGATTTTCTCCCAGGTTGCTAATTCCGTAGGTCCTTGTACTGATTTTAATAATTTTGTTTTATTTGTTATGTCGTGATTTTGTGTCCAAAAATGATATGCTATTGTTGATTTCTCTATTTGCTTGTACTTTATGTTCCTGAAATGTTCCTTTAACCGTGTGCCTATGTTTCTCTTTGTTATATCATAACAATATTATATGCAATGATATCAATTAATATGATTGGCTCCACTGTGCAAGTTCCAATTTACATTTAAGTTTTAAATGTATGAAATGTTTAAAACAAAGATGATATATGGCATATTCCCCTGTATTAAACTCTTCTAATCGGATGTGTGAGAATCCTGTAGTATATTTCTGTCATCTTTTAATGAAATTTGCATTCGCTGACAAAAGTTCTGCTTCCATAATATTTCCAATTTTGTGCAAGTTTCTCACTGTATCAAAGTGGTATTCCATAAATTTTTTTTTTTTTTTCTCTGTTCTAGTAGTAACACTTCAATACAATACAGCAAAATTTACATCTTTAATTCTATAATTAATAACATTGGTGCACCACAATCTGTAATAACAGGCAGAAATAATCCTTACTTTTGTAATGGCAAACTGTCATTGACTGTCCATGTGCATCCATCAATATGAGAGCTATGTGTTTTTCTGATTTGTGACTGGCATGGCCTTTGCCTGGGAATTACTGTGGTTAACTGGAAACTATTCAAAACAACTTGTTCAGAATGTTTTGTTGTACATTAAGGTATTTCAGTTTGTTTTTACTAATAATATTATTATTAATTTTTTTTAACCTTTTTATAACTGTATGTTTAATAGAAATTGCATTACTACGATATCTTGTTTATGCTTCTATATCAAGCAATATAATAGTTATACATGTAAATACATAAAGTACAAGTAACATTCCTTACTACAATCTTAATGACCAAGCATTGAAAGATTACCATAATATGAATTAGACATAGTACAGTCATTATATTCTGGCTGGTTTTCCCTCACAGAAAATTTTGAATGAGTGAGACTTTACTTGAATTTCCAAATCATTGCACTTGACAGCATCAATTTTGTAATGTTAGCTATACTGTGGTTGCAATGTTGCAGTAGTCACCACTGCTCAACAGCTGATATTGTAGATTGTTTTTTTCTGTGGTACGATTAACTTTTTACTAATTTTGGTGTGCAGAATTTAAAAATGCATTCCGTTTTTCCATAGCACTTGTTTTAATAATATGACAATGTTTGGTGGTTTTAATAATATGACAATGTTTGGTGAAAATATAATTGTAAAATTTGCAAAAATATTACACACTCATATATAACTTTTAAAGAAAATAAAGAAGAATTATAACATGAAAGAGTGCCTGAATTTAAGAATGTGTGGCTCTTATCTTATGTATCCTTTTTATTTTCCCATAGAACTGCAGTGTACATGATTTTCTCGAACATTCTCTAGTAGGTCCGTTCGCGTGCAAGACACCAGCAGTAATCAGTCATCACATGTTTGGCCCTACATCCCCTATAATGTTCAACATCTTTCAATTCCTGGTGAAACCTTTCACCTTATACTCTTCACTGACAGCTCCTAAATTTGATGGGAAGTAGTCAAGATGTGACTTTAGAAGATGAAATTTCAAACTCATATTACAGCTGAGCAGTCTGAAATTTTCCAGCACACTTCTGACAGTTTCTTTATATTTAGGGTCTTTCACATTACCAGAAATTTCTTCACAACCTCACTGAGTCCATTCCATGCATATTTTTCAATTTCATTCATAGAGTTGGTAAAATTAACATGTTTCATCAATTTCCTTATCTGTGGTCCATCAAATACTCCCTCTCTGATTTTAGCCATGACAATGGTGGAAACTTTATGCATAAGTACTGGAAGCAAGGGCAACTTTTCTTAAGGGCTTTCACAAATTGTTTTATCATGCCAAGTTTTATGTGTATTGGAGTAGAATTTTTTGACGATCAACAAGAGGCACATTAGTAACATTTTTGATCCAGGTTCCAGTTGCTGCCTTTCAGACCATTGGTCAGTTTCTCAATATTTGTCCCTCACCCTGCTATCCTATTCACAAAGAAAACAAGGAAATTTTGTGTATCCTCCCTGTTGTCCTAGTAACAGACCAATGACCTTCAAATCACCACGTATTTGCCACTCATGGTTGTGGTACTTAATTTTCTCAAGAATAAACTTCAGAGTTTCATAAGACTCTCTTAGGTTCATAGAATGTGCAAGCAGTATTGAAGCTAACTTGTTGCCATTATGAAGTAACTCTGCCTTAAGACTTAGTTTGGAAGAATCAAAAAGATGCCAGTTACTTGGCTCATATGCTTCCCTGCCCAACTATTGAATAAGATTGCACACATTTTTAAAAAATTGAGTGGAAATTGTAACATACACACCACTAAAATTCAATAAAATGGAAGACTAGTTTTTAAAAATGTTAATATTTGACACCACTGTTACAAAAGTTCACTATATTTTATACAAGATTGCACACATTCACATAAAATGCAAGTTGATCCTCTTCTGCATAGTGCTTGTGGAACTGTATTTCCAAATTCCTATGTCACGAAAATGTAACGCCAAGTGATAACAAATTCTTCTCCTGTAGTCTTGAGCCCAATAATTCACTTTTTTATATATCATTTAACTCAAATTGATCAAACTGTCTTGGTGGATTGTCAAATTTTTCTGGATCAGAAACCAACTCATTGCCAGAAGTCATAGAGCTGTTTTCAAATTCACTAAAATTGAGGTCTGCTGGTGGTATAATTATGGGTAGTTCAGGTCCATAAGGAATAGGCGGTGTGGCCAAGTTCAGATTTGGATATTTAATTCCTGCCCCTCTCTCTCTATCTTTTTTTTTGTTGAAGCCAGCAACTTTGCACATGCAAAAGAAACAATCGTCATGGTGATTCTGCTGCTCTCTCACCCTATCATTGGTTTGGCAAATGGCATTGCCTTCAGTTTTCCTTCATATCAATAACGTAATCACTGAACTCAACTGTTACATGCAATATGAGGTGGGAATGGTTTATATCCTGATCAACAACTTTCTCTTTAAAATATGAATAATATAGTTATTTTGTTTGCATGTCTATTTTACGTCCTTCCTGTCAAACACACAACACCCACAAATGTAACAAAACTTCTGAGGAATTTGTAAACACTGTCTCCTTCATATTTCTGATGTAGAAGTCTTACTGAAACTTTATTTTAGCACTACATATATAAAAGACGAACAATTCGTATTAATACAAGTTTTCAGTTCAACTGAAGTTGAAATCTATGATAGCTGTAAATGTAAACATAAATACCTCACAAGAAGACATACCTGACCCATAGAACAAAACTGATAAGTGCTGGGAATATAAACATAAACATCTGGGTGATAAGGGAGGATGGAAGTGAGTCAATTAGGAAGAAAATCAACAATTAATTTAGAATAACATAAGGAAATGTAGCAGTAAGCTGTATAAGCTGAATGAATTTAGTACCATAGACATATATGCACATATCATAAAAACTAGATGTGATAGCCAAAAATTGACTTCATTTTTGAAATCAGGGCACAGATTTCCATGAAAATCACATGTTTTCCTTTATTAGAATCAATGTTGGCCAGTATTATTTTATTTTGCATAATAAATATATATTAAGTATACATAATAAATTAATAATGAATTACTTTGCTCTAGAATTATTTATAGCCACAATTAAATTGCTGCATAGTAATGTAAGCTTAATAAAGAACAAAATTTTGACATTGAGAGATTCACTGCATAGATTTAAAGTAGGAAAAAGCTTTGAGCCATTACAACAAGATGTACCTTCTCTAAAAGCAGTTTCATCCATGTAATATCTGGATGCAGAGAATTAGGTGTCACTCTGTGAATCATACTGAAAGTGACCTCTTTAGTACATTTTCTATTACAAATTAACCAGTTTAAAGTAACTCAACGACATACAGTGATAGAAACTAGCTGCACAGCAATAAGTAAAACCAGCGACTGCATCTTTCATATACAACTGATTGACCGATAATTCTACTTTGTTATTGGTTCATAAGGTGTAACAGGTAGCATTTATCATTTGTTTATCTGTAGAATTGCCAACTAAGAAGGTAGCTAAAGTTTCAGTCACTTGGATACAGACATAATGGGGCAGTAATCAAATCCTGTACTTTTAGTGCCTGGTTTGGTACTTTGTCACAAGCTACATGGCATAATATAATTAAAGCATGAACTTAAAAATATGTACCATTTAGTTTTTTCCAATATGCTCACTTCACTTGGTCAT
Organism: Metallyticus violacea; assembly: GCA_030762175.1. NCBI lineage: Eukaryota > Metazoa > Arthropoda > Insecta > Mantodea > Metallyticidae > Metallyticus > Metallyticus violacea. The sequence goes on from CM060839.1 coordinate 84,155,822, forward strand.
TACAATAAGGCAAGTGAGATTAAGGGTGTAGATCTTTTACACAAATAAAGAAAGCATTGAGACTGATGACCATTGAGGTATATATGTGGTTTTGAGTGATATAATTAAGAAACAAATAAGCTATTGCCTGAAAGCACAAATGTGGTGGACCTCTCCTCCTTCACATTTATGGTCATGGGTATATCTTATATAAATAATTTAATAAGACTAACTTTTGGAATGAAGTTAATAAATAGTTTTGTGTGAAGAAACATGCCTAAATGAAATAGTAAACAAAAATTTGTTATGTATATGCTTGTATAATATGCTATGAATCGTGCTGGCTTTAGTCATTCATTAAAAAAACAGTGAATTGATACAAATAAATTTATTTAAACTTTAGATAAAAATAGAGTTAAGAATATATAATGAAATGCATAAGGTACCTTAATTTCATACTTAAATATTATTTTGATCTGCAAAGTAAGTTAAATGCTGTTGGTTAGTTATACACATAGTGAAAGAAAGTCTAGCATATAATATAACCTAAACATCTAGAAAAATATTAAACAGGCATATATCTGCCTTAATATAAAAATGTTTAGCACTCCAGAAGAAAACTGACATTTTTCATACTATACATCTATATAGTTTATTTGCTACTTTCTTGTTAATGTGTAACTAATTATATATTCATGGCCATTTCTGTGATAAGCAATTTCAAGGTTTCGGTGGTTTTATCATGCATCTATAGGAAGAAACTTAAATGCAATGAATATTTTCTAATTTCTCCACTATCTGCCAAGTCATAAAGAATCAGCCCCAAAAGGATCGGATCGGTTATTCAGTAGAGTGTGGGATTTGCTGAATATAAGTAATGTTCCAAGTTTTCTTGGTGCATATCTACACTTACTCAAATAATGAATCGGAAACAAAGATCACTTCGTGCTTCTGAAGTCGCAGGCAGACTCCTAAAAGCGATGGTATTATAGTAAATTACATGTATTGACTTAAAACCATAGACATTTACCATTTTCTTATTAAAACCAGAAATTTAAAGAATTGTTGAATTTTCATTGATTAAACAAAATACAGTCGGCAACTGTTTTCTAATGTGAAAGTGTATCGAAAAGATCAGCTGTGACATTCCAACCTCAAAGCATCCGAGCAGTTAAAAAAATTTACTTGATAGCCAGTATGAGGTAATGTAGATTTGAGCATAACTTCTGCTTTTTATTTTTTAATTTTTTCGTTGTTTGTATAACTAGTAATTCAGTATAGAGTTAATCTTTAAATATAAATTTTAATGCTTGTATCTTTATAGTGCTAAGGCCTTTTCACTTTGGCCTTAAAAATTAAAATAAGTAAATAAAAAATTTTAATCCCCAGCCCAATACCCTTAATTATCAATTCTCCTCAGCATGGAATCCACCGGCCGGCGAAAATAGTTTGTCCTTTCTGCGAGGGAATTCCATGCGCCATATCTCGACAGATGTCCTGGGAGGTGGGAAATGTTGATGAGTCTCCTTTATTTCTGCCCAAACGTTTACAATAATGTTTAGACAGGTGATTTGGAAGGGTGAAGTATCAGCGAGATATCCTTTTGCCTATCACATCAACGCTGAACTACTCTAGGCTTATGAAAGTTATAGTTATTCTGCAGGAAAAGGTTTGTTCTATGGGGATACCTTTCTCTGGCAAATGGGACTAAAATGAATTCCAAAAGGTCGCTGTAGGTCAAACTGTTTTATTTCCCCGCATTCGTTTTAAGATGTCCTGGACCTTCGAACGAAATCCAGCCCCAACATGAGACGCTTATGCGTCCACTGTTATTTAGCACGAGTAACACGTCGATCATATCCGTGACCACCTGAGGGTATACGCGTCCCCATTATACGACGGTGATACTACAACTTCTTTCGCCGCAAAGATTACTCTACGCCAGTTAATGCTCCTAGCGTCGGCATATAGAAGACGGTGCACAAATTCACAATACAGGACCTGCTTGCACACAGCTAAGTAGTTGCCTAACCAAACTCTACAGCGATTTCCTACGGTCTGTAAAGAACCGGAAAGTGACAAACCGCCTTCAATTGAGCAGTCGGTGAAAAGGGTCTTCTTTCTACTGTGCCCGAAGACGTTCATCATTCTCTCTAGTAGGACTGGTTCTATGCCGGTTTTCTATCTGTCGGTCTTCCCTATATTGCTGAGCCCAATGCCTCCCAATTTGTTCTGGTATGCCATGTCTATGAGAGCAGCCTCAGACGGCGAAAACCCCGCGTTACTCAGAGGAGCGGCACTTCTGTCCAAGGCAGCAATATCTCAATTAAAAGAAAACATGTCAACAGCAAGTGGTCACCGCGGGTGGCCCCGGTCATTAAGGCACAAACTCGTGAGTGGAAGGTCTGGGGTTCGAATCCCACCAGGACAGGTTTTTCTAGGTTTACCTCAACCTTCATAAATGGCAAATTTCGGCTTCCTTTAAAAAAAAAATATATATATAAATATATAATTTCATCTCGTGTATCATCAGTGTTCGCCGCCTGTGATGTCTCAGTAGTAAAAACGGCATTAAACACGATTTAAAAAAACTTCGCATGCCAAAGCCAGTGCTCTCGCTATTTGGAAAGCGTATTTATCCTTAGAGAGGACCTCCAGGGCGATACCTTCTCAAGTCAGCTTCGTCAATTTCTTTGATGGCCGGTGGACGAAAATGACTAAAAGATCCCAATCTTCCACCCCCACAAATTCAGGACGCACAACTGCGCATTCACCCCAAAAAGACTGTCGGACCTGGTGGTATAACTCCTCTCATGTTCCTGAACGTTCCGTTAAAAGCTCTGCTCTTTGTCACGGAGATTTTCAATATTTGCATCAGCCTGGGTCACTTTCCATGCGAGTTGGGGGAGGCACGGATGATATGCATATTGAAGCAGGGCAGAGACCTAGTTCATCCTTGCAGTTACCGATCCATCAACCTCCTTTCTGCACTCCCAATAGTTTTTCGAGAGACTGCTACTTGCCCGTTTGCTTTCCCTGCTGGGAAATATCCAAACAATCCCTCCCCATTTGGGTTTCGTCCTGGACATTCTACTGTCCAACATCTACTGCGGGTGATGGAGGCATTCACCCCAGCGGTATCTTTGGATGTAGAAAAAGTCTTCTTAATTACTGGCATGCCGGACTCCTACAAAAACTCATATCCCTTGAGCTTTCATAGATATACACACAGTTAATACACTCTTTCTTAAAACACAGTACTTTTAAAGTCACGATGGCGGGAAACAGTTCAACACTAAGATCCATACGTGGTGGAGTTCCTGAAGGCTCTGTTCTTTCCCCAATACTATTTAATATTTCATGTCAGACTTCCCACAAGCAACAGGGGTTAACATGGCACAATACGCAGATGACGTCCTGTTGTGCAAAACACATCTAAACAGAGCCATAAATCCCGTTCAAAGATTGCAACGCCTAATAGAAAGCTGGTGTATACTTTGGCGAATGTCAATAAACTCGGCGAAAAGCAACGCCATAATATTCAAAAACCCCACGTACCCGCAACCTCCTCCCCTCCACATTTATAAATCGACATCAAGGGATACAATGGGAAAATTCCATAACCTATTTGGGAGTGCAACTTGATAAAGACCTAACTTTCAGGGGACATATAAGACTGCTCACAGAGCGCAGGGAGCAATAGCTCATTTCAAAAGCAATGCCTGTCCACTTAAAGTTATACCTTTTTAAAGTTCTGATAATCCCCGTCATGCTGTACGCCTGTGAAATATGGGGCATGGCTAACAGTTGACTTGCACTTCTTCAAAGGGTGCAGAATGGAGGACTCAGGAACATATATTCTGTTTATCGCTGTTTTCCTGTTAGGCTTCTGCATGAAACCTCCTCCCTCCCATGTATTAAGGAGGAAATTATATGCCGGGTCACAAAATTATACGCCCATTTGCCTGATCAGAGTGTGCTCTTGTCCGTGCACTTGGCAGTTACACCTGTCACAGTAGATCAAAGCCAAATTCAAAGTGCTATTCTTGGTATGCAGACACCTTGGATAACAAAGGGCAAATCCAAGCTACAGGAATACTTTCCTAAAATACAAGATACAAAAGCATGAAACAAATCAGCTATGGCCATGCTGCTGACAAAGTTAACAGTTCAAGGATGTCATATCTGTCCAAATCATTACGGAAAAGTTTTTAGCATCTCTTCTATCACTCCACACCCCCAACAATAGAAACAACCTACAATCTCATTCCTTTCCTGCGGTTAAACCTAACATAGGCTAGGTACATAGCAACCACACTCACTAACCCCAGCCCGCCATTAATTCTGGTCTCGCCTTGTCCAAAAAAAAAAAAACCTAACATTCTCATCGTTATATACTGTGATAAAAAGTACATAAGCATACTGAATAAGTTTATTATATAGTAAGACATGCATATTTATAAAATAATTGCATAGAAATATTTTATTTTAATGAAATGAAAAAGCACGTTTGTTAATCAATGGAACTATGTTAGCATTGAAAGAAAGGCGGTGAAGATTTATGTATAATTTATTTTAAAACAATATTTAATATGGGGCAAATTATATTGCTCATGAAAACAAAGAATAAAAAATGGATAAAATATGAGGTTCCAGTGTATAAAGAAGATAGGAGATTCGAACTGAATAGTTTCCAATATCACAATTTAGTTACATTACAAATGCTATCGGTCGGTCCTGGTGGTGTAATGGTTACCATACTTGCCTCCTAAACCCAAGATCGCGGGTTCGAACCCGGCCAGGACCGATGGATTTTTTCGGGGCGTAAAAATCCTAAGTATGGCTTCCTTCGGAAGGGAAGTAAAGCCGTGGGTCCAGTGTCGTACATTTACGGCACGATGAAGAACCTCAAGCCTGAAAGAGAGGCCTCTGAGCAAAATTTGTCGGCCGTTTCACGCCCTGAGTTGAATGGGATGCTGATGACCTGAGCTGTTAAAGAGCGTTCATAAATAAATCGTTAAAAAAAACAAAACAAAAAAAAAAATGCTATCTACCTGTAGGATTGCTGTGAGGAGTACTAGTGTCTTCTTTAAACATATACTTTCACTCGGAAATCATCTATAGGGACCTTGATACAAAGGGGACAAGTCATTTTGCCATCAAAGAACGCGGTCATTCTCTCTTTGAGTAAATGTACATACGCACAGTACATTTATTCCGTTAATCAATGTTACAAAAAAGTTCTTCGATACGCAAATCGATGAATTGAATGGTCTGAAAGTTCTTTGCCTAGTAATGAGGGAACGAGTTTTTTTTTAATTTAAACATTTTTTCAATATAAACTTCCTCAAAGTCAATATGTTTATCCCAGCGATGTTCCAATGCCAAATCCCGTATCTGAAATGGAATTTCCGGAAGCTCTGCAAGATATTTCTCTACAGTGCTTTGGGAACAGATGGGAGTCTGAGGGAGGCAAATCTGACTAGGTTGATGCTTCAAATTTCTGTTTTCCCATCGCTAATATATGTTGTTAGCGGGTGCATTGCCATAATGAAAAACGATTTTCCCCCTCTTACAAACCGGATGTTTTCTCACGAATTTTTTTCACTAACCTGGTTAAGAGATTTGAATAGTACGTTCCGATTATATTTCTACCCTTCTGAAGCGAATCAGTAAAAATTAATTAGTATTAATTAGTAAAATTAATAAATTCCTCTAGCGTCCTAAATAAATAACTTTTCCTGCAGATGAAAGCAACTTTTTCTTATCAGCTGGGTTATGTTTACTGTTTAGACTACTGTTTCGATTCGGGTGATCAACTCTCATCCTCAGTTGTAAGTCAACCTATAAGATAATTTTTGTTACTGTTGCGATATTTTCATGCGAATGCATTTATTAACAAATCGGTTGAAACAATGACTATTTTCGTTAGAAGCAGGTACCAACGTAAAAAAAAATTTCATGGCTACAGATGTTCGAGGCCGAGAACTTTTGAGACTCCCCTCGCGTGCGTGGGGTGCGGTAACAGCTTTCACTTCGAGTATGTGTCCTTTACCTTTGCAGTATTGCTAAATACTACATCCTTAGCCTCTTTGGCTTTGTGAGTAATTTAAATTCTGTACAAAACATCTCGCGAACTGTCAAGCAAAGGCCATATACCCACAGTGATTTAAAAAAAATAAAAAATAAATAAAAAACCTAGATGGTGCACATGTTGGCCGATGTTGCCAAACACTTCGGAAGTGATGCCATTGGAAATCAACTTTAACTGTTTTCCCGTCATTACTTTGTTTACATATCTTGTAATCACAAAACACTTTTTATTCTTTTTTTAATGTTCTGTTTGTTATTTGTATCGGGTCACTAGTGAGTATACATATTTTCCATGAAACTATAACACTATTCCTCCCGTCTGTATTTGCTAATGTTAATTTATTTCTCACTCCTGTTATTCTTACTGTGAAATTTATGATGCGAAAAACATGACTTTTTAAAATAACTTTGCAGTTTAATGGGTTAATATAGGACGTTGGTTCTGAAGCCCCGGAATGCTGTTAATAGAGAATGGCAAAATATTTGCCTAACTTTTGGGACAGAGGTCTGAAACAGTCTTTGTTTTTACTTTAAATTTGTTTTGCGAACGACCTGTAGATCAGAACGACATTTGGCGTTCTGATCCACAGGTTGACCTAGAATTCTTAATGGCTATGTTAGATATGGTTTTGGGGATATGAACATTTCTCACAAGTCTTCGGATGCTTTTCGATTAATTTGATCATCCTCTTTTGCCAATGTAGCGAGGTAACGCTGCTTTGATAGTAGTAATACGTTACCTTCATTAACTTCATTTAATTTATTGCATTTGGAGCTCCAAAAAGGTATTGACATGAGGATGAGCTTGCGATTTTCCAAGCTACGCGGTATCTGGCTCACGGAAGAATAAAATGAATTGGATTGCATTGAAGCAGAAGAGGTCGAGGACTTTATACCCGTGGTAGAGCGAGAAAATTTCATCATCTCGTGGTACTAAAGTTTATAAATCTTATCTCTTGGGCAATACCTAAAATTTAGAGTCATCGACTTCGTGTTATCTACTGTAGCAGACAAGATATGAAACATTAATACGCGCACACCGTCACAGGCTTTAATCTTCATTTTATAATGTGCCGTATTTATTCCTTTGTAGGACGAACAGAGTTGACATGAATTACACTCTCATGGGAAGTGCATTGCGTAAATTACTAGCACAAATCGACCAACTTTGATATTTCAGTTTTACTAGGAAACGAAGTTTAAAAAATGCTGACAATGGTGTTAAACGTTTTAAATTATTATGATTTGCTTTATCAGTTAAAAATGTTAACTTTTTAATAGTGCTCAAAACCACCATTCATGAAAAAGGTGCAGTTGCCATTCAAGTTTTCACGGAAGTCAGTTTTAGATTAATTTCAAACTTGGAAAAAATTTAAATCCAACTTTTAGAAATAATTCTGCGCAGTTGTTGATTTGGTTTATTTTCGGACGCTCTTTAACATCTCAGATCATAAGCGTCCCATTCAATTCAGGGTGTGAAACGGCCGACAAATTTTGCTCAGATCAGAGACCCCCTTCTTTCAGGCTTGGGGTTCTCGTTCGTGCCATAAATGTACGGCCACGGATTTACTTCCATTCCGAAGGAAGCCATATTTAGGATTTTTACCCCCCGAAAAAATACATCGATCCTGGCTGGGTTTGAACCGCGATCTTGGGTTTAGAAGGCAAGTATATTTACCACTAGACCACCAGGACGTATGCAACACATCATCTATGGCATTAAAGATTAATCTAAAACATTCATTAATAATATTTGCTTCGAAGCTTTTGCAACCAGTATTCGGAATCTAAAATTAGGTCTTAGTAAATGTTTATAATAAAATCTGGCAAATAAATAAAATAAACAACCATTGTTGTAGCTGAAAGAGCCGAACCCTGTAACTTTACCCTTGAAGTAGAGCCAAAGATGTTTTAGTAGTTAGTAAGACTGTTTAATAATTTCATTGATTTCTCTTTTGTGCGTATTTATGTAATGAGTTAGTCAAAAAAGGTAACAATGGGAAATCCTTGGTGCATACAGGTATTGGCCTAATCATCTACTTCATTGATCTGAATTCGGTGGTTCACTGAATTAGTATATTGGTTCTCCACAACCAGTGTTCAACCCAAGGGACTTGGAGGCACGGACTTTCATATGGAAGGGAATGTGACGTGTTGACCCCAATTACCATTTTCATCCTTTGTCTCACGGTCAATACCAGAGGTTTCAAGACAGGAAAAATTAATTAAACCAGTCCAAACCGGAATATGTAAAAATCCACTTGCAAAATAGGCGTGTTGCCAGCACAACAAAGCACAGTAGCTTTGTCTAAATGTTGTTAATATTTGAAGCAACTTGGGGGGGGGGGGGGGTATTGTGAAATTCATGCCAATTTATGAAGGGGGAAAAAAACTTCTTAATTTCGGAGTTTGCACGGCGGGATTGTGCTATGAAAACGTATGCTCGCATTTGCTCGCGGAAATGTCATTATTATGCGATACTATTCAGGTTTTCTTTAACGCATCAGTATGCATCTTTCGTTATCCTTTCGTCATATATGCATAACACTGGCCTGAATATTGAAATAATCGGCGTAGGACATTTTTTATGATAAAAGTTGTTACGTTCTCAATTCTTACAAACGCTCGGCCTGTAATTTATAACCCACGTTTCCATGACCCATTTTCCGTGCGGCTATTTCTACAGGCACATAGTTTTTTTTTTTTTTTTCGTTCACTCTTTATTGGATAAGGGTTTAAACCGTCTTCCTCCACCTCCAGGAAAGACTTTCGGTCAGAAAGGCTGCTAAATGAATCAGTCGCATTGCGTCATATTAGCTGTCTGAACCTTGTAACAGAAACTACAGTCAAGGTCGTGGTGGGATTGCGTAACCAGGGGACTATGGGCGAGCGCCTAGCTCTGACTTGTTACACAACGACCTGCTGCACATGTGTCGTGAATGCATGCAGTACCCGTTCCCCAAAAATTTAGCAACTATCCTTTAGTTCAAATATTAACTGAAAGGTTATCTAGTTGTCGCAGAATATTTGAAATATTTCTAAATGGACTGACTGTCTTTGTTGCAAGATTGTGGATATCTTACAAAATTGAGGAAATTCACCAAGAGCGGAAACGTTCATCCAATATGCCTCGAAAGGGGATTACAACTCTTTGGCATAAAAACTGACGGGTCTGTCAATCCTTCAAAAAGAGAACATCCCTTTAATTAGCAACATTAGATATTTTACTCATCAAGGTATTATAATGTAAAAAGCAGTAATAGCACATGCCAGTGTTTAAAAATATATGATAAAGTTATTGGGACATTTAGAACATGAGATAAATTCCTTTTTGATAAATGCAACAACTCGGAACCTATATTTTAAAAAGGCTATTGGACAAAATTTTAAAAATACAAATTCTATACTAGTTTTATAATTTGTTTGTAGTAACTCTGTATTGCGCTATTCGTGACAGATAATGGAAAAAAGAGGAATTTGTGATGCTCCAATAAACTCTTTATTTGAACAACTGCCTTCCCTTGCACCCTATACTAATCTAGATAATATATACAACGGAAAGTCTTTCCTAAATATTAATGTTGTTAATGATAAACCTGAAATCAAAGAATAATTTATATTTCCAAAAATCATGTTTCTACCATGTATTTATTGCATGCACCTCACACAGTTCATGCTTTTGTATCATATTGTCATAAGGCTTTTATTTATCTGTGCTAAATGGGTTTGTTATAAATTGATATAATTTAGGTATCAGTGCTTCTAAAAATCTCAAGAACTGTAGCGATAAACTCTCTGAAACTTACATAGCCATTTCAAAGAAAAACTTATGTTTTTCTTTTTTAAGCTACCATTACCCAAATATAGATATAGATTTGCTACTACCTTGAAACTCTAAATGTCATTTCAAAGAAATGCATTGCTTTGTGTTCAAGAGGCATTAATCAAATAAATTATTATTTCCTCATTATGTATTAGCTGTGCTAAAAGTTAATGCAGAATGATTGAACATTTTATTTATTTAGCAAATAAAATTTAAAATTTTTTCCAAAAACTGAAAAATGTTACTTTTCTATGCCTTAATAATACTATTGCAAAAGTAACACAGCAATACAAATGCAGAGAAAGTAATTTAACATGCAGAACTGGGAAACAAATGTTACATTTCTGCAGTATTACAAGTAAATGTCACTGCAGCAGTCATATTAAACTACTTGAGTACATTACAATTTGGTGTATTTGCATAATGGTGTTTTGTAACTTGGACTACAACCAGCAGTGACTCAATTGGTTGCAATCTGAATTTTGGCAAGCAATTCTACATAAACCTTGACTTTAATATTTAAAGTTAAACTTTAAGGCACTTTAGTAATGTTGTGGGAAAGAAAGAAAAGAAAAACACTTAAATAACTTATATGAATTATTGGCAAAATCTGTATGTGCCATGTTACTTCTCTCAGCAATGCAGCATTGCTTTATGAGCTCCATGACTGCCAGGTTTCTTATTTCTGAAGATGCATCAAAGCCATTCGTATTGTTTCATGTTTAATTTATGCTAATATTTGAGAGTACGAAGGGAGGAATTGGGTATGAAAGTGCCAGTTTACAAGGATGTAACATATTTACATTCAAAACAACTCTTCAAAACATGAAAAATAATTGTCACTAAAAATATATTTTTGTGGTGTAGTAATGTTGCTATATCCATAATTAGATTGTAACGTGGCAGTGCTCCATTGAACTACTATGTGATTAAGTTTTTCTATGACAACAACTGTTTCTGCAAGAACTGTAGATAAAAAATATAATGGTCAAGTCTTCAGGGCATTGATTTTTGGCAATTACGAAAAAATTAATACTTGTACCAGGAACATACTCTCATATTTAATGGTAGTGAACTTTATGGAAAATGTCCATTTAATGCATGATAACATTTTTAGAATACAGTCAGACACAGGTCTGTTTATCTGCAATTAATTTTTGCATCTTTGTAGGTTATTTGTACATCATACAAACATTGTTGATCATAGAATGTTTTATGTAACAATGGTAGAAAAACAAAAAGTCATTTATACAAGCGTTTGTGGATTCCTAAGGTTTAATAGTAAAAATTGTTACTTTTTAATGCTTCTAAAAGTAAGTTTCAAAACAGTCTGCAATATTTAAACTGTACCGAAATTGTATTTTTCTTAAAAATCAATGTATTAAAAAATAGAACCAATAAAATTGTATTCTAATGTTGTAAGGATAGGAGTGAGTAAGAATAGAAGTGAGGTTTTACCATGATAACTCCATGACTGCAGTACTTTCTGTCTTGATTTCAGAGATGCGAGCACTTACATCCTGAATAATGTTCCCAGTAAGTGCTGATAGTTGTATAAAATTGTTTGATATTACATGATTTCTGTTGACTGCACATCATATTTTTCATTATCAGATTGTTGGACCAACGAACATTTGTTATGCAAGTGAACGTTCAGAAGTGGATCCAGAATCAAGACAGATGATTTTAAAGACCAGAAATGTAAGTTTTTGTACATTCTGTTTTCATATGCGCATAATTTTTTTTTTTTTTTTTTTTTGCATCTGATAGTACTTTTTATTATTCACATATTTTTTTAAAATTAATGCCCATTGCTGAGTTGATCCTTGGGAAAATAAATTTGTGATTATGAGAAATTAATATATTTTAACTACATTCTACAGGAAATATTGTTTTATACAAAGATATAAGATTATAGGATACTTGCTCTTCTGTGATAAATATGAAGAGTTTAAAATTACGTATAGGACAATGTCTAATGCAGTGAAAATTCTATTCAATTTGGTAAATTTAAATTAGAAAGTATACAGGATAATTCTTATAGAATCAAACCCAAAATTTTTGTAATAAATCTTAAACAAGATGGAAATAGATGAGGTTTTCAGGAAATGTGCCTTCACTTATACTTAGCAAATCATATGGCAGTGTGTTTAAATTTAATGCCATTTTCTGTCATGCACATACTGAAATGTCATTGCATATTCTTGATAATGCATTCAAATGTTCTACATCAAAGTTAATTTTATCCTCTAAGGCATCAGTTGTTATGGCACACTGTCTCATTAAGATAACCCCCACAAAAAGAAGTCTGGGCTGGTAAGCTTAGGCTACCATGGTGGCCATAGATCCTTGGAAATGATGCATTCTGGATTGTCAGCATTTATTTCATCTGATGTATGGCATTTTGTGGAAATAACCTCCACTTATTTAACAAATAATATAAAAAACTGCAAGTATGTAGTGATATTCAGTAATTCTCTAATGAAAATAGGATCAGTGACAATCAGCTGTTGTGCACACCAACCTCCTCCTCTCAGCAAATGGAGCTATTAATGGCATTCATGGGCACTAACAGTAAGCCCAAATCCTGGGATTTTGTGAACCAGTAACTCATTCTCAATCACAGAGTACACCATTTCATTTTGCTATTTTCATGCCTCTGCTGTCACTTGGCATCTAGCAGCCATTTTCAATACTCAATATGTTCAATGTAAGTACTCTAAAAATCTCTTCATTTTCTCTGTACCGTAGAACCCCGTTAATGTGCTTGTCAAGGACTGTGGTTTAAACAATAATAAGCAGGATATCGCTATAGGCAGGAAATAATTGTGAGTTGGGAAAATAATTTGGAAACAATTTCATTGCTGTGTTTTATTATTAGTTTGTATTATTATTATTATTATTATTATTATTATTATTATTATTATTATTATTATTGGTTTTGTTTGTTGTTGTATTGATCATTACATAAACATTCAAATTCTAGCTCATTTCCTACAATTTAAAGTCTTTGATTGATGCCTGTCGAGTGTGTGTACTACTGTTATGGATAATTACAGTTTCTATGTGGTTTAAGTAGCTATTCACATCACTTGGTAGGCTACCAGGAGTAGCAGTGATTTATTTTCCAAGCAGATTTAGCATCATTTCGTCTGGGGACTTTTGCCTCTGCAAATTCAATTTGTTCCTCACTATCTGCATCTTACATGGTTAGAGCAGAATGATCCCCAATCATGTCGTCGATATCGGGATTTTGATGTTACTAGACTATTGTCAAGTGATACAAAATCTTCCCAATTAACATCTCCTAACTTCTTCCATATAACAGCCCAATTCTCATCATTTTAAATTGTGATGGGGGCATTTGTTTCATTAGATGTTGCACAATATCCCTAAGAAATTAAAAAAAGAAAATTAATTCCCAGTTGAGGCAAAAAAATGTTTTATACAGAAGCTCAAAATAGCCCATTGTAAAAATGTTTAGAATCTTACCTTTAAAAAATCTGCTTTATTCAGGCAATTGGTGATGGTTTGTGCAGCAATCTCATCCCAAGTAGCAAAGATGAAATTCATTGCATCCATTAAGGTGATGTGATTTTCTGCTGCACTATCAATGCATTGCAGATATTGTAGAACAACTCGCTTTTGATAAAAATATTTCAGCACTTTTATGACCTCTTGGTCCATTGATTGGGGTTTACTGGTTAAGTTGGGATGCAGGAATGCTAGTTCTATAATTTTCAGATTCACATTTTTCAGGTTAACCAGAACAGTTATAGACAAAAAGTAGGATTTTCAATTGGTTTTTACCATTTTTGGTCCTAAGTCTTTAAGCCAAGTGACAAATAACTCAGCAGTCACTCTGGCATGTGCTTGGTTTTTGAATGCACAAGGCATTCATTTAATGTTTTTAAAACATTGGGATCCAGCTGACTTCCCCAACATTAATAGTGGTAATTTTTCAGATCCATCAGCATTTACAGCAACAAGTACAGTTACCCTTTCATTGCTTAATTTACCAGTGACATTTCTCCCCTTTGAGCACATATGACTTGTTGGGCATTAGCTTAAAGAATAAGCCATATTCATGCATGTTAAACATACCACTGTGCACATAACTTTTAATTAGCCTAGGTAGCACTTTACTTTGTCAGTCATTTACATCAATGTCCCTAACTGATCCTAATTCACCACTGATTTGCCAATAGAATCTGTGAAGCCTTTGCTTGAATCTGTCAAGCCAACCATTCGAAGTACTAAAGTCTGTGTTCAGTTTGCCTGCTATTTCTCATGCATTCTCTTGTATGTTTGGGCCACTTAATGGAATTGAAGCATTGCAGATTTGGTGAATCCATTCAATGAGAATTTTCTAGACATTTCATATTTCCTGAGTCTTACTTTCTTACGTTTGCAATCCTCTTCGTTGCATCGGTAATAGCATCACTATTTTTTATTATTGTTCTTAAGCTGGATGAAAGGATTCCCACAGATTCAGAAAAATTCTTTCGATTTAGCATAGCATTTTCATCATATTTACGGAAGTACTGTTTCATAATTATGTGGAATTGTTCCTCATTTTTGGCCTGAAAAGCACTATAAGTGGGACTTGGGTGTGTTATAAGAAGTTAAAATTTAAGTTAATGCAGTCCTGCTTGAGATTATATATGTGTTGATTATGGATTTGATCTATTGATCTAGTCTTTTGCATTTTAAAAATTATCATAATGCATTTTCAATAAGAGACCAAAAGAAAAATCAAATTTTTTATAATATAGAACTTTTCCTCATGAGCTTGTTATTGATTACCACTATGCTCATCAAATACAAGGTTTGATTAAAAAGTTTTCAAAATCTTCTGTAAGGGGATGTGTATTTTCAAATATTATAACTCACTATATGAGCATTTTACTCTCAGATTATTTTAAAGCCTAAACTTGTTGATTCTTTTTAAGTTATGAATTTGTATTTTTTTCTAGCCAACTTTTCATTCTTGCAAAAGCTGATACAGTCTGAAGTTTGTCTGACCATACTGCCTATAATTGGGGACTCCTTAAGATTTCATACGCTATCATGAGCATTTCTCTCATCGTGCGACCAACCATAAAGGGTTTTTTGTGGAGATGTGGAGGATTACTGTAACCAAAGTGGACATTCAAACACTGAACATTTTACTTTATTTAAAAGTTTCATTGTCCTCCAAAGCCTTCTCTTGTTCTCAAAATTCCTCTTTCTTTTGAATATCCCATACATTTGCTGTTAGCCAAAACATTGTTACATGTAACATTGTTACACCAACCTGTCAAGAATATTTTCCATTAGTGAGAAGACGTGAGTGACTAGTATGTGTGCTATTTTTTGTAGATGTCTAAGAATTAATTTTCTTTGTGAAAATCAGTATAGTAGGAGAAGACTAGTTAAATTAGTACTGCAACAAAATGGAACAATCCCTATACTTTTCTGATTTTTAACAGACTCCCATTGTTACAGAATGCTCATAGGAAATGCTAAACTCTTATAGCTATGTCTAATATGAATTTATGCTTTACTTTCTGAAAATTAAAGCAACACCTAGAAAAATAAACAAAACTGTATCACCACTTGCAGAACTTTATGCGTTACGACTATTTGTGGGTTAATGTTTATTTAATTGTTAAGTCAACGTGTTATATAGTTGTTTTAACAAGCATTTATGTACATACCAGAAACTGCCACAGGTGGCAAAGGTTTGTTAAGGCATGAATTCAAGAGCAGAAGGTCTGGAGTATTATTCCTGCCAGGACCACCCTCCCTGACAGATTTTTATGTTTTCTTCAGTCCTGATTAATGGCAAATGCCAGGAAGGTATCCTAAACATAAGTCTGAAACATTTTTTCCGTAAAAAAACCTTTCCCAATTTATCATTTCACCTTGTGTGTCATTGTCCATCACGTATAATGCAACAGCAGTAAAATTTGGCATTGTACACATTAAAAAAAAACAAACAAACAAAATATTTAATCAAAAGAATATATTGGACAAGGTGAATCAATACCAAAGAAAGTAAAAATCATGTAATCAGCTGGAAAGGTAATGGCATCAGTTTTGGGATACTAAAAGATTATCTCGGTAAAGGAACAGTTGTTAATGGCCAATATTACTTAACACTTTAGGACAAATCGAATATAGTAATTCAGGAATGGCCAAGAAAAAGTGTTGTTTTTTGACAACAATGCACCTTCTCATTAAAGAGCAGTCATTCAGCAAAAAAATTGACAATTGAGATTTGAAAACCTTGTACATCCACCATGTTCACTGCATTGGGCTCCTTCAGGCTTCTGTCCCTTACCACCACTCTAAAATTGTTGCTGGAACCAGATTTCAATTGAATGAAGAGGTGATCAAGGCTATAGACAATTATTTTGGGAATCTCAAAGAAAGTCACTTTAGGAAGGAATCCTAAAGCTGGAGAAATATTGGAGAAAGATATGAAACTTTGAGATAATTATGTAAAAACCTAAATTATAATTTGTATTAAATTTATGTTGTTTTATTTGTAATTCTGTAAACTTTTCAATCCATCTTTTTTACTTCTTTATTTAAAGATTTCTAGTACAAAAGTCAGTAATATCTTATTAGTGATAATCTCTTAGCATGTGATCTCTGAACATTTTGCCACACATTTGAACTAACATAGATGTATATTTATAAATACCTATTAATTAACAAAAACAATTGTATACAGATGTGATCATTTGCTGCTACCTTTTGTACTATGATTATAACATATTTTATCATCCTTCTCTTAAAGTTTATAGTAGTTAAAGGACAGTTAATCAACTTTCAAAGTTAGTTTTTACATAATAGGACATATGAAGCAAAACATAGGAACACACGAGTTATTTTCAATAAGGAGTTATCCATGGCTACCAGAGTGTTTTGTTATCAAGAAAGGCAAATGGAGCTCAAGGTGTTTTTTAATCTTGGGCTAATAAGCACCGTTATTAATTCTTTCTACTTGTTGTCTTCGAGAAATTGTTGTTGGAATGGAATGTTAAAAGCACTTGGAGGAGGAAAAAATCACTGTACCATATAAGTTCGAAAACATTTTATATATAATGCACAGTATAAGTTAGATTTATAGTAATACTGCTTTTATAAACTCTTTAGACTGTTCAAAAAAAGTCATGGCAATCTACTGAAAGTGTAATAAGAAAGAAATAAGCAGATAAATTAGATTTCATAATGAGGACTTTAATGGTTGAATTATCTCCCATCTTTAGTTACATCCTAAGTTCGCTAAACTTTCATGTGAGGATCTAAAGTTGTCACAAAACACAATAGCATATGGAAGACAACCTGTGTATGCAGTTAGGTGGGCATTTACCAGGAGAGGAGAAGTCCGCACATTCTCAACCATGTGACTTAAAGAAGCCGACTACATAATACATTGGCAAACATTATTTCCATTTTTGTATTCTAAGTAACTAATGTGAGCATAAGTAATAAATTAGATCTTTTTACTTGCAGTAAGTAACAAGTGTGTACCACTATTGACAATGCAAAGGGGCAGAGAAGAAAGATGACTGGTTACAGCCTTCAGCATACCATATCTTCATAGTCATGTTTTGTGATTTTATAGTATTATGAGCCTTTTAGAGAAAATTCAATTTAGGATTCATCACATGAATCACATGGATTATGGATCAGAAAGGGTTTTTTTGGGCATGTAGACTGATAACTTATAGTATTGCAAGCCTTCAAATGTATTAAGTGATTAAACTTGCATGGTTTAATGGGAATATTATTTTTATCATTGTGGAAGTGTATTTCTCACATCTCCTCACCTCTTAAAATCTTTCAGAACTTAATGCAGCAAGTTAATGTGGAATGAGGGCATATCTCAAGTTAACAAAGAATGCTCTTTATGTAGGGGAAAATACAAATGTCTTTGATTCAAGGCGGCTGTTGCTTTGCTGTAACCTTTGTAGGTTATATCAAAGATGATTGCAAGTAGAAGCCTCCTGAAATATTATGTGATATTGTGTGGCAGAAGATGAAGAGTTTCTAGGAATGACTGGCAGCATATGCTTCTTTTTGATAGTTTCAAATATGAAATGATGAGAGAACAATAGTATTATTGGAGTTCAGTGTACATTTCCAATTTTCTTTATTCTTGCAGTTAACGTTTTGCAGTATTATAGCAGTGGATGAAACTGTACACTATGCTCCTCACCCTCAGGATGCTAGTAAAACCCTACTCAAACAAGAGGCTGTTGTTACTGTCAAAGGTGTACCTCTGAACAATTATGTGGAGGATCTTCTCACAAATAAAATATCGCTCAATGCAGGAAAGGTAAGATTTGATATTAAAATAAAGCTTGCTTAAATATATAACTATAGAGTGAAGATTAATCATAACAATTATGGTTTATATTCTTACATACAGAGCAGCACATAGCATATATTAAAAGATCTGTCACAATTGCAAAACACGGATGACAAGAATTAGAGAGAGTTATTTAAGAAACAGGATAGTTGTGAAGTATAATTCTTAACACAACTATTTTCTTGTGTCTTATGCTCCTCTCCCCTTCTCTGATGTTCCTGAATCTTATCAAATTCTTTCTCCACTACAATAAAAGTCACCATCTTTTACACAAATGCCAACTCAAGTTTATAGTTTTAGAAAACTCAAAAAACCAAGAAAGGTAGCATATGTTTATACATTTGAGGTGAAGTTTCACATTGTCTACAACACATTTTCTGTTGCCATAATTTATATTTTTTTTTTTTTATTTTCAGGGAAGACAAGCCATTGAGTGGGTGATAGACAAAATTGATGCTGAAGTGAAGGAGATTGCCAATTCAGCTGTAAAGAGCACAGATGAACTGCTGCACCACACAAAGAAGTCTCTTGATGATATTACCATATCAGCACGTAGATCTATGGATGATATCTCATCAGCAGCCAAGAAATCCTTTGATGATCTACAGAACCTTGCCAGTGTACCACCAAGGACTAATAAAAATTTACCAAAATTTTAGCAGTGATTAAATGTAGATATTTTGTTTAAATTCGGTCACAGTTAAGTTCAACTACCCACATGTCTGGGATAGTATTAAACTTTGCATCTATGTAAATTAAAATTTTATGAAGTTAAAAACGTTTTTGTGTATTAAACATTTAGAACAAATTACTGACAATAATGATTTTTTTTTTATCATGCTCATTTTATTGCATATTTTTACTGAAAATTTCAACTGTGTTTATTGATTACTTTGTGCTGAAAATGTTCACGTATGACTGCTCTAAACTGGCTGGTCCAGTTTAATAAGATGTAAAGAAATATATTTTGCAAGCAGTGAGGCTTTAGTGACAAAATAGAGTTGTTTTAGCAGTTAGCAAAGCATATATTTGTTATTTATTATTAATTATATCAGTAATATATTCGGCTCTTGATTAGATAAACCAACATACTTCTGATTGCAAGAGTAATTGGTACAGAAAACATCGTCTGTGCTGCAGTGTCTTTCCACTAATGAAGTGTACAATAAACCCTGAGGGGAACATTCCATTTAAAATGTTTTTTATGTACTTTAAACTGAACATAAACTTTGTGAGCTGCCGAAGTTTAGTTTCAATACACAAGAGTCATATAAATTTTTCCACATTTTTTTAGGTATGACTAATGTTCTTAAAAAATGCAGTCATCTGTAAGACTGGCCTTTCTGTAACACATATGCGGATAAAGATAAAAGGCTGTGCAGTAGCATTATGCAATTACATTGATTTGATGATGCATGTGGGCATAAATTTCATGCTTACTAATACTGGTTTTCAGTATCCAAAATTTTTCATCACAAGGATATTAGTTACAAACAGTGGATGTGTATAGGGTTGTTGGAAAATGCTAATTGCTATTTTATAGAAAAATAAAAGGACAGTGTAACAAAACCAATCTTGTATTTTCTATTTTTGTGTTGTAAAATCCTCTGGAGAGAGGGGGGGGGAAATAGAAAAAAACATTCTAATCTGCTGTATTAACTAGTGTCTTTTGGTGACTTCAGCAAGTTATCTGCTAGACCTGTTTAAAAGTTTCAAGGATTAATAATATAAGATTGTTACAACATGTAAGAAAAGAAAATGCATTAAACATAATTCATAACTCGACAGATTGGGAAGAACTGCTGTAATTAAGTTAAGTTCCTATTGATCTTAATGTCTTCATCCTTGGCTGCTTTTCATCAAGTTTTGCAGATTTTAATGTCCAATGAGTTTTTGTGTATTCCTGTTACGGACACCAGCATATTAGCACTAAGACTTGCTCTACTAATTATCCTTCAAAGTTGCATATTATCAAAACATGGGGGAAGATTGTTTCATGTATTGAAGAATCTGTGTTATGTAAATTGCTTACTCTACATATTCCTCGCATATAATGCGTTGTTTAATATCTTTGTTATAAAATGACAAAATAATATTTTTATAAATGTTCATATATAAAACGGTATTTGTGAAGCAGAAAAACCTTCATTAAATCTGAAAGAATGGACTGGTGTAACTTTCAACATACAATTCATAAATTTCCACTCTGCAAACCTTAAAGCAGTTGAGTGTTGTAAATGATAAAAACAGAAAAAATTTAATTAAAACTGAAATGTAAGAATCAACACGGTGAAACTCATAAAATCTGGTTTATACTAAAAGTAAAACTACTTAATATCATGTCAACACATTAAAACTCTCTTAATGTTCCACTTTTTAAAAACTTATTTATAAGTGGATCATCAAGAGAGTTTTAATGTGTTGACATGATATTAAGCAGTTTTACTTTTAGTCTAAAACAGAAAAAATTTAGCCTACTGATTTATGCTAATCCAATAAAACATAAGTGAGAAGAGCAGTTGAGTGATGTAAATGTAAATGATAAAAACAGAAAAATTGAAAAAGCGTATTAATTAATGCTAATCCATTAGAACATAAGCGAGAAGAGCAGAGTTATGGTAAAATGCTTAGCTAATGGCATACCCTCAATGAAAATGTTTCGGTTAATGTAAAATTTGTGTACCACATGTTGGGAAGTTCGTACTAAATACTTTTACTTGTCACTCATTGTGTCAGTTGCACCGTACAAATGATCAGTGCAGGTTCAAAAGTTAATAAAACAGATTATGAAACCAGAGTCTGTCAGCCAAGGGCATAAATTAAACGTCATTCAGCAAGTGAATTTTGCAGACTTAATGAGAATCAACAGTGATAGCTGTGTGAGGTATTTTTTTATGCAAGAATAAAATAGTGAATAAATTTAAAGGTTTTTGGATGCAGTAACACACTGGACTTCCTACCTCTTGTGATGTGCATACTGTGTAACTTATATTAAAAAATAGAAAATGATTAGAAAGGCCAGTCCCTTTCGACATTCCAGTGGATATACTTATGGCATCTGAAATCAATTCCATTGTAATCTATATTCCAAATGTTTGTTATCTCTCAAGAAGCACGAAAACAATTCTGCAGCAACAGGAACATTAATCTTTTCTTAATTTTTAATGTTAATGAATATTGCAGTGGTGTACTTTAGCAGCATTTTAATGTTTTGGTCAAAGCTAGACTTGGTGGTGAGCATTTTCTGCAAACAAATTTATACAGCATAGGATTGTCAGCAGTAACATAATTCTCTGTCTACCTCATTAAAGGCAGAAAGGCAGTTAGGTTATAGACTTCTCAAAATTAATATACACATTCATTGCACATAACACACAAACTATAGCATATCTAAATTGCTACTGCAGAATTGTTAAAATTGCTAATTTTATTTTTTTTCTATTTAAAGTTGAGCTCTGGTTTAAAATATTTGATGCTGGAGAATGTCATTTATTTTTCACACTTTTAATTCTCAATTGAGTACATTTGTTATATGGCAGCTAAAAATATTATAATTTCTTTTATAGAAATCTGTTTACTGAAAACGATTATATATATATAAAAACATACCTTTGAGGGTAATGGTGTAGAAACATTCTTTGTTTTTTTGTTTTGCAGCGTTCCCACTGAAAAGCCAAGTAAAGTATTTCAGGAGACTTGAACAGTTTCTTTTTTCTTTCTTTTCTTCCCCTCCAGATATAATGCTAAGTTACGAGCTTTTAACAGATGTTTTCTGTATTTATGTAGTGTAATCCATGGGGCAAAATGCATGTAATGCTTTTCTGCTTAAGTTTGATGTATGCTCGTGCTTCCTCACATAAAGAGAGGTGTGGTCCTAGTGGTTTAGTACTAACCATGCTTGCATGTTCAAATCTGCTAAGTTTGATGAATTTTTAGGGTGTTAAAATCCTAAGTGTGGCTTACTTTGTAAGGGAAATAAAGCTGTTGGTCCTGTGTCATAGATTAACAGCATGTAAAAGAATCTCAAGTCTAAAAGTAGAGGCTTCTGAGCAAAATTTATCAGCCATTTCACATTTTAAATTCAGTGCATGGCCAAAGATGTTAAATAGTATCCTAAATAAAAAACATTAACCCAATAACCTTAAAGAGAAATTGCCATGCCAGAAGATTCATAGGAGTTTAACCTTAAAAAGTTTTAATAATATTCTAGCACTGTTTGAAATAAGAATCTGATGTTTCTCATCCTGTAGCTGCATGATATCTACAGGATGCCAGTGGCATAATTCATGAGAACTAGAAGCCATGCTCTATTCATTAACATTAGCAAGAAAATTATTTTTTTCACATAAATCTTTTGTAAATATTAAAGGAATTTGTATAGGGTCTTCATTTTCTTTGCTGTGGGCAAACTGCAACATAAGGGCTTTGCCACTTACCAAGGAAAATGTTGCATGGTCAGAACTTTAGCATACATTGTATCTTTATTTATCATCAGTTATAACAAAGATTGTACTTGCCCTCATAGATGTTCAAAAGCATCTGCCCTCTGCTTTGACACATACCTGAATCCATTCTTTGGGCATTCACGGCCAGCATTATTATTGAAATTGATCATTATAAGGGGCCACAAACCCAAACTAATAATTTTAACCTTCCCATTTTCTTATATGCAACATGCAAATGAGATTTTTTTATAAACTTTGTGTGAATGTGCACCATCTTGCATAAAATATTCATGTATTTTTTCAGCATGTGCCAAATTAGTGAAAAACAGATTTAGTGTCTCATTTATTGTAAATATGAATGCAATGATGCAGATCACCAATCTGTCATAAAGAGATAGTTCATTAGTTAATCAGGATTATCAGTGATCCAATGGCTCTTCTGCGAGTTATGTATCCTGAGATACTGAAATGAGTTGCATTTCTGAAACGTGCTTAGTATCAAGAAGTCTCGTGCATATGAATCTATAAACCAATTGCAGAACCTCATTCTTTTTGCATTATCCATGGGTCTATTTCAGGAACAGCAATAATTTTTTTATGGATGAAGATAAACAGTTTGTCACTAGATACAAACTACCAACAGGTACTACCAATTGCTACATTAATTTCATGAAAGAAATTAAAAGAAAATTCCATAATTGAAAACTTTTTCATGAAGTTTTTTCTATTAATTTTTCTATTAATTATTTTTGTTTTTTGGTAATGAAAGTACCTGGATTCAATTTTTTTTCTTGCTAATTTGGCTTTTGAAACTACTAGAAATCGATTAGGAAATTTTTTTATGCAATATTTTTATGATTTCTTTTATACATAGCAGTCACATATAATTATTCTTTGTTCTAATGTGAATCTAACTCCTGGCATATTAACACACATCAAACTATATACATTATAACATAAAGTTGGTAAGCAAAAGTTACAATTAATTTGTTGCATCAACATAAAGCAACTAATTTAACTCCATCAAGGTCAACAGCTAATTCTGTTGGTTAAAGTTAAGTCCATTGAATAGCATGCTGGTCTAATATTAACCAGCAAAATAGGGACACTGTAAAAGTCATGGGACAAACATAGGTCAAAAAGAGAGAGATGTGCATACACACTATTTTTATTCTCAATATATAGTGCATCCCTGAAACAGGTAGATGCATACCAAAAAAAAAAAAAAAAAAAAAAAAAAATGCACACACACAAATGTACATTCTTTGACAAGAAAATGAGTCATTGTCAGATTCTGTGTGTTGATTGGAGAACTTTGGGGGTGCTCATAAATGGGTATTGACAAGAGTATGCAGTCAGTTCACACTGCAGTGTGAGCTTTGATTGTAAACATAATGGTCACAATCATGAGCATATGAAAAGAGAACATCAGGGTAGAGCATCTGTGGCCGAGTGGTTTAGAAGGTGTAGTTCGTGCGTATATAGAACATTATGTTAATTAATATCATATGAGTTTTGCACACACAACAATATAATCACAAACTAACATATTCTTTACAAATAACTTAAGTAAATATATGAACAGGAAAATTTATTTTCTAAAGTGAAAACTTACAAAAATAAATACAAATTAATATCAGCATGTATAACTGTCCTCAATCTTCAAAGCATAGATGTCAATTTCTATAGTAGTGTAGATGAGAGGCTACAATATCCCAGGCTTCTTGAATTTGTGCCCATAAGCCATCTTTTATCCTTGCATGTGCAGGGAATGCACATGCATAATACACAGCAAGCTTTAACATTAACATATATATTTATTCCCTTCAGCATTTGTTCTAACATTAACAATATTATGAAACTAATTTGTCATAATATGTTACAAAGATTTATTTTAAAAAAAAAATGCTTCATGCCTGGAGGTGAAACTGTGCTCTTAACCACGGCATCATGACACTGCCACAGAGTTAACAGAACACATACTAGACAGCATCTTTGGTGTCAGGACATAAAACAGCTACACAGCCCTCCTGGTTACCTTGTGAATTGCATGCTGTAATAAGTAGGACTTGAAGGTTTTTTTTTTTTTTTCTTTTTTGAAGTGAGTGCATATGTATATTTAATCTAATGGTTTTGTTAATAATAGTGGGGCCTAACCTTAATGCCTTAGTACAAAGATGTATGAGATAAATTAATATAAGATTTGTTAATTCACTTCATTGTTTATGCTATACTAGTAAGAACTGCAAATGAGCTTGTTAAAATTACTTGTATTAGTGCATTATATAGTGTGGCTGATCTTACAACATAAAAGTTTATAATACAACTTGGGAAATATTTATTATAGCTGTCTTTTCTTATGGTCATTCCAGTGGATATACAGAATGCAAAACTTGTAATTTAAAATGATAAAGAGATAATTTTTCATTTTTTTAGACACAACATTTTTGTCTTTAAAGCATTTTTAATTATATATGATGGTTACCTTATAAGTTTTTACAAAAAACTAGGAAAGAAAAAACATTTTATGAAACAAACTATTTTATTACTTTTCAAAATATTTGCATTTAAGATTTATACACTTTTGCATGCATTCAAACCAATTCTCAAAAAAAAAATTCCACTCAGAAGTTCATATCTCAAAAACATGGTTTTTAAAGGCTTCTTGAGGTGATTAAAATGGCTGTCCACAAATTTTTTTATTGAGGTTCTGGAGCAAAAAGAAGTTAAGCTATAATTCAGGTGAATACAGGCAAAAAGATATTGATTTGAGGTTTTTCTCCTTCAAATAATCAATTGTTGACATACTGTATGAGAGGAGGAATGGTTTGTTTTTCTGATTTTGTCGATGACTTCTGGAAAACAAATTGTTGTATATTATTCAGCATTAACTGTTCTTCAATCCTCTAAAGGAATGGTAGCAACATGTCAGGTACAACCAGAGAAACAAATGATAATTTTCTTGGAAGTACTTTGTAAACTTTGGCGGGATTTGGCTTATCTTGGAACATCAAAACAATGGACTGCTGTTTAGTTTCCCATTCTTAGGAATATATCCAAGTTTTGTCACCTGTTATGATGTATATAGATTTTGCAGTTCCTCGGTGAAATATTTTTAGTCTTTCATTTAAAACAAACATTTTTTTGAGCTTTGATCAAATTATGCAAAATCCATCAGGAACAGATCATTTTCACAGCTAAATATTCATCTAAAATCGAATGTACTGCAGTTTTTGATGTGCTTAAGGATGCCTCTATCTCATTGTAAATCACATGCCGATCTTCTTCAATCATGTTGGGCACAGCACAAAATTATCACTAAAGGATGCATGACCACGATGAAATTCTGCAAACCAATTCTAAACAGTCTTTTCTGATGGTGTTTCATTACCAAAAGTTGAACGAAAGATTCTATTCATTGCTGTTGAGTTAGGTCTTTACTAAAATCGTAAAAAATTCACCCACTGAAAACCTCCATCTGAAATACTCACTTTATCGCAAATTGCATTGGTTAAATGGTCAATTTCTAAGCTATAACTATTTTCACAATAACAAATTGCAATTATTCCAAAAATAGCTATGACATCTCAATAGTGCCACCTGGTGGTCATTTATAAAAACTTAAAAGGTAGCCCTTGTATTTACTCTGGTTGCTTTTAACAAGTGCAAAATTGCACAGCTTTCTCACAAATGCACAACTGTTTCCAACAGTTTCTCATATGTCTCTGATGGGCATTGACATTGAGCCTGTTACAGAGTAAACTATGGAAACATAAGAATTAGATAATTGCATAGAAGTTCTTGGGATGTAATTTTAAAAATGAAGTTTAAAAAATAACCTGAATCTTATTTATTTTTATAATTGCTTAGAAATGTTAATTACTTGGAAGTTTCTGGGATATAATTACAAAAATGAAGTGAAAAAAACTCGGTCCTATTTATTTTTATAACAGCTGTAAAGCTCTAAATTTAACTTTCTAATATAGCATCCAAAGCTGTTACTTTTGTTTACGCTATATAATTCCATAATTGGAGTACAAAATTATTCTTTTTTTAATTCTTCAGACAGTATTAAAAACTTGGTTATGTGAATAAATTCATTGTTTGCAGAATACAATAAAGATGCATGCATGAAAAATATGAAAATAGAGAAATCAAAATTATTATACCAAAAGTATGAGATTAATGTGATTAATATGGTGTAGTAGTATACTTTAAATGTTATACTTTATTGCATAAGTAAACATTAAGAAATGAAATGAATTATTGTATAACATTATAAACAACTTTTTTTTTATATCAGAATTATAAAAATATCAATAAAGTAAAAATAATATTTTCAATTTTCTAATAAATTACTCTGAAATCAATGCCGCTTTTATTACATTTATAATTTAATAATGATGGAGATTATTTATTATTGTTAGTGAAGATAGATTTATTGCAAGAAATTTTAGCCCAAGCTGAAAAGACTGTATTGTCCCTTATATCAAGAAAATCTTGACACTTATCAGAAGGAATACATCATTAACTGGGTCAGCATTAAAATACAGAATGTCTTGCTTAAAATACCAATAAAAGAAATTGCTATAATGTTAGAGAAAAAACTTATTTAATTGAAACTTAATATTTTCTGATACATTAAGAGTTTCAATTTTAATCTTCAATAGATTTCAATATGATCATTTGTGGCACAGCAGATATCAAGCCTGTTGTTAACCTCTGTCCAGATAGCTATGGATTCTCTGCCAATCCATTGTCTCTGAAAATTATCATTAAGAAAACTATTTAGCTGGCTTGCAAAGTGAGGAGGAAGGCCAACTTGCTGGTAAATAATTCCAGCAGAAAGCTGAGGCTAAACATAGTACTCAAGGCATGTCTATATAAGTTGTGGCATTCACTGCAAATTTAGCAAAAAAAGAACATACTGTGACAGAATAATTCATTAAGCTGCACCAGACATTAATTTTGGATGAATCACATTTGTGTTAAAATACAACATGCAGATTTTTGCATCCCTAGATTCTGAAATTGTCTGTTGACTTTTCCTAATATGTGGAAAATGGCTTGTCAGAGAAATGCACATGATCTAAGTACAAATTATCTTCGTCAATTTTGTCCAAAACATGGCAAAGTAAGCCAGCCTTAGTCTTATTGTCATGGATGACCCCCTGTGTTATTTGATTTTTGTATTCATACTGACAGAGCCTTTTGTGTGCAACATTATGAACTGTTCAGCAAGGAAAATGGAGTTGCCAACCATCTTGGATTGACTTTTCAGGCTCCTTGTAAAGCAGGTTTAAATGTTTTTAATGTTATCCTCAGAAATGTTTTTCTTAGAATGCTTACCAGTTTTTGGCAACAAGTCGCATGTTTGCTTGAATTTTGTATCTCAGGGCATTATTCTCTTATAATTGGGAATAGTATCATGTCTTTGAAGGTTGTATTCTCGACTAAGTTGGTATTGTACATCTCCAATATTTTGTCTCTGCTAATAAAGAACACACAAAATTTTATGGTCATTGTCCATATATTTCTAGTTTTACAGAATTAACTGTCTGTTACTATTAATTCATTTCTAAATTTCCACAACAAACATTGTAATATAAATTGCAAGATTTGCAGTATCTAACCAAAGTATGTTTATTTCTTTTTGGTATATGTATTTTAAGTTAGGGCCAATTCTTTTACTGGGGTTTTAAGCAGGACACACTATATTAAGGATATTCCAGAAACTATTGGCATATCAAATTGTGTTACTAATTCACTTGGTAACTAATATTAGCTTATTAATTTTTTTTATTTATTCAGTAATCATGTAATGTGTAATCAAGTTGGATGAATTATTCAATTTTCAGTAATAATAAATTGTTTTCTTAATATAATATTTGTTGATAACAGCATTTTAGCAATGAAAACAACTTAATGACATAATTATTACTATAGTAATTTTAATCAACTGGTATCATTATGTAGTATTTTACAAATAATTTTGACCAACATTAAAAAATGTTTATAGTTCTGGTATTAAAAATGATTTATAGCATTTGTCTCCAAAAAAGAATACCTTGGCTACAGGCTTTTACCGTCACATAAAATGTTTAGGATTGAATTGAGGGGCTCCCAAATTTAGGAATACATCCCTTTTCTAGGGGCAGAAATCTTATACAAAAATATAGAACTATTTCAAAGGCGCCTGTGCTTTTAAAAGAGTTACATTAATCATTAGTAAATATGGTGTAAAAATTATTGCACTGCAAACAATGCAGCCATATTCAACAGATTGTAGGGCAAAATGTTTTCTTATGTACATATTTTAAAAAGAGCATCCATTTTTCATATATATATGTGAAAAATGGATAGCGAAGGAATATTAATGAGATTAATAAAATATATTTTATAGAGCAACAGTTAATACAATAGAGATCAGTTGGGAAATCCAATTCAGCAGTAATGTCAGATCAAAAGTTAAAAAATTAATGACTACTATAAACCCACAAAAGAACAGATTAAAATAGGCAGGGAAAAAGTCATGTTAGATTATGTAAAACTGGAGTTTATGATAAAAGTAATCATATATCTTCTCTATCACTATCAATTCTTGGTTCAAAGTAACCTTAGAAAGTGTTTAATAACTCCATTAAAAAAAAATACAGAAATTCTCCTCTTGTGGATTCCCAGATCATGAACTGAAGTAGCAAACAGTATACCATAACAAACATTTTTCTTTGACCACAAGTTTTATTAAAGCAAAAGGCAGTTAAATGCATATTCATAATTTGGTGGAAATTTAGAGGCACAGGGCTTAAGTTTCTCTTCCATCTTCCATTGTATGCAGCAACAAAAATGCTTTAAACATGTTCTTGGGAATATGTGGACAATTTGAATATTGCATTTTAAATAATATGCTGACTTGAAAAGATAAAGTTTTGTTTTGTTGTCATGACTTGTGGACTTCAATTTCACTAAGAGTCATGTTTCAGTATTTTCATAAAGAGCATGCGAAACTATCATGCTCTTTTCATCAATGAGTTATTGAAATTAAAGTTCCTTGGTTTTAAGTTAGTGGCTTAGGCTATTCAAATGACTGCCATGGGTGGCCGAGGTAGTCAAGTTGCGGACTCATGAGCAGGAGGTTTGAGGTTCGAATCCTGCTAGGACCATACTCCCTGATTGAGGTTTTTTCCAGGTTTTCCTCAGTCCTCATAAATGGCAAATGCTGGGGAGGTACCCTAAACTTAGGCCTGGAACATTTCCTTCCTTATAAAAAAAAAAAAAACCTTTCCCAATATATCATTTCATCTCATGTATCATCAGTGTCCATCACCTCAGTGGTGCCTCAGTAGTAAAAACTGGTGTTAAACACTATTTAACAAATAGAAAGAAAGGCTATTCAAAAATGACTATGATTTAACTTGTTGCAGCTGAGTACTTCACTGATATAGTAAGTTGTAGAAAAAAAGAAAAGAATATAAAAATATGTGAAGACTTATGGTAGAGCTTACAGCTATGAGAAATATTATATGTATTTAGTTAATTATAGAAGCATTTAACTAATTTTTTAAGACCAATGAACTTCTTTTGATTGTTTTTGTGTTTATATTTACAACTGATTGCTTTTTTTTAGGTAGCAAGAGTAAATATTTCTTATATGATTGCAGATTCTGACGTAATCTTGAAATTAATATTGAATTGTACACATTATATGGTTGTACTTCTATAAAATGAGTAATTGATAATGCAGAAGTACATAAAATAGAATAAGGCTATTTTAGATGTAAAAGTGAAATAAGTATTTTTTTAATCAAGTGTATTGCAGAACATATTTTATTGATGGTAATGCTTTAGTGTTCGGACTGAGCATTAGAACAGTATACCATCAATAATGCACCAATTGATAGAGTTTATGGCTTATTTGTTTGATTTGCATTCTGTAGCTTTATATAATTATAATTACATTAGTTAATAACTGTAGACCATGTCAATTAAATTTTTATCAAAATGTGCTAAATAAATCACAAGTTATAAAACCATACTACATTTTAGATGCATAACTATAATCATCAAGGAATTAATTTACAGAATAATAAGCCTTTTTACACAGAATTTTTGAAGAATTGGTATGAATGCCATTTTGCCATTTAATTCTTTAAATGCACATGATAGTATATTAAACATTTTAATGCACTCATAATATACTCTCTTTTGTTTAACAAGTCAAGTGTATTGCTGGGCCATGGAGGTTTCTTTTATCTGTGGTGTTGAGATGTGTATATATAAATTTTTAGTAAATTCATTTTAATTTTTTTTTAATGAGAAAATATATTAAGATAGCTGGCTAAAATATCAAGTTTACAAAACAAATTTCTGTAACGAACCCTTGAAACTATTGTTGTATTTTCCTGCAGTTTAAGTATAATTTTTCTAGTTGCATAGTTATCTCAGAAAATTATTCCATAGTGTCTGTCTCAACAATAAAATTGTACTAAACAGAAGTATCTTTTAAAGTTTTCAGAAACTAAATATACACTTTTTTATCTTCATTAGTGTTAAACTTAAGAGCCAGAGCTAATAAAGATACATATAAAATTTCTTGTGTTATTTTACATTTTTCAAATTTTAACTACTTTTTGGGCTTAATGAAGACCCAATTACCCTCTATTGCTCCTAGAATGAAAGAAAATAAGTATTTTCCCCCCCTCTCCATTCTCATGCATGGTTCTATTGTGAACTGCCAAGAAATACATTGAAGATGAAAAATTTAAATAATTTTTGGCTAAAATCGATTACGGTTTTAGGCAGTCAGTTATGATTGGGTATATATTTGCAGGGTTATATAACATAGAGCAATCGGAATGAAAGGGTACATTTCCAAGAACGGTGCGGCGATAGATAGACAGACAAATAGGTTAAAGAAACAAGCGCTTGAGTAGGTCAAGGCATTTATCACATTTAACAGCATCTTTAAGATGCAATTATGGCTTCGCGTTGAATCAGCCGTCTCAATTTTACTATTTAAGTCGAGCTTTCGCCCGCTTGCTGCTCCGTGGCCATCGTCAGGACGATCTTTTACGTTGAAAATGCCGCGGTTCATATCCCAACTCATCGTAGGATGTCGCTGCAGACAGTTGAGCATAGAGTGGTGGTACAGTGGAACAGAAGGCAAGGATATGGTTATCAGTAACTGTGTGCACGTCTGGAGCAGTAGTTCAAGGAGAAATGTGTTGGGTTCATGTCAGCGTGCATTATGATCAATATATGCAAGTAGTGGCAGAGTAGATTTGAATTTTCGCTGTGTCATAGTTATAATTGTAAGACATCATGACAATAGATTCGGAGCAGGAAACTAGGGTTCGATACCGCCGAACGAAAAGCGTGACAAGAGCTGAAGAAATTCAACAACATGAAGCAAGGGTTAGGAGATCACAACCAGATAAACCGTAAGTACAGAGGAACAAATGCTTTTCAGATTCCAACATGCTATCTTTTACGAATATAAATTGAATAGTACAATACTGCTGTATAAGCAATTGGCGCGTATTTCAAAAGTGGTTGTCAAGTTTCATTAAAGATGAAGTATTTTTTATTATTCCCACACTAATATAGATAGTATAAAAGTGAATGTGAGCGGAGATCATGTGGAAAGAATAGTGCAAATAGGAGAAAGATGATAGGTGATTAAAATTTCTTTGTGGAATATAGCCCCAGCAACAAACTTCATTGCCACGCCCACTTCGCAATGTTGCGACTCGATTTGTAAAAAATGGAATACGCTCCTGAACACATAATATAGAATTTGAGAATACCAATTATTTGTCACTTTAATTAATATGGCAGGGTTGTCTTAGTCGTGAGACAAAGAAAGAACCTCAAAATGTGGCAGCAGCAATCTCTCTGGAATCTTACTCAGAAACACTACATATATACCTACGTCCTTGGACTTTAAACTAATGCATAATATAGATTTTACTTTGTTCTTCAAAGAAGGGATTTTGTTAGCAATGAATACTAAAAGTTTTAGCAGTTTATAACTGGTGGAATAATTTCAATGATTATAGCTTCATTATATTATGTATAAATAATATTCTCAAGTGTACCATAAGATCATTAAAATCAATGAATGAGTAATTATAAGTTTAGTTCAACTGGTTATTATTTTGGTTCCTCACATTAATTACATTTATTATAGGACAGATTACTCTTTTGCACAAAAAGGTACCTATAGTCTTGGAATAGAGTATTTGTGACTGAAAGCTTGTTTCCATTTTGTGTAATGAAATTACTTAAAAATGTATTCAATTTGGATATTCTTGATTGATGTAAAAAGAGGGGCAACTGTTATTTCACTGAACTGTGCCATTTTACTAAATTTGTAGGATCCTAGAGTTCATGACATTGCTAAGAAAGCTGAGATAGAAATAATTTGGGAAGTATCATGTCTTTTAAATGTGATGGAAAGGAAATATATGATATAGCTTGAAAATTAAACCTTGCTGTATAGCTGTACTTTGCTTATATTTTTCATTAAAATTTGAAATTTTAGTCATAATTTTCTATAATGAATTGCATGCTGCATCTCATCAATTTTTTTTAACTTTATTTCTTCTTAGGTCTGCCATTATTTTTTCCACCATGTGGATTATATGCCCATATTTCTTTTAATAAATGGTCAGAAGGCATTTTGTTTAATTAGTTCAGCCAATTGTTAAAACTGTGTATAATATATATCTATGTTTGGTCTGATCATTTCATTTGTTAATTTTACTTATATAAAATGTTTTTCTGCTTGTAAACATATAAACAGTTTCAATGGATCATATTTTTACTATCATAATTACTTATCACCCAATCTATATCAAGATAATAAAGCAGCTACAACCAGAACGTGATAGTATCTTGATTTACTTTTTTTTTTGGTTTAATGTCCTATTAAATGTATTGTATAAGTTAATATTGAAATCATGTAACTTTTGTTTGTCATTTTTATAATATAGAGAAATGTCAAGTCCCAATAATTAAAATGGTAGACTGATTCAAAAGCCATGTTGTTTAAACTTATTAATATTAATTTCATATTTGATAGAAACTTGTGATTACTCTTAGTTACAATGAGATTCCACATATGTAAACTTGACTCTAATTAACTCTATCAACATTTCTGCAAGGTTTTAGCATACTTCACAAAGGCTGTGTGTGTGTTTCTCTAAACTAACTTCTTTTCTTCTATTAACTAGTGATTTTAATTTTTGGAAATATGTGAAAAATTTTTCGGATGTTCAAAGCAAATAGAAATGAGGATAAGAAACTTAAAGAATTCAGCACATGGAAAATCATGATAATTGGTGATAGTTTAGCAACACAATAAAACATAACAAGTACCAAATTTTGATGTAAGCAATTTCATCAAGCCTTGAGTTGGTCTTCATCAAATTACAAAAATGGGAGGAGAGGACATCGAAAACAGAGACAGCAGTAGTGATTTTATAGTTATAGTGGGTAGAATATATGACATTGAATGCAACAAACTTTATCAGGAAAAATGATCATATTAGTATGATATCATATCACTTCAATCTTTGGATCCTATAATGAGCTTAGCCAATTTGAAAGAGTTAGTCTAACTCTAGGGTGTAGATTTCATTTACATATTTTATGTACATTTGATGAAATTGTCACACTCTTAATTTATTTACAAATTTTTAACTTTGGCTTAGAGTTTGTTAGAGATGGTAATTTTTTACATTAAAATGCCATATTAGAGAGGGGGGAAAATGCACATTAAGATAACTTTTAATCTATAATATATGCAAAATTGTAACTCAAAACATTTCCATTTACATTTAGCATATTGACAAAATTAATTAAATAGAGAAAATTAGTATATTTATTTCTTTATTGTATAGAATTCTTTTCTTTATTGAAGATAAGGTGTCCTTTTAATGCCAACCTGAACTTATTTTTGTTAGTATGCAGTTCTTTTATAGATGCTGGAAGTGAATTAAATAGTACTATATCATTGCAGGAAATGCCTTTTGCAGTACCTGCAACTTGTTACTTGATCGGTCTGTGTAAGTCCTATGTCTGGTTTCTTTGCTGTGTATATTTGAGTTATGAATATTTCTGAGTTGTCTACAACAAATAAAAGTATTGCTAGAAGTACTTGCAAGCTAATGGTAAAATACAAAATGTTTTGAATAGTGGTTTATCATAAAATGATTGTTTTGACCCTGCCATTATTCTTATTAGCAATGAATTTTCTGCAAGGGCATGAGCAAGACTCAATCATAAATGAAGTGGTAATTTTAAATAAATTGCTAAATAAAAAACTGAATATTATAATCTTGAAAAAGCTGTGAATATTAATTTTGGTAGACAGTATTTCACCAGGCGTGATTTACATTTAAATGGCCAAGGAAAGTAGTTGTTAGTGTAAATTTTAATAGACAAATTATGTCATGTAATAAAAAATACAGATATATCCAGCAAGCAAATTTATTTTGTCAATTAACAAAGAAGAATAAAAATCAGCCAAGGCCTTCAACTTCAAGAAGTAAAACATCAGAATAGAAAGATCAAGCACTACAGTTATCAAAATCATCAAATAATGCACAAAATATAAGTGATAAATATGAACCCCAGTCACAGTCTACCAAATCACCTGTATGAGAAACAATTGAACAAGGGAATGATGAGCGTGAAATCGAGTTATGAGAAACAGCAAATGGTGCACCAGAGTCAGAAAATCAGACAAAGGAAGACGTGCACTATTAGGCATTACATTAATAAAATAGCTTCCCTCCATCTCCAAAAAATAAAAAGCAATTGGTTAAAGATGGTATCGTTATCTCTTGTAGAAGGAAAAGGCCACTCCATGATAAGTAAAACAAATGGTCCATCTTTTATGAAATTCTGTAGAAGGTATGATTTACTTTTAAAGCAAATTATTATGGAGGCAAAAATGTATGGTAATAACAGAACGTAATTGAAGCAAAGCTCTTTGGCTTGTTATTAAGAGAGAAACTGTTATATTGTATTGTGAATGAAAAAATATTACTCCTATTGTAAAACATATTTGATTCTCAAGCTTTTAATCATTATTTGTAAATGTAACCAGTAAATTCAATAATCCTTTATCACAGCAGCAGTTCAGCAAACCTCTGCCTTCCATTCCAAACACTATATTTCTTAACCCAGTTACATAAACCAAGAACTGCATATAATATCAAGTTTGACAAACAAATCATTATATGGTGTAGAAAGGATTTCTAGTTTTATAATCAAAGAAAGTGCCAAGAATATAAGTAGACCTCTTTGCAGATATATGTAATCTCTCAGTTACTTCAGGTATTTTTCCAGAGCAGTTTAAAATAGCAAGATTACACCTCATTTTTAAAAAAGGAGAAAAGGGTAATGTGAAAAATTATAAACCCATCCCACTCTTACCTCTTCTTTCAAGTTTTAGAAAAGTTTTTATTTAATAAGTTGATTTCCTGTTTAGAAACCCACCAGTATTTCATCTGATTCCAGTATGGTTTTTGGAAAAGTAAATATAAATTGTTTTTTATTTCTTTTTTACAAAAAATATCCTTAATGGGACAAAAGAATACATTCACTTGGATTGTTTTTGGATCGAACAAAGGCCTTTGATTTTGTAAATTAGATAATTCAGATGTTAGAGGCATAGCAAGTAACTAGTTTTGTTCATATTTACAAAACAGAAAACAAAGAGTAGAGACAGATTACTCACAGTCAGATGCTCTTGATATAACATGTGGAGTGCCGCAATTTTCTTGGACCATAATGATGATGGATAACACAATCCTAGTATTTAACAGCATTGACCTTTCTTGTCTTCAAAATAAGATTAATGAAAAAATTACATAGCATTGGCTAACAAAAAATAATCTTACACTTAATGCAAAAAAAAACTGGCTATACATCAACTCTTGCTTGCAAAGCAATCTCAACATATGAGAGTAGGTCCAAAAGTTTATTGCCTTCACAAAATTCTTATCTGGTGTCATATCTTATTTGTTAAGTAAATGATTGCAGCTGTAATTTCCCCTCCACTATGTTCAGAGTTCAGATCATAGTTCAGATATAGTTGCATAAAGAAGGCTATGTGTAGAAGATTGTGACAGGTTCAAAGTGGAGTGTTATTAAATTCTTCACAAAAGAAGGACTTACTCCAAATGAAATTAAACAGTGATTTGATTGTGTATATGGAAAAGCATCCCCCTCATATTCTACCATAAAAGAATGGGCCAAACTTTTTCGAAGGGGTCGAGAAAGCATTGAAGACGAAGAACATGCAGGTCAGCCCTTGGAGATGCTCACTCCTGAAAACATCACTCTTGTGGAAGGAGAAATTATGTAAGACCAGTGGCTCAAAGTTACAGAAATAGCAGCAAGGTTGGGCCTTCTAAAACAACAGTCCTTCGAATTATTCATAAACATTTAAACATAGTGCAAGATGGGTGCCTAGACTTCTTTCCTCAGTCCAAAAGCAGGAACATCTGTTGTCAGGCATTTTGGAGCTCTGCCAACAAGAGAGAAGTTCTGCAAACCATTGTTACGAAGATGAAACTAGGGTTCTCTACTATGATCCCTTTTCCAAAAGAGAATTGATGGAGTGGGTCAAACCTGGTGAAGCACCGCCGCTCAGTCAATCAAGAAGATCTTAGGCACAATCTTTTGGGACTGTGAAGGAATACTCTTCATTGACTTCAAGGAGAGGAACACCACAGTAAATGAGGAGTACTATGCTGGCCTACTGCACAGACTATTTGCTTCCATCAAAGAGAAAAGGCAAGGAAAGCTGAGTAGTGGCATGCATGGCAATGCCCCTCTGCACACAGCTCTTGCTGCAAAGGAAACTGTGAAGAAATGTGACTTCAAGGAGATTGACCATCCACTCTACAGTCCAGATCTAGCTCCCAGTGACGATTTCCTCTTCTCAGAACTGAAGAAGGATCTTCAAGGAAGGAAATTTAAGTGTGCAAAGAAGTAATGGATGCTGTTTATGCATATTTTGCAGACAAGACTTCTAACTATTTGGGGGGGGGGGTTGAAATGTTAATTCAAATATGTGAGAAGTGTATTGTAATAAAGGGATAACTATATTGAAAAGTGAAATATAGTTCGTCTTTATCATACCTAGATAATGGTTAGACCCGAAACTGTGAACCTCCCTCGTAATTATAATAGCTCAACCATGAACAGAAACAGTGAGACTTTCTTGGTTTATGGATTAATTCTGAACTATCTTGGGAAAAACTTATAAGTGAATTAAGTAATAAACTTTGCTAGTACTCTATCTGAATACAAAGTCAAATTTCTCCAATGTAGGTTTTAAAGACAGTATATTATGGAAGTATTTACTCAGTGATTAGGAATGGAATACCATTTTGGGGATCTTTTCCAAGGCTTATCCAAAATATATAAAATTGCAGGTTTTTTTTTTTTTTTTTTTTTTTTTTTAATTATGCTTATACTGGTCAGAACATTGAGCAAACCACTTTGTAAGCAATTGTAGATATTGCCAAACATATTCATGGTTGAAACATTAATTTCTATACCTAGGCACATAAAATTAAAGATATGTTCATAAAAATTCCTCTCTACACAACTAAAGCATTCATGTGTACATGTAGTCAGAAAATTGCCAGCCAAAATAGGATTTACCATTTGGGAATAAACATGTATAACAAAATGCCAAATGAACTCAAAAACATAGAAATAAAGACATTTAAAGGAAAGTAAAATTGGTTTTAAATTATAAGTTATATAGCATACAAAAATATATGTGTATGAAAATGTTGCAATTTAGTCTCACAATTTGTGTAATTATAATTAAATTGTTTCAGTCATTATAACAATTAAAGCTAATGCAGTGGTTTTTTTTTTTTTTTTTTTTTTTTATCTAGTAGAAGAAAATGTTCTGATGCTATTTCAGACTATGTTGAAGGGGTGCTTTTTAGCCCATAACATAAACATTTTTATATATAATATAACTTTAATTTGAAAAGTTACTCTTTTATAATTTCCATTCTTTGGATTTTCCTCTTTTAAAAACTGGGACTCCAACAGCAGTTTTTCATTTATTTGGCAAATAATTTATAGGGTCCAGTCTTACATTAAGTATAAAATGTAATTACAATTTGATATATAAACTTCCTTTGTGATCTGCTTATTAGTCTTCAATAGCATTTTTATACACAGGGTGCCAAAAATGTATACACACTTCAAGCAAAGAAAAAATTGTGTAAAACTGAATTCACACAAACAGAAAATGATGAGCACTAATTATCGTAGACTTTTACAGTTACAACAAAATGTCCACCATCGGCGTCGACACACTTCTGAGTACGTTGAACTCAGCAACGTTTGCGAAAGTGTCTTCAGCGATTGCAGCACATGCTGTTTCAATTTCTTTCCAAAGTGCTGCCTGTGTAGCTGGTTTTCTACGGTATACAACATCCTTAAGAGTTTCCCATAGGTAGAACTCCAGCGGAGTTATATCTGGAGAACACGATGGAAACTCAATCGAGCCCCTTCGTCCTATCCAGTGCACGGAACTTGGAGGTCTCCCATATCTGCCCTTGTGAACATCGCATACGGTACCACGAGTCTCAAATTTGTCTCGAATGCGTGCAATTGTTACTCGGGTTGGCGGTTCTGTGCTGTATACACGTCTTCCTTGCATTTGGACTTCAACAACATTCTCGGTTTTCCAATACCACTTCAAAATTCTCTCTCCTGCTCAAAGGATAATCCTGGCTTCATTTTGTTGTAACAACACTAGCATAACGTAATATGAGTCGCATATATTTACAGAATGGCATACAATAATCTTCGCTTCATTTGTTATTCTTGATTTACCTGTCAGTAGCAACGCTATCATAATGTAACATCTATTTACAGAACATCATACGATAATCTTGACTTCATTTGTTCATTGTTGATTTACTTGTCACGTAGCAACGCTATCATAATGCATATAACATCTGTTTACAGAACATCATACTACACATTACTATTGTTTTTCGGCCCAACTTTGAAATATATTAAATAGATATCTACTATTAAAGTATGTACACATTTTTTGGCATCCTCGCTATATTATTTATATTACTTCTTTATGTAGATATGGCCAATTTTTTAAAAATAACTGCATGCTTCTACTACTTAACATTTCTTTTGCAGTCATTTAACTGTGTATGTGCATAAGGGTATGGAAACCCAATAAACTTATACAGAGTATTTCAGAATTCGATCACACACTTTTGAAGGATTGCAGAGGTGTGTATGCCACCGATAACGCCGGAAAGCATTTGGGACTATGCAAGTTATTCATACGGAAATTCCTTATTGTCTGTTTAGCTCAATTGGTAAAGTATGTTACTTCTCAACATAGGTTTGAGCCCCGTACCTAACTTGTATTTTGAATTTTTTTATTTGAATTTTCTTATAATTCTCGTAATTTCAATTTATTCGTTTTAGATGTCCTGAGAGCACATTTAGACTGCTTGATCACATTAGATACAATAGTTTGTGACATGAAAATTGATTGATTTTGAATAATGTTACAACTTCTACTCATTTTTCACTTCCAAAATAGGAAAACCAACAAAGAAAGAAGAAAAAAGGCCAAACAGAAATTGCAGAATACTAATCCTAGCATCTAGCAGCATATCAATATTAACAAGAAACTTCAACACTATTCCATTAAAACTACTCCGCTTGCAGCATCAGCGGGTGTGTGGTCGTGATGATCCATCAAAGTGTTAATTGTGGAAGAACATGTTAGAGGGAAGCAAAGCTTTACGAACACGAAATAGTTTTCCATTTCACTACTTCATACGTTTGCCAAGCTGTTGACCACCCGTACATTTTCGACACTATTCAAGCGGATCGTTTACAAGTTCTACGCGCAGTAAAACACAAATAATGATTTGCAGAGCTTGTTGATGTACATTAATGTGTTGTAAAGCTAGAGAACGTGCAACCTGCAGCTGCGCAGCTGTACCGGTGAAGATATCCAGACAGACGACATCCTGTCGTAGCACCTTTCAGATGAAAACTGGATCCCTGTCAGCATAGACTGGGTGCTGGTGCAAATCGGACCCGACGCACTCGAGGCTTCGAACAAAAAGTTCTCGACGGACTCCAGGCTCATCCTTCAAGAACTACTTGAGCAATCGCAATGCCATGGATACAAGCAACAGGATGTTTGACGAGTTCTGCAGGAGAAACGATTCCAACCATTTCACCTTCTGAAGACGCAGAATTTGGAACCGTAGACTTCGGTTCACGCTTACAGTTTTGTAACTGGGCATTAAATCATCATAATGAAAATCCACACTTATTTTCCTCAGTACTGTTTACCAATGAAGCCACTTTCACCACAAATGGGCATGTGATAAACCACAGCAACAGCCACATTTGGGATTACAAAAATCCAAATGCCCTTGCCGAGATACGTAGTCAGCTCAGGTTCATTGTGAACATTTGGGCTGGCGTAGTTGGTGGCTATTTAATTGGCCTGCATCTTATTCCTTTGCAGCTAAATGGACAAGTTTACCTTCAGTTTTTGATTAATGTACTGCCTGTATTTCTGAAAGATGTCCCCCTAGGAATACGACATCAAATGTGGTTCCAGCACATGGGGAAAGTGCCCCATTTTAATAGGAACATTCGACAGCATCTAGGCATTTTCCCTGACCGTTGAGTTGGATGAGGCAGTCCATTATCCTGGCCAGCACTCCCCCAACATCAAACCCATAGATTTCTTTTTATGGGGATACCTCAAGTGTCTGGCATTTGAAATTCAGGTTGCCTCTGATGGGAATTGCTGGTGAGGATATTGGCTGCCAATGATGAAATTCATTACACTCCAGGATTTGAAAGAGTGTGGGACACATTTATACACTGCTGTAATATCTATAGGCATGTTGGTGTTTGATATTTTCCACAACTCCATTAATTGCTTTCTAAATGATGCTCAAATTCTGAAAATAGTATAAATTGACACTGTATACTATCATTATTTATGAACATAGATTTTCTTCACTATATTTGGTTTTTCATACTTTTTAGAAGTGTAAAATTTGAAATGCACTTCTATTATCATTAATCATTTTTTAAAAATCTTGCTCAACCAACCAAAACTTCTCATCTTATTGTATCATAAAACCTAGTATTTCCATCCTTTACCCTTTCAGAAATAAATAAATTGTTTTCATTAATTTAAAGTTTTCATTTTGTTTCAATTCTGCTTTCAAACATTTGCAAGTGCACTACTCACTGCTAGCAAACAAATAAAAAAAGTAACTTTATAATAACATTGATGTGGCAGCATACTTCATAAAATTAGTAAATTAGAATTGTAGAATCAATCATAACCAACAGAAACCAAAATCTGCAAGCAAACAAAAAATAAATAAAAAAATATAATGCACTCATCAATCAAGATACGAACCTTTGTCGTTAATTTTGTGATATATTCCAGCTCAATAGGCCAAGACACTGAGAAACTGAGCAATAGCAATCTAGACTAACTGCTTGCCCACATTGAATCTTAAAAAAGGGGGGGGGGAAGCTGAATCAGTGATGTGCTACTCCATATTAGATTTTGCTCAATTGCAGGGAAATTTGAGTCCAGAGACCATAGGTTCACCATTTCAAAATTGTTTATCATCCATCGGCACCCAATTAATTTGTGCAGTCAAATTCTGAAATGCCTTGTACACAACGTGATTTTCTTTTGTTTCAGATGTCATAAGCCAAGGGATTCTTTATTTTCATGGTCATCAGGTTTTGATGACTTCACTGGACTTGTCAACTGGGGTTTCCTTCTACTTACAATGGGAGGAATCCGCTTATTATTGGAAAACTTTATTAAGTAAGTTATATTTTTCAGACTGCACATTTGTTAATTAACTATATAACAGTTAGGTAATAGTTATTTTTATCCTGAACCATGCATAGGTTATTTTGAATTATATGATAAATTATAAGCAGGATCTAAAAATATTAAAAAATTGCAGGGTAACCATTAACTCTGTTTTTCCTTTATTGCATAGTCCATGAAGCTGATTTGGATGAGTATATATAAGCTTAGAAGCTATAATGTAGGGCAAGAGTACCTTTTAGTTTTCTGTTAAAAAAAAGGGTAATTAATGGAGGATTAAAATGATTTAATTGAATGTTGTCCATTGTAAATATGCTTGTTACATTTTCTAATTTTCTATAGATAAAAGTATTGCTATAGTTTCCTCTTAGGTAAAATTTGTCATTCAAGTAAAGCTAACAAATTGCATTATTGATTTGTGCTGTGCAGTGTAAATAAATTATAGCTCTGCTTTGCAATATTTGATCATGACAAAAAACTGTTGTACAAAACGACATATTCTGTGTATATTTTTAATGCAGAGAGGCTTTTTCAAAATATTGGATTGAAAGTCAGTCAGCCAACAGCATGGCACCCATACGACTAGTCATTCACCTCCAGAAATTACAGCATAAATGCAAGTTGCATTGAATTTTTGGCAAAAGTTGTTTTGGGTAGGACTTCATTCTGAGCAGAATGATAGGTATTGAAATATACATCTTGAAGACATAATTAAGTGCAGGATATTGTGTGGCAGAATAAGGCAAAAACTTGAGGGTAAATTTCCACATAATTCCAACACCCAATTATCAGACTCAGTGAGTGCAAAACGTATTCTGTGAATGAGTGGGGAATGAAATGAATATGTCATGGGCTTTAGAAGAAGTGCATTCTGATCTACTCATTCCCTATACCTAACATCTTATCATATCTATTTCTGAAACAGTGA
This sequence comes from Metallyticus violacea, assembly GCA_030762175.1. Lineage (NCBI taxonomy): Eukaryota > Metazoa > Arthropoda > Insecta > Mantodea > Metallyticidae > Metallyticus > Metallyticus violacea. Next base: position 84,199,367 of record CM060839.1, read on the forward strand.
AACTGTATAAACAGTTAATCCATAGACCATAAAGGAAATAATAATAATAATAATAATAATAATAATAATAATAATAATAATAATAATAATAATAATAATAATAATAATAGTAATAATAATAATAATAATAATAATAATAATAATGCCATCTACAAAATACAATTTTCAATTTATCCCATGAATATAAATTCTTATCAAATATTTCTTTAGATGATATTTAAATTTAGATTTTTCCATTGTTTAATCTCTGCTGGTAATTTATAGTATAAAAATATACCCATAATATGTATTAACATTCTTATGTACTATTTTTAAACATATCTATAATAAACTTTATTATTTCTTGTATTGTTGGTATGAATATAATGAAGCATTATATGAATATGTTTCATTTAATTATATAGGTTAACATTATATAAACACAGAGTAACAGTTAATCATTTTTTAAAAGCATCCTTACAATAATGTCTAAATTGCAAGTTAACGTTAAACAATACAAATAACCAATACCCCCCTCCAATACAAATACAATACAAATAACGAATCCATCTGTACCTTTGCTACATTCTTCCTGACTTCTATTCCATAATATATAAATCATTGCTAACTGAATGCTGCTAAATACATTTCAAAATGTAAGTTGATATGCTAATGTTACAACATATGACCACTATATGTTTTGTCCATGTTAATATTTTGATATTTATCCATATTCTTAAAAATGTACATGTGTATCTATCTTACACAATTTTTATTTTCAGTCACAGGTAAATCCTCCAAACATTTTTTTAAATGGGTCATGTTTAATAAATTTTGTTTTAACCCCATCTATCAATAAGATTATTGATTTTAAAAATATTGCAGAACTTGCTTTGTACTCAGAAATATGGTATCAGAGACTTGTTTCAAAACTTTATAGTTGTATCATTTGCACAAGAAGTAATAAAGGCATTTTAAGACTGAGCAAAATAATGAAAAACATTAATGAGTCAAAATAGTGTCTTGTGGGACACATTTTAATGCTCCATGTTATGACTTCAGTTTAGATAAGAGATAATCAAGTTTTTGGTATTGATTTCAGTTACCTATTTGTTTTCTACGCTAGAGATAAGATTTCGTATTTCCTGTGAAATTCCTCTAATCCCATAAGATTCCAACTTGTATAACAAAAACTATCAAATGTTTTGGATATATCAAAAAATAATGTATCCACTTTTTTATTCTGGTCTAATAACTGTATAACTTGATAATAAAAATTCTTTTTTTCAGAATTTATTAAAACTTATTAGCTTCATACTAAATAATTAGTTCAAATTCCTCTGTGTCTAAGTTTGAAAGTTGAGAGTGTGACTCTTCAGAAATTAATAAGTTGGTGTCATCTTTTATTTAGAGCAGAGTGGTGAGCTTAAATGTGACATAACTAGTTGACAGCTCGTAATGACAAATTGAGAAACTGACGGAATATTGTTTGAGTCAAGATAATTTACGGTGTGATTATGCATGAATGCTTCCATAATTCTTTTTGTCAATGTTGAATATCTGACCTATCGTTGCTTCTTTTAGTGGTTCAAACATTATGTAATCGCAAGGCGATAAGCCTGGTCTATAGAGAGGGTGTTCCAATGCTCTCCAGTGAATTTACGCTAGAAATTTTCCCAAGTCAAAGTAACTCTGTGCACAGACGTTGTGGAGAACTTCTCGAATCGGTTGTTAGTGTCTTTTTCGCCAATAAGCACGCTTTGCCTAAACGATCAACTGGGAGTATTAAGCCTTTCATCGACTATTCCATGTCTATGAAAAAATTGATGAGCAAAATGCCTTGGGAAAACCTCCCCAGCTGACGGGAGATTTCGCTTTCACATTAGCGGATTCCCCGTTTTTCCTTCACTATATGAGTGTAGTGGAGTACCTATATTTTGCATATTAATTCAATGCTGAAATACTTCTCCTCTATCCCGGTATTAAGCCGAAAGCCTCTGACACATTGCCAAACAAGTAGCCTTTGATTTTCAGTGAGAATTCAAGGAACCCACCATGTCGAGATTTCATTAATCCGAGTAATCTGAAATGATGCATTGAACACTTTCATGATTTGTCCCAACCTCAGAAGTGATTTCAGAAATAATCAAACGTCGGTCCCGTTCCGATTCCGAACGGCCCGAACAGCGTCTTATCCCCAAATTGTGTCTTTAATCTTTACAAAACTACTTTCGGTTTTCGCCCTCCCGCGCCAAAAATTTAAGAACAGTAATAATGCGTTGCGCAACCGAGAGTTGCTCGGACATGATGCTGACAAATAAAAAGGTTAAGACGCATTGATAAAACCCCATGCACTACACCTTGCTTTATAAACCCAAGATCGCGGGTTCAAATCCGGCCAGGATAGATGGATTTTTTCGGGCGTAAAATGCTAAGTATGGCTTCCTTCGGAAGGGAAGTAAAGCTGTGGGTCCCGTGTCGTGTATTTACGGCACGAAAAAGAGGCCCCATGGCAAAATTTGTTAGCAGTTTCACGTTCCAAATAGAATGCGAGCTGATGACCTGTGACGTTAAAGAGCGTCCGTAAACAAACAAATAAAAAAAATCCATACTACTTGCAAGTGATAAAATAAACTTTTTGGTTTATATTTCATTTACTGTCATAAATGTACAATTGGAATTTTTTTGGATAAATTTTCTTAGGTATGCATCTTTATCATAAGCATCAGGCTAGATACCATCCAGTGCATATTTTTCTGCTAATCCTGGAGTAGAAAAGTTCAGAATTATGAGGAATAAATGGAGTTATTTATATACATTAAACTTGGGTAGTTAGCTGCTGGAACTTGTGTAAATTTCAATAGCAACTTGTACCTTGATCTTTGTACCCAACTCATATTGTTACAAACACAAACTTGAATAGTGATGAAACTGAATTCATATATTGCTATGATAATGATGCAATCATGTTCATGAGCCTGTTTATATGACTTTTATCCATAATGATAAAACAAAATATAAACAAATAACATAATTTTCCAAATGAACAATATCATTTGTGATTCTGGAAATACTGTATGTCATAATAGTACATTTAAAAAATTTAAAACCTGATATAAGGAAGGGGTAATTTTAATTTTTGAAAATTATATTTGGTATGTACAGGAATGCAGTATATAGATCTGAGCAGCAGAATAAAGAAAATTAAAGAAATTGTGTGAAATGAGGCTATTTGTAACACACTGCATATTCTGATGTAACACAAACAAATCTATCTTACACTTATGTATTCAACTTGTTTATACTAAACTCCACTTACTTAGCTGAAACTAAGACATGTTTTGGGAGAACTAGCTCCCATCTTGAGTTGTTGACAACTAGTGTTACTCAAAAACTTGAAAAGTCGGTCAACAACTGAAGAGTTCTCCTGAAATGTGTCTTAGTTTCTGCTAAGTAGTGGAGTTTAGTGTAAACAAGTTGAATACATGAGTGTATGATATATTACCATTCCATTGTCTACAGCTTCTTAAGTACAATTTATTTAACAAACAAATCTGTTTGAATGGGCTAGGAACAGTTTCAGAAACTCAGGTATGTTAATTAGGTATTGTCTAAAGAAGCCACACTGCAGTTTTATTATTAGCAGAGCAGTGATGACCATTTAGAGAAGGAATGTGACCAGTGGTTCTTTTATGTACCAAGAATATGTTGTAGCCCAAACATGCTGTACTCTATATTTATCTTAAAATACAAATACTCAATATGTCCATTACAGCAGTTTCATTTACACTAATAAGATGCAGACTAATATAGATAAAAATCTTTGGTTTAAACTGTTATCATTGATAATTCAAAAAATGCTACTCAATATTATAAAAAAGAAATGCAGGCTTTTCAAGCCTTTAGAATCACTATTTTGGAATTTCAAAGTATGAAACTGAAGAGCATAGTGTTTAGTATATAGAAATTAACTATTGGTTCCGATTCTAATTGGAAAACAGAAGCATTCTAAACCATTAATAAATGACATTCTGTAACAGTAGCTATTAAATGGTGTATATTTAGCATTAGTGCTCAGAATTTTATGTGCTATAAGCTTTAAAAATATTTATTTTTATGTGCTAAAAATTAAAAAAAAAATATTTGTTAAAAACTGAAAAAGATTAATTAAAAATTAAAAACAAAAACATGAGAAAATTGTAAATACTAGAAAAAATTCATTTTGGAACTCGCCAATTGCAGCTAAACATTAGATGTAGATGAAGTTGCAGTACAGAACAAATGTCATCTCAAGATTGCTCATCACAAATATTTGCCTATTAAATATCATAGAAATGCCTTATATTCAGAAATGGAGCTACACAGAAGCAAGTTCACTTATATCCTAGATTAATGAATTCAAACTGTTCACACTAACTCTATTTACTTACATATCACTGGACATGTTTTGGAAGCTAATTACTTCCATCATTAACTGTTGATTGACTACACTGCTGATGATGGAAGCAATTAGCTTCCGAAAAATATCCAGTGTTATGTAAGTAAATGAAGTTAGTGTGAACAGTTTGAATACATTAATGTAGGATATATTACCACTCCATTGTATACAGCTTCATAAGTACAATTTATTCAGTTAAGTTACTTATGTTTCGGTTTTTCAAAAGTTTAGTGACTTTGCAAAGGGTTTCGTAGGCACTGTCAACATGTTTTCTCAAACATATTGTTAATTTTTTTTTTTTTAAGCTTCCATTTTTGAACCTGAGATAGTGTTCAGTTGTCTTTCAACATTTTGCATTTCTTTAACTGAATTAGTCAATAAGTCTACAATAGTTTCTAGTTTATTTGAGTGAATAAAAAAACTAAAACTGCCAGATATGAAGGCCAAGTCACATTTTAAATTAGTACTACATATTAAATTCTGAATAATCTTTATTACAGAAGCATTATCTTTGTCAGTTCATTTAATACAGATGTAAATGATTCAAAATTATCTGCTTAAACCACAGCATTAAACCAGAAACACCAGCTAACATATATAGGAGACAATTTGTTTTTTTGAATAGTTCAATCTGTGATGTGCTTTTACAAAGACTTTTTTCCTATTTGATACTAACTAGTGCACATTAGGGTTGTTTCACACAATCTATGCAGGGTATCACAATACACAACACATGAATCATTCTTTGGGAACTCTCACAGCAACTTTCTCTATATATGCAATGGTATCCATAAGCAGAAGAAACACATTGTCTATTTTACACCATTCGATCAAGGTCTGCAAGGATTCTGAAATAGCATAGCAATTGTTATATGATTGGTAGCTGGCATTTTTTTACAGGCTAACAAGAAAAATAGTTAGGAAATTATTTTGTCATTTTTCAATATGTCCACTATTAAATTTTCCATTTTTATACAAGGTATATCTGTAGTTTCATTGGTGCTCATTCATGTTTTTTGATTTTCACATACTGACTTGCTGTATCTTAACGATTTCTTCATAGTGCTTTGGGAGGTAATTTTTTCCTCAGTGTTGACAATTAGAAGAAATTACATTTGTACATTTAATAAAAAAACAGCAGTAAAGATTTTCTGAAGGGTGTCCAAGGCAGTAGATAAAAGAGAAGTTGGCCTAAGGTTATGCTTTGACTTGCCCTTGATCACAATATTCTAATGAATAAATAAAGGCTCATGATTGCCTCATGCCAGTTTGTCTTTGCCTGGAGTAATTACAGCTTGAAATAAATTTTGGCAGCCCCTCATAAGCACTATTGTAAATGTAACTCATAAATTCTAAATGTTTAATGTAAAAAAGAGGAACTGAGCACACATTAATGAAAAAATAAATAAGCAATGCATAAATAAATGTATTGGTAAGTATATAAACAAAAACCCTAATTCTGTAGGTACTGATAATTTATTTTCTAACTTACATATATAGCAACAAGTTTTAATGGTGGGAAGGTACATTAATTCAGTTAAATAAAATGTTTAATCTGAATGTCTGTTAGCAGCAATATTAAAATGTTAAGTTCTTAAGTATGTTTTTTCATGGTGAAACTGTGCTTTTTTGAATAATATAAAAGAAAAGTAATTTAAAAATATTTTTATTTTATAGCCATTTTCTTCCTTGCAGATATATTTAATGTAATTTATAACTGTTCATTACAGTTGCACTTCGAGTTGCCAAACACTTATGTGGAATTCAGTGTCAATAAAACTCAAGAGTTAATACTAATAGTTTAATTACTCATAATAATTTCTTGTGCCATTTTATGAATTATTCCTTTTATAAGATGAGTTTAAACATTAAAGTTCTTTTCATGTTGTTGCAAAGTATATATTTATATCAAAATATAGGTCTTTGATGAGATATATATTGTTAAAAAGTTATCATTGCTTACTATTGATATTATGCTTTCAGTTCCATTTTAATCTTTTTTTTAAAATTAATTTTTTTTTGTGTGTTATAGTTTTCTCTTCAATTTTATTTGTCTAAGTAGCAGTAATTTGCCTTTTCCAAGTATTTCATTTTCTGTAGTATTATTTGAAAGCTTGAATGTCTAATTGGAACATTATGTGAAAGGTATGGTATTCGTGTGGATCCAGAACAATGGCTTATTGTGCTGACTGGTAGACATGAAGGAGGAGCTGAACATCCTTCACTCATTCTCTTAGCTTGTAAGTACCTTGAAATTACAATGGTGCTAATATATGGAATAATCATCAGTAAGGAATTTTTACATAAAAATTTATTTCATTTGCAGATTCTGTAGTTCCTGTGGTATTATGTCTGCTAATAGAGAAAGGTTTGTCTGTGGTAAGTTAGTAATAGCTCTGCATTTGTCCTTGGAAATTGATGAAAAGAGTAAACAGAGTTCTGAAGGTCATGAAGTAATCATAAATTTTTTTATAATGATAATTGCCCTTCATTATTGCCACAAAAGTGCTTTGTTAGTATCGCTAAAACATTATATATATCATTTAAAGGCTTCTTTAATCTATATGTATATGATGCATTACAGCAATTTTATTGTTCTGCAGGAAATTATTTCACACACTCCTGGAATGATTGCACATATTGTCAACTTAGTGGTGTTAGTAATGATCCCAATGGTTGTGATTCATGTGAAGTCAACAGAGTTCAGTTTGAGTGAGTATGAATATATAATTTGGGTGAGAGAGCTTAAAAAGAATGAACTAGAATATATGAGGCATAAACTTTGAAATGGGAAATGGTACTCAATATGCATTTCTTCTTAAAAACAGTGTACAGTGTATGTATAAATCTTATATTTTTCTCCAGAGATTAGTGAGTAACAATAATTTTTTCAAAACGATTATTCACTTTGGTGTTCATATATATGAATGAGCAAAACCTAATACGCTTTTTTAATTACTGAAATAGTAAAAACTCCTGATAATCATGGAGAAAAGTATTAATAAAAACAATACTTTAGTAACAGTGCATTTATTGCGCACTTTTTATTAACTGAAAGATGAGAAGTGAGCAACATCAAAAGAACAAAATAATCTTTCTCTTTAAAAAACTTTCAACATTTGTAGGCAGTATTAAATATTGTCTTTATTATATTTTCTAGCACAACAAATGTGAATACCTGGCAATTCAAAACTTTCTAATTTTCTTTGAACAGATTTTTCTTAAAAACTCATATCAGAGTCTCTATTACATCTTTTCCCTGCAATATTGCAGCAGTAGCATGCACCTATTTTCTGGTTCCCTGTTTTAATTCTTATTAACTGATTATAGGAGCATTCCACAGCTGAGCATAACTGCAGCTGGAATAACTATTTAAATTTCCTTGTCAGCTGGTAGTTGGCATGGCCTGTAAGTGACAAAAATGACTTAAGTTCTTAATATCAAAGAATATTTTGTACTGAAAGGTGGTGTTATGTTCAGTAATGCCTTTAAGAAACTTCAATATAAATATTTATGAACTAAATATATGCATTTTCTCTGAATTTTACAACATTCAGATGTGAGTTGCTGCATTATGTGCAATGGAAAAGAGTTTGCAATTACCAGTAATTCAAGAACTTGCTGCTTAGGGTGCAGTTCCAATTTTGGCTGAAATTTAGATGTTGATTATAATATGCAGAAAAAGAAAATGCAGCTCTTATAATTGTAAGCCAAGTTGAGAATAATTTTTCACTTGGATCATACATATTTTGGTGCTAAATGGAAGCAGCTACCTTGCAAGTAGTAATAGCATAATTTAAGTTGCAAAAGTTGGCAGTGTAACATTTTAAATTAGAACTAAGTAAATTTTATAAATAATTTGTCTTTTTCATTGAAAAGTAATAATGATGACACTAATGTATTTTAATTTTGGTGCAAGGAGGCAGCTCCGCATCTATAACAACCCTTCAGTTCAACTGAAATAGTATTTATATTATGTAATAAAGGTTAAGCATACATAATTATATGGTCTATCTATGGAGAAAAATACCTAAACAAATGGCAAGTGATACATTTTTAAAACAATTCTTAATTGTTTTCTAAAGTTTATAAAATTGGAGCTGTTCTCTTCTTGCAGCAAGATCTTCAATTAGTGACTGAATTTGTTAGTACATTGGGGAGGTAAAATTAAGGCTGTCCCCATCTCCCCCCCCCCTTCCAAGTTGAGTGCCTCTAGTGAAAGACATCCTTGATGTCTTAAAATTAATAACAAGAGGATTGTCTTTTGAACTCTGAAACATTTTATGAAGTGTTCCACCGCTTCAGTATGCAGTTCCTTATTATACTACCAGAAATTACAAATTCTAGGGTACATGGTGGAGTTCTGTCACTACGTCCTGTTTAAAATGAACTCTGAGAAAAATCCTAGCAAGAGGAAAATGGTTCCCAGAATCACCTATAATAAAATGTTCTTTTTTTCCTTGCAATTCTATGACAGGTCTATATATATTTTGCTAACAATTTGAGTTCCTTTTCCACTGTTACCATGCTAGTTTCATAAAAATACGTTTATCAGAAAAGCAATTGTGGAGATTACCTCCATCATACTAAAAAACTATGTTTATTTAATGAAATAGCCCTGGATGAATCTGAAATTCAGTTGTCAGTCCTGGTGGTGTAGTGGTAACCATATTTGCCTTCTAAACCCAAGATTGTGGGTTCAAACCTGGCTAGGATCAATGGATTTTTTTGAACGTAAAAATACTAAGTATGGCTTCCTTCAGGAGGGAAGTAAAGCTGTGGGTCCTGTGTCATATATTTACGGCATGAAAAAGAACCTCATGGCTGAAAGAACATGCCTCTGAGCAAAATTTGTCACTTTTTCAGGCCCTAAATTGAATGGGATGCTGATGACCTGAGATGTTAAAGAGCGTCTGTAAATAAACCAAATCAACAACCAACTGGCATTCAGTCCCAGACATTTAGTATATTGTATAGCTGGAATTTTCACATTATCAGCTATTACTGTTTGATAGATTAATTTTTAATTTTATAAGTTGGAAGTGCATAGAACTTTTGAAAACATTTGATTAATATAACTGCAAAAATTCTTCCTGTTTTTCACTAAAGATTTGGAATTATGCAGATAAGTTCCCTTGGATATCTTTTTTTATTTAAAATCTTCTGACTCGAAGTTTGAAAACTTGAAGATACATTCGGATGCTATAGATTGCTGACTGTGCACCTTCACTACAAGTTCCATGGCAACTTTCATTACTTTTTTTTTAGGGGCTTGTAGAAATAAAAATCTAGCCCTTATTATCTGTAATAATGTAACATGAACAATGTTGTTATTCTAGTTTCTTAATAAGGGAGGGGGAAAATATAAAATATACTTTGCAGTACCAAAGTTTAACTTTATTCACAAAATTCACCCAAGCATCCAAAATGAAATCAATAATGGGCATAAAAAAATAGACACAAAAACAGAAACAGGGAGTAGAAGTTGGAAGTTTTTTTATAGGTTTATGCATTTTCTGAAGTTAAATAGTGGCAAGAAATTAAAACACTTTGCTATTGTTTATGTCTTCTTGCTATCTGTTCTGCTTATACAAGTAACTGTAGTCATTGGTGAATAAATATAAACAATAGTTAATTTAACAGATTGGATAGAAGTTCAGTTTTTCACACAAGAACTTCTTCCTCTAACTTAAGTTCGCTGAAATTAATGTCATAAGAGATTTTGGGCTTTGGTGCATATCTTAATTAAATTATTTTTACATTTTAGTGAAATATATGCATTTATTCTAATGATTGTTTGGTGTTTGTTTATTCTAGTTGGTGCTACAACAGTCTGCATGATATATTCCATTCTATTCCTAAAACTGTGGTCCTACATTCAGGTGAATCTTTGGTGCCGAAACACACGAGCTAGAATGGCAAGATCTCATCTTCGAAGGCAAAGTTTATCAATAAATCACCACATATGTAAGTTAGCAATAATTAGTCATTTGTTTAATTCAAGCCTATATTTTCTATATGATTAGTAGGGATTGGATTTTTAGGTAAATAAATGTTTTTTCTTTTGCAGTTAAATTTTATGAACATGTTATTATCACTAGCAGAAAAGCAGAATTTTATTTCACATAAAAGCACATATTTTCAATATTAAAATGTGATTAAATCTTTTTCTTCAGTTTTTAAACATAATTTTATTTTTAATGCAACATGCTAGATTATTTTGGGCATATATTTATGGGGAAGAATCTCACATATCATATTGATTGTTGCATCATATGGTGTTGCCTCATTTCTATCCAAGGGAAAGTGACATTTTGTTTTTGTTCAGCGAGTTTGCCATTATGTGTCAAATGAATTCGTCTTGCTTTCGTTATGTCACCTTAATTATTCAGAATATGCTAAAGATAAAATTTGCTGCAGCATCATGTTAAAACATTTTAAGTCATTCAGCAATGATGGCAATATTCTATATTGTCAGCCTTGTTCATAAAAGCCAATCAACACTCTCAAGTTATCCAGCATTTAGCCAGCAAGAAGCATATTGTGATTTCATGTTCTAATTCAAAGCAAGTGCTTTTAGGTGAAGCAGGACTTTCAGCTCACATTCAAAATATACAGAATTTTATTTAAATATAAGGAGAGCCTTTCAGCGGAAGTTCTTCTGTCTACAATAAATAATCCAGAGGCTAACTTCGATTCTTTGGATGAATTTGCTTTAAGGAAGCATTATCCTCCAAGGTGCTGTAAAGAAACATTTGAAAATAAGAAAATATGGGTATGCATTGATGAAACTGTGGACCCAGTAATCAGAAAAGTAGGAAATGTAGTTGTTTTTGTGCTTAAAAATGATGAAATAGATTCTAACTGTTCAATCGCTAGGCTGCTAAATGAAAGTATGCATATATTGTGTCCAAAGGGTTTTAAATTTGAATTTGTTCTTGTTTTTTGTACTGATGCAGTGTCAGACAAAAAAAGCGTGGAAATCCTATGTGCAAGCTGTGTGAAAATGATACATGTGACTGTGTTGTATGAGCTACATAGGGTTTGTGAAACTCTCTGATCCATATGTGCTAATGTGAAAAAAATTGGTGTCAAATGGAAAGAAAGTGATAAGGTCCCAAGTAGAATTGATTTCTTTAGAAACAAACCCCAATGTTCTATCACCATTATTTTGCTGGCAGTCTCTGCCTTTTTGCAGTGGCATACTAAGCAGATAATTTTGAAAGATTTTAATTGGTTTAAATGTATTACACAGAGATGCTTCTAAAATAGAGGCTATTTAAAATTTATTAATAACAGTTGTTTAGAAATGAGGTGGCATATACCTTTAATTTAAGTTTCAAGTGCAACACAATGAAAAAATTGCAAGAAGCAACAGGTGTTGTTGGATATACAGCTATTAGTTTGTGAACTCTTATTTATTGATTTTCTTTCATTTGCTCTTTTAAAAGCTACTGGTGATGATCTTCCCAATGGATCCAGTGAATATGATGAAATAAAAGCAGAGAGTAATTTGGTACATTACCCAGAAAATCTTAACCTGAAAGATATATTCTACTTTATGTTGGCTCCAACACTTTGCTATGAACTTAACTTCCCAAGAACAAGCAGAATACGCAAAAGGTAAGGATTTAAATAAAAATAATAAGTAAAGGTTTTATAACATGCTTTACGATTTCATAAACAGGAGAAAAATGGTCTAGTTGTAATCATATAGAGGCACATTAGTTAATTTTCCCCATGAACTACTTTAAATAAAAAACCAATTCATGTCAAAAAATGCTGTTCTATTTAAGATTCTTCATGCTTGAACCTTTAGCACATTCTTGTGCTTAGGCAAAAGAAAACAAGACAGCTAGGGCAATATCTGGCAAATATGGCAGTGGTTGATCACACTAATAGATTTTTTTTTTTTTTAGATAAAAATTGTGAGACAGCAAGGAATTAGATGATACATTTTCATTTAACCACTCTCCAGATTGATACAATTCAGACCCATTTCTTCACAGTCTCTTTAGAAGTCAGACTAACACCACTTTCCTGAATGGTTTGGTCTTAGCAAGCCTGAGTGGCATGAATTTGCAGTGAATAAAATATTTTTCATTGTTTAGAATTTAGATTTTGTTGCTCCCGCTTTCATTGGTCTTCTTTTCCCAGGGCGACACCATTCACACACCTTGCTAAAACTTAGACAAGCTGTTTGCATCATAGAAAATGTTTCAGTTGTAGTTTTACTGCATGAAAACAAAACTTCATTGTTGCATGTTGTTCCTTTTTACAAATCATTACAACACACAACACAATACTGTTGCTGAATTCAAATTAGTAAATGCATCAAAGTGTGTCAAGTTGCCAGAGGTTAGAGAGGTTGAAATTAAGTAATCCCATTGGTCCCAGACAATGCAATTTTATTTCTTTTCTATATGCAATTTTTTTTAAATAATGCTTTAATGCCCTATTTTACCATGAGGCGTCACAGGCAATGGACACTGATGATGCATTAGATGAAATGATAAATTGGGAAAGAATTTTATTTTAAAGAAAGGAATCATTGCAGACCTAAATTTTGGGTACTTCGCTATCACTTGCCATTTATGAGGAATGAGGAACGCCCAGAAAAAGCCTCAATCAAGGAGGATCATGGTGGGAAACAAACCCCAAATCTCCCTTTCATGAATCCATTCCTTAACGACTTGGCCACGCATTGATCTATAGGCAATGTGTAAGTCACTAAACCTCACTTTATATTTGTAAGATGTCAGTTCCACTACTGTCTCTGCAAATATAACATAAATTTAGTATTAAAGAATTAATACTGTGTATGTCTAATTACAATTCATAATTTAGCAGTGGCTGTTTTCCTTGGCTTATGCATATGCAAGGTTTTTTCTTTCTTCCTTAATGGAGTACCAGAAACTCTATTAATATTTTTCATAGTCGTACTCGTAGCCATCTTTTAGAGAATGCTAAGCATATAGGAGAATCTCCTGTCTCATATTCTAGTTGTTTTACTTGTGTCTTGAATGGCCTTATAATTTCAAATTATGTTAAGTAGTACTTCTTAAGAATGACTCCTAAGGAAATGCCAGTTTTTAGGCATATAATTTAAAATATTTGTATTATTCGATGTTCAAATTAAGTAAATATTCTTTCTCTTTGAGCTATAAAGGTGGCACTAAGAATATTTTTAGCAAACATTTTCTCAGGAACATCTTTTGGTGACTTAAAATACTTTCTAAATGCTTGGATTATCCTTTTACAATAAATTAAATGTGCAAGAAATGTAAATTATTCCTTGTTCCTAAAAATACAATTATTTATTATTTCTTGGATCAAATGTCATTAAACATTGGATTGGTTAAATCTTATAAAAAAATCGCATAGAGAAACCAGAGAGTCAGTAACTTTTCTTTATTACTTAGATCAAGTGCCTAAATTTTTAGATCTTCAGTAGCCAGACAGAGTTTTGATTTTTTTTTTCCCCCAATAATGTATGATTTTATTATAAGCTGTGTATGGGTTAGCGCTTAAGTCTATGCTAAAGTTATCAATCAACTCCAAATCTAGGATGAACTTTTCCTGATCATTTTGCCAAATGAAATATCATGCACATGCTTTTTTTTTTCCCTCCCAAAGTTTTATTAGCTTTTGCATATTTAAAATGATAAGAGGTTCTTAGTTCACAATTTTGCCATGCTTAGACAGTTTTGTAAAGGCTTTTTGCACAAGTGGTAGACACTTGACTAGCTTTGTTGTGTAGCATGGTCTGTTACAGAAAAATTCAGATACAGCTCTAGCTACTTCTCTCTCACTACATGTGCCTTCATGAGGCAAAGCAGATTAATAAGGCTTAATATTTCATATTTATGCATAAGGTAAAGTGGAAAAATATATGGAGCATTAAACAAATGTACTTAGCCATAGAAGTATGTATTTTAAGTGTTTTTAATACACTGTAATTATTAACGAATAGTTCATACATTAACTAGTCCTCCACTTTGCAAACACTAATGATAAACCAATCTCTGTTTGGTGTGGCGTATGAGGGTACATCCATAAGTTTCTGACCTGGCCAATAAGGATTATCGCCTTCACAAAAGCCTTAGCTGATGTCATATCTTATCTGTTTAAGCAAATATATGCTTAACAGATAACTTTGCTCCACGGTGTTCAGTAATTCAGATATAGTTGCATAAAGAAGGCTATGTGTAGAAGATTGTGACATGTTCAAAATGGAGTATTGAGCTGTTATTAAGTTCTTCGCAAAAGAAGGACTTATTCCAAATGAAATTAAACAGCGATTGGACGGTGTATATCAGGAACCATCCCCCTCATATTCTACTGTAAAAGAATGGGCCAATCTTTTCCAATGGGTCCAGAAAGCATTGAAGACAAAGAGCATGCAGGTGCTCACTCATGTGGAAGGAGAAATTATGGAAAACCTGCAGCTCAAAGTTACAGAAATAGCAGCAACGTTGGGCCTTTCTAAAACAGCAGTCTTTTGAATTATTCATGAACGTTTAAATATGAATAAGGTTAGTGCAAGATGGGTGCCTAGACTTCTTTCCTCAGTCCAAAAGCAGCAACGAGTCATCTGTTGTCAAGCATTTTGGAACTCTGCTGTGCCAACGAGAGAGAAGTTCTGCAAACCCTTGTTACAGGAGATGAAACTAAGGTCCTGTACTATGATCCCTTGTCTAAAAGAGAATCAATGGAGTGGCATAAACCTGGCAAAGCACCAACTCTAAAGGCCAAGGTCACTCAGTCAACTAAGAAAATCATGACCAAACTCTTTTGGGACTGTGATGGAATACTCTTCATTGACTTCAAAGAGAGGAACGCCACAGTAAATGGGGAGTACTATGTTGGCCTACTTCACAGACTACGTGCTTCCATCAAAGAGAAAAGCAAGGAAAACTGAGTGGTGATGTACACTTTTTTTGCAACAATGCACCCATGCACACAGCTCTTGTTGCAAAGGAAGCTGTGAAGAAGTGCGGCTTCAAAGAGATTGATCAGCCACCTTACAACCCAGATCTGGCTCCCAGTGACTATTTCCTCCTCTCAAAACTCAAGAAGGGCCTTCAAGGTGACAAAGAAGTGATGGATGCTGTTTATGCCCATTTTGCAGACAAGACTTCCGACTGTTTTGGGGAGGGGGTCAAAATGTCAATTCAAAGATGTGAGAAGTATGTTGCAATAAAGGGCAACTCTATTGAAAAATGAAATATAGCTTTTGTCTTATCACACCTAGAAAATGGCTGGAAGCTTATAGACCTAGACTGGTACATTGCAATGTTCACATTCCTTTTTTTCATTGTAAGTTGGATACCAACTCAGCGCGCACACACGCGCACGTCACATTATTTTTCTGCACATAAGCTTTTGAGTTAGCTGGAATTAGTTCAATAGAGTTGAATATTTAGTTATATGGTGGGAGGGAGTCTAAGCACTTCATAATGTTTACATTTGGTGAGATCATCAATTGCAGCTGTTTTGTTAGGGTTGTTGCTTTGAACTGGTTCAATATTACTATAGGTGGTATGGGATTAGGCACAGAGAAATATTGTGATATACTATAAAATTCATGTAATCTTAAGGAGTGTGTAAGGTAGGAAATTTGATTTATCTGTCTAGAGTGGTATGCTGCATTGTCTGTACAATAACACATTTCTATCATAAGGAAGATTCAGGAGCAAGTAGTTAGCAAACAGATTTTCAAAGACTTCTATAGAGTTCATATTATCATGATAATCAACTATAGCTCTCCGATATTTTTGGCAGATAAATATAAACTATCGGGACTCAACATTAACTTCTGCCAGTATGGAGTGCGATGATGAGATTTGTTCTGGACACTGAAGCTTTTAAAACTGTCATCCCAGCCCTTTGTTATGATGTCATGCATGTTCCATGTTTCATCCAAGCGGATTATTAGATATCATTTGGTATTCATATTTCTATTAAACAATTCTTTCAGATTTCATAATCACTGTCCTTTTGGTGAGAGTATGGTAATGATGCTTAAATTAACTAGAGGTTCATGAAGGTTTGGTGCATGATCCTTTCCAAAAAACTTAAATATTTCACAGAGATCAGATCACAAAGAAAATTATAAACTCTAATGAATTTTTTCCCAATTCTTTTTTGGCATTTTAGGTCCCTTTTGCACTATCTTTTGAACAGTATGCCTATTAAGTTTTAATTTGTTTACAGAGAGGCAATTTACCTAATTTGTTTTTCAAAACATATTCTTAGGTATTACACACTAATAAATGACTTTGTTTATTTAAAGCACCTGTCACTTAGTATTAAAACAACTTTTTGATCGTTGTTCATTCCCTATTTTCTGTTTGTACTCAGGTTCTATAATGCTACCATTCAGTTGTACTCAACTTCCAATTTGATTACCAAACTCACACTTAAACTTTCCCATGGTCTGAACATCCTCATGCATTTAGCATTTGCAGTACACTGACTCGTTATAAATGCATGGCAACATTGGAGACAACAAAAACTGCTAACAACCATTGTGTTTATATGTGGCAAAGAAACGTCACTGTGGTAGCTGATAACTGGGCATCCCCCTTTATCTGTGTATCCCTATCATGTTTATTTGTAGAAAGAAACCCTTTTTTGATGGCAACTGTCTACCATTCCAGCAAACTTGCGTTAACTGGGATCCATCTATGTAATTCACAATATTTTCCACTCTCAGTTTCTGGCAAAGTTATACACATGTACTTAATTTGTTAATGAAACCCTTGAAACCATGCACTGCTACTTCCTTTTTACCATCTTGAGCCAGCACCACTAACCTATAGCTGGCATAGCATAATACAGTAATCAGTAGAAATTTCAAAAGCTATTTTTTTATTGAAAAAAAAAAAAACTGCTGCTGAACCCTAAGTTAAATTAGATCCAAACTGTTCTGTAAAGCTAAGTGCCCTTAGAGTGGCCAATAACTTGAGAATATTCCATTTCTGTTGTACTTTTCAGCTCATTCAGGTTAATGAAAGGAATAGCAGCTTCCTTTGGACCAACATCTTCAAAAGGATTCAAAATTACACAACCCAACTTTTGGCACATTCCTTTATAAATTATCAGATCTTCTTCACCAGATGTTTTCCTCATTTCTGCACAAATAGTCTAAGGATATTTATGCATGCATTTACAGGTGTAAAATGGAGCTCACTGCAGTGGTAGAAGATGTTACGACAATTATGAATTGCTGAAAATTGTTTTCCTATGATTCTCATGAACAATTTCTCGGAATTTTTAAACTTCCAGGGACATTCTTCCACTTTTGAAGCACCCATCCACTCAAAACATTCCATATGTTCCATTGCATCATTGTTGTAAGCTTGCCAAAATATGTTTAATGTCTTTGTGGCTGATTTCCCAAGTTTAATGTCAATTTTACATTGACTCTATTCTGCACCTGGTGTCTATGATGAAATTGCAGGCTAGAACATGCACATGATGACAAAAATACAGATTTTCACTGTAATGCCAATGTAAATACAGCAATGTCACTTGGTATACTGATAGTTCAAGGTTACAGATCCCTAGAGCTGTAAATGCAACCTTATGTGGTCATTTGTTGGCACGCTATAAACAGTCTAGGAACTTTATTACACCTCATATATTTCGAAGAAATTGGTATTTTGGTAGATCAATTTTTTTAAAAATCTAGTTGTGGTAAAGAAAGCTAAGCATGTGAAAAAAGAATTACGAAATGATATTTCTCTGGAATGTTTTAGGACTACATGACAATGACAATATTTTATTTGTTGCTTTGTGCAGTAAAATTTGATTATATGAACGGCATACATATCCAAGAAGTGAATAGTAATGACAATTTAGATTACATATGTTTTTATGATATCATTGGCCATTATAAAGCAGAATATCAGGTTGAAAAAAACATGTAGCTGTGGATGTTGAAATATTTTTAGATTCTATGTATGTATTGCAAAATACATTAGATAAATATTGGGTTAAAGTTTACATTCTGATACATGCATACATGTTCAACACAGTCAACTTGGAAGTTTACATTTGGCAGTATGAAGGCCTTCACTAAAACAAATGAAAGTAAAGTGAGTTGTTGTTCCCATTCTAAACACAGAGACAAATACAAAAGCAAAAATAAAACTCTTTATTTTCATTTCTTTAAGTGAAAAGCAAAAATTTACCTTCAAGAATTTTTATAAATATAGTTTTTTGTGTTATTTAATATGCTGTAAATGTTTTTTTGTCAATGTATAGGCTTCTAATAACAAATGATGAAAGTTATAATTGAAATCATTGTATGATTGAATGGAACTAAATGCTCTTACCTGTTTCACGAACCCTCGTTTGACTCGATCATACAATGATTTCAGTTATATGAATGGCTTCACTGTGCAAGTTCTAATTAACATTTCTAGTTATGAATGTTATGCCTGCAAGCTTGCAGATGATAATCTTGGAACCATCGACCTGAAGTGTCATACATTCAAAATGTTTTGCTCAGGAGAGTTCTGTTAAAACATCTCAAAAGTTTATTTAATATAATTTATTATAGCCAATATATTGCATTTCACAATAATAATGACTAATGGCATTCTTTTCTTTCTCACAAATGGGACAGTAGCCTGCTCAACATTGCCCTAAGAGTTTTCAGTCTCCATGCACACCTAGCTGAAATCAAGCAATATCCTCCCTCTCCTCTTTGAGCAATCCCTCTCCTAACAAACTCTTAACTGTATAAAATATGAGAGAACCCAGTAATAATGTTATTTGAAAAAATAAGTTGAGATTCACACAGATAAAAAGAATGGAAGAACAGTATCTTTTACTTAAAATTTAACCCCATAAAACAAACAAGTAAGTTAAATGTATTTCAAATTAAATTTTATTGCATTTATGCACCACTCTACTTATGGGATTTTATGAAAATTTTATGAGAATTCATAAAATAATAATGGCTTATAAAAATATTTCAAAATCTACTAAGAGCAACTATGGAGTGCCTCTGCCTTTTTTTTTTATGCATGACAGAAAAAGCAACTATAATTTATGACATAGAACAAAAAGCTTTAAAAAAATACTTTGCTCTCTTCATTGGTATTGGTTATTTCAGTTCTTCTGCACATCTAAAGTATTGTAGTGAATGAGTTATATTATTTGTGCTACTGGGACATTACGTAACTCAATATAGGAGCGATTAGATTGACTGAAACAAACTTGAAATATTATGCCATTTCATCACTTATCCTGTTCATACAGTATATGTATTTTACAGCAATGAAAATTATTATTAAAATCTTTATTTGTGAAGTACATAAGTAAAATTATGAAATACAGCACCTAAAGTAATTAGAAACTATATTGTAAATGCTCTTTCAGTGTCTAATTTGTTCAAGGCTGTATCTGTTTTCAGAATACACAGCTAATGTTTGGTATTCATTTACTTAGGATTTACATCCAGTATATTGTTTCATTTTATGTAATGCTATCTGGGTTAATAACTGTGAATTACAATTTTTCTTTACAGATTTTTAATGAAAAGAATGCTGGAAGTAGTTGTAGGATCTCAAGTGGTCATGTGCTTGTTCCAGCAGTGGATTATACCATCTGTAAAAAATTCATTGATTCCTTTTTCGGTAAGATTTTTTTTAATCATGAACTTGATATAAATTATTTTAAGACATTGGTTTTTAGGCAAAATATCTACAACTTTCACAACAATTAATTGCACCTTCTTAAGAATCTCACCATTTTAAACAAACTTTATTTATTGATTTGCTTGTTCATTCTCTTACAGCAAACTTTATTATACCTGATTTCATAATAAGCCAGTTCTTTTAACAGTTTTCATTTATTTGCAGATTGCTAGCATATATTAATGTTAAAATGCATAGTAAATATTTTTAAAAAATGTTTTAACATAATGTAACATTTTCTGTTTATTTCTTTCCTCAGAATATGGATGTTGCAAAAGCTTCAGAGAGACTGCTTAAATTGGCTGTAAGTAGTTGTGTATTGTCTGCATATTTTTAGTCTGTTCTGGTGGTGTAGTGGTAACCATACTTGCCTTCTAAACCCAAGATTGCAGGTTCAAACCTGGCCAGGATCGATGGATTTTTTCGGGTGTAAAAATCCTTTGGAAGGGAAGTAATGCTGTGGGTCACATGTTGTACAGTTACAGCATGAAAAAGAACCTCAAGCCTAAAAGAAGAGGCCTCTGAGCAAAATTTGTTGGCAGTTTCAAGCCCTGAATTGAATGGGATGCTCATGACCTGAGATGTTAAAGAGTGTCCATAAGTAAACCAAAATCAATCATTTCATATTTTTAGTTACTTTGGTTCAAAAAAAATATTACCTGGAATAAACACCATTATCATTAATTTTTGGTTCCCTTATTGCTGTTTAAAAAAGATGTTGTTTGCTGTAGATATTGACAAATTGATGTCATATCAACAGTTCTCGAATAATGAGTCATGTTGGTTTTATGAATACCTTCCTTTAATTTGGAGTTTGTAATAATTGCAATGCTTCCTTCCTATGCTGTTCTGTAGTCTTTAGAAAGGGTATCTCAAACTAAGATGCTTAAAAGGGCCATTTGTGTCAGTTTTAAAGGAATTGTCCAATATTTGTAGAGGTGGTGATCATTTGACAGTCTAGAGGAAAACTCTTGATATGTAAGTCAAAAAGTTAGGCTAAATAAACTCCAGGATGGAGTAAATAAACCAAATTAATTACATGTCAAATTAGTTTTACACAAATTTACATGCCACTGAACTTAATTAAATACATTTCAGCTAACAAAAAACAAATTAATCTAGTTAGACACACATTAAATTCTTAAACTAATTAAATACAATTCAGCTTCATTTTACACATATTAACTGAATTAAATATATTTATAAAATGATTACCTTTATCAAACATAATCAAGCATTTCCAGTAATGGCGGTTCAGTGAGCAACTGAAGATGGGAGAGATTCCCGAAATGCATCTTACTTTTAAGTAAGTAAATGGAGTTTAGTGTAAAAAAATGAATACATAAGTTTAGGATATATTACCACTCCATTGTCAACAACTTTGTAAGTCCAATATTTATAATCCACCATATTTAGGCCTAGGCACTTATCAGCTTGAATAATGTAAACAAGTGAAGCTGTTCAATTAAATACAGTGAGTTAAACAATATTTCAAGTAACCTGGGAAATACTTATATTTAAATGCTAATTACATTTATATCTACTTATATCAATGAAATATTTCTATATACCCAATTAAAGATTACTTTTAAATCTTGTCAGAAAGGATAACCCTCAAAGACAACTGCAGGTAATTCATTCCAGTCATTTATGGTTTTGTTTATGAAAGATAATTTACCTACATCCATTCTCTGTTGCCTACAATTGATTTTAAAACTATGATCATTCCTACCCAGCATGCTGATTTTGTAATCTAGTTATGATATCTCTCTATGCATTTTGTTGTGTATACACTTTGCATAGTGACATCCTCATTTTTTTCCTCTGCTAGTGACTTCCACAATCTAATGTTTCAACATTTTTGTCCCCATGTTCTTGTTTTAACTTTTATGAATTTTGCTGTTCTATTCTGGATTTATTCTAGGATTTTTATCCTGTGTGGATTACAACAGGCTATGGCATACTCCAAGAGCATGTTTAAAACAGAGCTCTTAAAAATGTTTAATAAAAAGAAGCTGTACTTGCTGTCACCAATGCATAACACAAAATTGTTAATAATTATAATATTTAAATCACATTTTATCCTTTGGACATAGTAAGTTAAAAGCCACATTTTCTGATCAGAAAATTGAGGTTACTTTTGTTAGTAATTTATCAATATTTGAAATACTGTCCTCTATACCTGGGCTGCTGAAACATTGCACTTGACAATTAGCATCAGTTTATTAATGTTGGGCTGTGATTGTGACATTGTAACAGCCACCACTGATTAATGGTTGGCATATAGAGATTTTAATTTGGCCTAGTAAATATGTATGTAATAATGAATTACACTCATTAGAATTATTTATAGCCACAATTAAATTGCTGCATAGTAATGCAGCATAATAAAGAACAATCTTTCAACAGTGAGATCTTTGCTCATGATTTTAAATAGGAAAATACTTATAGCAGTTATGATATGTGCCTTCTCTAAGAGCATTTTGCATCTGTGTAACACCTTAACATGAAGGATTGGGTATCACTCCATTGAATCACTGTGCACATAATCTGTTGGGGCATTTTCTAACTACTGCAAATTAACTATTTCAATTAGTTACAGTAGCTCAACTGAAACACCAGATAGAAATCTGCCACATACACAGTAAAAAAACTGGCAACAAAGTTGGCTCTTCATTATGACATCATGACATTCATGCAACTAATGCATGTGCACATTGCATGTAAACCTTTTGATAGCAAATAAATAAATTAAAAATTTAAAAAATATTAAAAAATATAAAAAAAAAATCACCAGATCGTACATGTTGATTGGAGAGCTTTGGGGACCTCGTAAATGCTGCATTCACAAGCATATGCAGTGGGTGCTTTGCCTGTAAATGTAAGCATCTGGAAGGAGAATGTTAGGATAGAATAAGGGTGAGAAGTCATTGCTTTTCTACATAAGCTGCTGGTTTCAAATCCCACACAACCCCCTTTTTATTGTTGTTGTTGTTGTTGTTGTTGTAAGTGTATTTGGAACATTATGTTGCCATAATAATCACATTATCTTTTAATATATCATTTGAATTTTAAGGCATTGTGCCTACGTACACACAAATATATAATCACAAACTGACGTATTCTTTACAAATAATTAAATACATGAACAGAAAAAGTTATCTACCAAAGTCAAAACACACAGAACAAATTGATATTGTGTGTGAAACCTCAGCATGTATAACTGCCCTCAATCTTCAGGGCGTAGATGTCTGATTTCTACAGTAGTGTTGACAAGAGGTTACAACATCCCAGACTTCTTGAATTTTTGCTTATAAGCCATCTTTTGTCCTTCTTGCATGTGCATGGAATGGAGGTGCACCATATTGTATTTAGATTGAACAAATACTGAAGGAAATATTAATATTCATTATAAAATATATATAATTCATAAAAAACACTCAGAATGCAATATAAAAAGTTTACACTAAAAACCGTAAAATCATTCTCAGCACATGACCAAGAGCCAAGCTCGAAATATCGTGTGGTTTTAGTGTTCAGTTTTACAGTTTTTAATGTGAACTTTTATGTGAACTTTTTATATTGCATTCTGAGTGTTTTTTTTTTAATGAATTTTATGCTTTTAAGAAGGTTTTATTATTCCATGAATAGTATATATATGTAAACATTAACGTTAAAGTTTGCTGTGTATGGGAAACAATATTTTGAAGCTAATTTGTCATAGTATTTACTAAGGTTTATAAAAAGAAAAAAATAGGCAAACCTGGCATCTTAAACATGACATCACTGCACACTTTGTCACAGAGCTAACAGAATACACATACTAAACATATTTAGTGCATATCATATAACACAATTGCTGTAGTGGCTATACAGCCTTGCTGGGTACCTTGTGAACCCTAAACTGAAATGAGTAGGACTTTAAGAATTTTGCATTCAAGAGATGACTTTTTTTTTCTTTTTTTTTTCTTTTCTTTCTTTCTTTCTTTTTTTAACTGACAAAGAGTGTATCTAAATCATTTTTCATTTAGGTACACTCTAAATTTAAGGGTAACTGAGGAAAGTATCAGTTAACTTTACAGTAACCTACTCCATAGGTACAGTTTGAAAATAATTTGCTAGGCATTGCTTTGAAACTGCTAATATTACAAATTATTGTAATTCTCATTACAAACATAGTGTTGTCTTCCTGTTAAATAAATCTTATGTTTGTCATTAGTGAATTGCTTTCTGCTGAATCTTAGTTTAAAAATTAGATGTAATAAAAACAAAAGCATACAAATTAACTTCAGTAAATCAATAAAACCAAACAAGTCCACTGGATCATGGCACATTTTAGTTATCATTTCATGGTTTTTTATGTAATGTTTTGTACTTTGTACATGTTTCTGCACTGCAGGTTCTTCTTGTAATTAATAAATTCAATACAAAGTTTGCAAAACAATCACTATTCTACACTTTAAAATGATCAAGGGAAGTTCTAAAAATTTTTGATTTGGAAATCCTGTTAGCTTAGTGTTTAATTCATCAGAACTAGAGATGTGATGAAGATACTTCAAAATTCACTAATGAATTCAACTGATAAGCAGGGTAGCATATTAAATACAAGATATAATTAATATAATACAGTTAATTATATTAATTATCCATGATTTCCTAATTAATCAACAGCTTTCTTGATGGTTATTTCATTGTCAAACATATAGTTTCTTATAATTAAGATCAAATATATGATTGAGTCGAACTACACACTCTTATTGCTCCACTTACTTGTTTATAATATGTAATACTAGTTTCACGAACCATTTGTTCACATCATCAGTTACCCATCGGTTCTAGGGTAGCTGATGATGCGAACAAAGGGTTCAGAAACTAGTATTACATATTATAAACAAGTAAGTGGAGCAATAAGAGTGTGTAGTTTGACTCAATCATACAATTGATCCCAGGTTTTCCTCAGTCCTCATAAATGGCAAATGCCAGGGAGGTACCCTAAACTTAGGCCTGGAACATTTCCTTCCTTAAAAAAAAATAAATCCTTTCCAAATATATCATTTCATCTCATATATCATCACTATCCATCGCCTGTGGTGCCTCTGTAGCAAAAATGGGCATTAAACACTATTCATACAATTGATCCTAATTATATGATTAGCTTCACTGAACAAGTTCCAGTTAACATTTCAAGTTAATATTGTTTTTTATTATTTAAGTGGATCATTATCAGGCTGTTTTGCTGTGGTCATGGTTTAAGTTACCTTTAAAACCAAAACTTTCGCTGAAACTACAATCAGCATCATCGGTGGATTGAAGGTGTCTGGAGAGACAGAGGTACAAAATTGTTAGAAGCAGTAGGGAATAGGATTGGTGGTAGAATTGTGGTGCAGATTTTGTTTGTTGACCAATAATGGATTCCAAGTCTTGTTATTTGAAAACCTCAGTCTTGTTTATATTATCTGAATGCTGACCTGTTTCTAAGGCCTCTCCTAGTCAGATTAAAATACTTGATAGTTTTTGTAATTACCTTTTTTTTTTCTTCCCAAATTTTATTAAATGGCAGTTTTGAATACAGGGGTAGAAATGGGAGGTTCTGTACATCTGCATATCCAGATACTTTCAATACACTGATGATGCTGACCATAGATTCAGCAAAAGCTTTGATTTTAAATTTAATTTATGTCAACAACCACAGCAAAATAGTGATTCATTTTAATAATAACGCTGGCTTGAAACAATAAAAAAGTCATATTATTTCTTTCTCTGTTGGTGGTTCACAATGAAAGTAGACTACATGAAATTGTTTATTGTTGTAATAGTTGCTCTGCTCTTTTTTAAGTCCCAAACTAAATTTATTTTAGATATTAATTGTTACAACTGTCAGATTTATTATTTGTAAAGAAAGACCAAGCAATTATTTTTCAACATTATGCTTAATTTTCAGAAATTATGCTTTAAAAATAAGCATTTTCTTCTCTCTCAATTATGCACTAAAGGTAACTGCCATGAGTCTAAAGTGGCATTATGATTTTTATTCTTTATGGATGCCCTAATTAAGTTATGACATTGTGAACAGAAAGGAAAAGGGAAAAATAAAAATAATATATGCCAACAGCTTCATTAAAGAAAAAATGAAATTGAATATTCTTGTCTGTTGTATTTTTATTCCAGATACCAAATCATTTTGTGTGGCTGATCTTTTTCTACCTCACATTCCATTCATTTTTGAATTTACTTGGTGAATTGCTGCATTTTGCTGATAGGAACTTTTACTGTGATTGGTGGAATGCTAACAATATTGATACTTTTTGGAGATCTTGGAACATGCCAGTGCACCGTTGGGCTGTCAGGTATGTTGAGAATGGTTACAACAATGTTAGTATCAGGAAAAATATATGTAAATAGCACCATGTTGATGAGCTGATAAATTGTAATAAATTTGAGGGGAAAATATTTGAAAATATATAACTATTTGGGAAGCAATTGATAAAATTCCTTATTGATTATTAATTTATTTGAGAGTATGCTTTCAATGACAAGTAATTAATCTGTGTGTGAACAAAATTCATTGAAAATATTAAATAATTTTTTTTAAACACAAAGATATCCTTAAGTATGTATGAACATTAAATGCAATGCATAAGATCAGTCATAGATTATAATTATAATTTAAAAAATGTTGAATTAACTTTCAAGATGAAACAGCATATAGAGGATGAATTATAGTAATCATTATCTTGTAAATAAAAAAATCTGTAGTAAAGTAAATGAAGTAAAAAAAATAAAATAACAAACATAATGCAAATATTGAACGGAAGGAGATATTTAAATTGTTAATGAATAAAGGACCCTCAAATTTCTTGAGTGAAAAAGTAAATTTTTTTGGATTTGAAAAGAAAATCCTTGGGTATCGTGGGTCATTGAGACCTAAAAACAATTGCAAAAATTTCTTATATTAGTTCTTTAATTGCAAAATTATAAAACTAACAAAAACCAAATCTATAATTAGCAATCAAGATATTTTGCTTAAAAAGGGTCTTCAACTTATCCTCTGTTGCTGCCTGCAACAATACATTCTGCCCATAGAAAAGATAATAGGCTTCAGAAGCATATGAGCAGGACCCCTCTTAATAAGCTTGTTCAATTTTGTAGGTATGATGTGCTGTCTTCTTTATTTGTTCCATTGTTTTGACCAAAGGCATCCAGCTCCTCCGCTTCTGTTGTTGAAGTGCCTTCTGCAATCACTTGTAGCAGCTTCTTCTGATTTTGCAACTTTAGGCATATCTCTGCAGCAATTGGTCTGGATTTGTTTATAGAAACACTAAAAATGGTTTTATCAGTAATCCAGAGACACAGAGAGCCTATACATGAAGCATGTGCAACTCATCCTCAATATTCTGGAGGCATGAGCATGCACAGCTTAATGACTCCTTGCCAAGATTAGAATGAAGAAACTCAAAAACGATGGCCCAATTGTCTGCCAGCCACTGAACTGGTTCCATCCAGAAATTGCACTGTTTGGGGACAGGAATAGGAAATATCCCAGCCTTGGAACCTTTCCTACAGGAATTGTAGGAAGGCATATGGTTTCTTCCTGGAAATTACAAACTCATTTAGTGAAGGCAACCAGTCTACAATATAATACGAATAATTCAACTTTGTATGCCCAGAACTGGATGTGGAAATAAAAGTCACAACCTTGCAGAACAAGAAGTTATTAATTCAAGAGTCATTGACAAATGCTACTACTTGGTCAATGTTCACTTCCATGTCTTACAAAGCTTCTGTAGTGGCTGAAACAAACTTGGTCCAATTAGTGCCTCTATTGAATGATTCCAGCATGATACTGTTCATGGTACCTGGAAGACTCCACTGTAGAAAGCAGAGAAATGTGAATTGCAATGCTCATCTTGTCCTTAATTTTGTCAGAAATAACAGCAACTATTTTGTCAGTCTAATTGTCATAAAAGAAGGCACATTTAATAATTCCTGCATTCATTTTTTTATACATGAAAAGGCACATATATTTATTTTCAAGCTTTAAAGTAACCAAACTTGAAGGGATGCAAAACCAAAATTGTGCGCTCTTTGCCACGTGTGTTGCAGGAACTTTGACTTGCAGAAAGCAAGAGTTTTCCAGAATCTTTCGAGCCTTGTGCATCCTCTTTACAATGCAATATATAGGAATCTAATACTAGTTTAAATATAATGCACTGTATACAATCTTATCACTAATAGTTTTGCTAGCTAAATGCTTAACAGGAATTCAACAATCTAGGGCATCCACAAGGGAGGCACAAAGGGGCAGTTGCCTCCTCTCAAGGATTTTAAAATTAGTAAATTTCCATTTAATAGCCAAAAACACTGCTATTTTAAAATAAAGCATTTAAGGAACATAGCTGATTAACCTATATTTTCTTTTTATGTGGATTTTAAAATTTAGGTTGTGTAATATACCAACAATGAAGCAAACCGAGTATAAAAGATAAAGTTTATTTGTACAGACAAGTCTAGCTTATTTTTATGCAAAATCTCAGGTTTTCAAACATTGGCAATTGAGTGTATTGTGGTGTTGTCAAAAATGACTGCAAATAGCTCGAATATTTTTATAATTAGAACAGTCATCTCCCATTGTCAATCTGTAACTGTTACTGCATAGCATAACAACATATTATGTTTTTCAAATGTATCTGAGAAAGCATTTTGCTGTTACCAGTTCGAGTTTATCTAGTTAAATTGAAGGGGTTGATTTTCATTCAAATAAGAGACCAAAGCTTAATGTGTGTGTATTGATGTTTACAAAAATGAAAGTTTAATAGCAAATTCTAATTCTAGAGATTGTGATTATTATGAAGTTAGTAAAACAAAAAAATAATCTATATCTGCATGTCATTAAATCAACAACTTGGATATTGTAAAATATATAAGTAGTTGTAACTTAAGTAATTCTTTAAAATATAAACTTTTGAAATAAACTTGGCAACCTAATGAAGACTATGACTTCAAAGCTGATTCTCCCAATAAAAATAAAAATTCTTGCATGGGTAGTTTATATGGTACACACCATGGCTATCATATTCTCAACTTCATGAGAAGCTTTCTGTATATTTTATGTTCTTTTCTCATCTAGCACTTGGACTCGTGGTGATTCATACAAATTAATTTTGTTAGGGAACCATTTTGTAGGTATAAAGATTTCCATGAGAGTAGAAGCAAGGAATATTGAATTAGCATAGCATTTAGAAACTTGTCTTTCTAATGCAAAGTGCACATCTGTGAGAACACAGAATAAAATCACAGATATAGTGGTAGTATTATTTCCAAGAAATAATTTCAAAGTTAGTCGGGCAAGAGGTTTTCAGTTTTTGCAGATGAAACTGGTGACATTATGGACCATAACAATTATCAATTGGTACGAGATATGTATTCTTTGGAAAGGAAAAACATTATGAAAGAAAAAAAATTTTGGATTTATTCTGCTTTACGAGTTTCATACTGAACTTGTTGCAAACTCTATATTAAAAACTTTACACCAGTATGCACTAGACATGACTAAACTAGTAGGACAGGGTTATGATGGGTGCTCAAAGATGGCTAGAATACATGGTGGAGTGCAAGCTAAAATAAAAGAAAATTTTCCTTAAGCAGTCTATGTACATTGCTCAGCCCATAGGCTAAATTTGGTAATTTAATGATCCCGGCAAACTGTCACTTGTTCAAAACTGTGCAGCTACTATAAAGGTTGTTATAAAGTATTTCAAACATAGTTCTAAATGCAGGAGATGAATTGCAAACATTCCTCTCACCTGTGAAACTAGGTGGACTGAAAAATATAAAAGCATCCGTACATTCAGTGACAATTATGTGAGTATTGTAAATGAACTTCAGGACATTTACCAAATTAGAGATTCTACAGCCAAGTAAAAAATCTTCTTTGTGCACAGTACACTCACTAAAACTAGTTTTATTTTGTGTGTTTTGCTATGGCAAAGTTTTCTAGTAAATTAGAATCATTATTTACAGGCCAAACAGTTGGATATGCAAATAATGAAATGACTGATCAGAGTATTAAATGAATCAATAAATACATTAGATAATGGAACTGGATTCCAGGAGATTTTTCAGAAAGCAGTATGTATTATGAAGATCTGGGAGAAGAAGTAAAAATTCCAAGAATAACCACAAAACAAATCTTTAGAACTAATGTCTCTGTTGTAGACCTAAAAGAATACTTCAGAGTCAAGCTGTTTCATCCTTATATATATATATATATATATATATATATATATATATATAAATAAATTAACAGCAATAATAAAAGTAGATGAGGATAAATCACTGTGATAAAGTCACACTTGAAATTGAAATTTTATCTTAGTGTTTTATCCTTATCTACTTTTATTATTATTGTTAATATGTTATTTTATTTTTATTTTTCATTTATATTACACCGCACACGTTCTCGCACTCTCTCTATTGGCAAGTTTAAAGTTGCAATTTTCTGAAGAAAATGCTGTAGCTTGTGATTTATTATTGTTACATCCTGTACAAATGTTGTCGATGACATTCATAATTTGAAAATATTGCTGGTAAAACAGAAGACTTTTATGGACTAGATAATTTCAAGGCAGAATGCATTATATGAAGGAATATCTGGAATTAGAGAGATATAGAATAACAGCAACTTATGGAAGTGAAATTTATCAACTACCCAACAAGGCTGGATTATTATCTTCCATAAAACATGAGTTAATCTGCCTTAATTCTTCCTATTAGTACGTGCTGTTATCTTTCAGCACAATGAAAAGAGTGAAAACGTGGACAAGAAGCACTATGTCAGAAAATTGCTTAATGGATTTGTTTGCTAAGTGTTCATAAAAACAGAATAATCAAAAAGATGACAAAGTTTCTGGAAAAGGTTGTATGCAAGTTCAGCAAACAACCAAGGAGACTGCAACTCCTGTTTACTGAGTGAGAGACTGGCTACCATCCAGGCATCACCGCACATGGTTTTTAAAGACATCAACATATTGGTAAGTACTGCATCTTAATGCCATAATAAGTATAGCACCCTATACAAGTTCTAAATAACATTTTTAGAGCTATACTTGTTATCTTTTAATGTTGAATAACTTATATAAAATCGAATGGCATTAGAATTAAAATGTCACATCTTAATATGAACTCTACAACCAAATGTTATTCAATGTTAATGATGTAAAAGTGTTTCCAAAAACATTTGTTTTGTTTAATTGATTTTTAAATTTTAATAAACTACTTTTAAAAATATGTTGCCCCTCCCTCAAAAATATTTTGCAAACTCTCTCGTCAACAATCCATGTGTTCTTATAATGACAAAAGTTTCAACAGATCATGTACCAAAATAATATACCTTAGCATCATTCACACATTCAATAGTCTCATTGTCCTCTGATGCTTGTGTGTTACCTTGGCTTGCTATGTATTTTTTTAATGCCATTGGAAATTTCTCATGCCACTTGCTTGTTGCAGAATCTGTACAGCATTATGTCTCCAGACCCCTTCATTCCCTCTAGGGAGAATTGCTTTATTCACACATCTAAACTTACTTTTGGTGACTTGATTGATGATACTTTGCAACATGTTTCACCAATATGAGCTATCTTGATGCTGTGGCTACTGCTGCTGAAATCAGAAATGAACAAGAGCAAACAAGATTGAAGCATTGCTTCTGTGCCTTCAGGTGTTTCCATATATCTTTGTCACATGGTGGCACAGTATTGATTCGGCACTCACATTCAAGTATTTCTGGACATATTTATGTCACCATGGCAAGAGTGTGTCCAGTAATAGAAATTTGTTTATAGAGGCAGAACAGTGAAAATTTGCGAGTAGTTAATGTGTCAGAACACACATAAACATGCTACAATTAACTTAATACAATCTTTCCCACCAGTTTTTAGATTTTTCGCTGGGTTCGTGAGGGGTGAAATTTAATGGTCTCTATTAGTGAATCAGCATATCTTTTCATTTGGAAGATAATAACAGCACTTCACAGTTATATAAGAAAGAATTGATAGAAAATTATCGGAAACAATTTTTTATAAATGAAGATTTATATCGATATTTTTCTAAAAATATTCATCAAGAAGATGAAGTTTTAGGAGAATGAAAAATATTGGAAAATAAAGGTTATTTGTACCATTGGTATGAAGAAATAAAAAAAAATAAATAGAAAGGAGTATTATAATAAATGGTTAAAAAGAAATGATTTAAGAGATATCAGAAAGTATAAGAAAACTTAAGCAAAAATTAGAAAAAGTCCAAAAAACAAAAATTTAAAAACTAAGAATTTTTAAGTGTCCTGGAAGGTACCAGAAGTAGTGAGGGATGGATGATAATATCAATTTGAGAAGAAATAACCATGAATCATTTCATAGAATATATATATTACCATGGGAAGTATATTTTAACAGAAGATGGGCCAAGATTACTTAATATAGACAGCAAAGAAACATATGACAGAAATATAGAAGAAAAGATTGGTTTAGATTTTTAGTTCATAAATACTGCTTATAAGTCTTTAAAGCATAAGTAAGTTATGGAGTTGGCAGAATTGATAAAATTAGGAACAAATAAATTATTTTCATTGTTAAGTACAACCTCGATCTGTCGTTCCCAGAACCATGTTTTCCCTGATGTATCGTTCAGTTTATGCGGTCAAAACGTTTTATTTATATCTTAATAAAATCGGCATTCATCGTTTCTTGAAGTATTGTTTTCCCGCATTATTCGTTCAAAAAGTTCAATCCCAAAGAAATTCTACCCCCGAATGATCGTTTTCAAATTGCAATAGTGAATCGGTGATCGTCGCATGTACGGATTCTTGTCACGCTTGATCCGAGAAAGCGTAACTCGAACTCTCCGCAGTTGCCAATACTTTTGGAGCCGCAAGATGATCATAGCCGATGCGAAGATTGGGCCAGAGTTGCCGTCAGTTTTTACACCTACAAGGCAGTGGATGAGGACATTGTCACATCTGGCGTTCAAAGTGTTGTAGTATGCGACGAAATGGGTTCGCCAAGTGCATTTGATATGAAGGAGGGGAGTGAGGAAGAAGGTGAATATGATGCAACAACCGAAGCCATGCCGATGTTTGCTGAAGCTCTGAGAGCATGTGAAACTGTACGAGCGTATTTTATGCACTTGACAATGACAGTAGAGAGCAACAGAATGCGTTGAATGTGGAAAATTCGTTTCGCACGACTTTATGCAAAGAAAGTAACAATAGTTTTGATTTTTGTCGATTTGTTTTCTTTACGGACGCTCTCCGACTTCTCGGGTCATCACGTCCCATTCATTCAGGGCGTGAAACAACGGATAAATTTTGCTTAGATGCCTTTGCTTTCAGTTTCAGTTTCTTTTACGTGCCGTAATTCTGCAATATGTGACCCTCGGCTTTATTTCCCTTCCGAAGGAACCATATTTAGTATTTTTGCTCCCGAAAAAATTCAACCCTGCCGGGGATTGAACCTGCGATCTTGGGTTTATGAGACAATTACGGTTATCACTAGACCCCAACCGGACATCAAAGTGTAACATGTAAAATTGATGCAAAATATAGTGTTTGCTTATATGCTGACTTTATTTATTTTTGAAATGATACTTTCGGTATCTATCGTTTTCCCTGCATCCATCTTTTTTGTAACCTGATCCCTCAAAAACGATGAATCGAGGTTTTACTGTATTATCTCTAAAAGGTGATAAAATGGGAAACATTTCATATTGGAAAATATGTTCTAATATTATGTTAAAAAAAAAAAAAAAAAGGAAAGATGGGTGCACGTATAAATTAGAGGGAAATTGGATGATATTTAATACTTTTTGTTTTCCCCAGGAGTGTATTGGGTGAGCATGCCACTCATTAGTTGGAGTCTCTGTGATTAGCGGTAGAGTAAAACAATAAAATGAACCAAGCCTACAACAATACACAAATCAAATTAAGAGGTTTATTAATTACCAAAATATCAAATGAGGTTTTGAAACTGTCTGCCTTCATTCTCCACACATTTTTGGCATCTCTTTAGGAAATTATTCATTGCTCACTGTAGTTCATTTTGAGAAATCTGGACAATGTCCCGATGAGTATTATCTGAGAGTTTGTATGGTGTGTGGGTTAGTCTTGTTTATGGCATTTTTTAATTTGTCCCTGAGATGATAATCACAGGCTGTTGTATTGGGGTATTAAGGGGGCCACAAATCTCTGTTAACAACTCTGTCTTGTGGAAACACATTGGAATTGCTTTCATGGAATTATTTGCAGTGTGAGTAGTGGTAGAGTGGATTAAGCATGCTCCCTGTTGGTTAATTCTCTGAAAAAGGGGGTTAGTATGGCATTGACATAAGTAACGGAATCAACCCTATGCTCAAAAAAATTTGTCCTATGATTCTTTCACCACTGAGTCAATATATATGAATCATATATAAAAACATGTTTGCCATTGTAAACACACGAGGCACAATACATTTTATGTATACTATGAATTAAGAAACTGGCAACACAACACACCGGGAACCTACTCTATGATTGCAAGTCAGCAAGGTCAATAAGTAAGCAAGCAGAATAAACCCCATGACATGGGGGAAAGCATCACTGAGCGCACTGTACAGTCACACTTATAAAATATTTTTGGAGCCATCTTTTAATATAAGTGAAAGAGAAGAACAGGTGGCTTTTAGAAATGATTAATTCACTATTGAATCATATTTTTAGTTTTAATTTAAATTTATTTCATACAAATAACAGATAATATGCATATAATTAAACTGCTTTAGTGGGTAAAAGTTTTTGTATAGATGCAATTAGGTTAAATTTTACATTAAGAAATTATGATTGCAATAAATGTTTGTTAAATTGAGGTTGAAAAGTTATAGATACATGAATTACTTATTACGCTAAGTTTGAAATTGGTAACTGAGTAAAAATTTCTGCTCTGCAACAACCAATATAATAATGTACCTTTAACAAAATTATGGAAGGCATTGGGAAAGAATGGGATAAATGTACCTGAATATTACCAATGAAGTAAAAATAATAAATGTTAAATCTTTGTTAAAATCGAAATAAGAGGGGAAAAAAGTCACATCCAGTTTTTTTTTTTTTTTTTTACCAATTTTACAAGATGTTGCCTGCCACCAACAATATTTAAAATGTTTTCTGAAGGCCGAAGAAAAATGAAAAATAACATGTCCGACTATGGAAATAATAGTATGAGAAGAAATAGTTTCATCATTATTATTTGCTGAAATCCTTATATTGATTTCCTTTTACTTTGTTCAACTAACACTGTCTATAATAACACCTGCATTATCTGTATTGTTTGGCAAAAATAATTATAAGGTTTCCACACAGAATGTAAGTTTTTTTGTTGTTGCACATTCTGTTCTTCGCGAAAATGAACATGTTTAGGTTTAAAAAAAAAAGGGTGAAGACTTGCTATCCAGAATCTGTTTAGGAACTTGCAGAAAGTAGAAAGAGTAGGAGTAGAGTATGTCGAGCATTTTATTTTACAAATCTTGCTTATTTATCTGAAAAAATAAAAATAAGAATGTTCTTATGCCCAAAAGAACTTGAACTTTACATGTTAGGTCGAATAGATGATAGTATTCAGCTAAAAAATGCTAATAAGCAATCTGTTAGCTGTTAGAAAATAGAATAAATAAGTTCAGGGAAACAGATATATTCTTTCCAGTTTAATTTATTGATTGGTGAAATTTTTTCCAGCCTTAGAATTAGCATTACGTAGTCATAATGACAGTGATGGCTTCAAAAATCCTGTGTGTTTTGGAGTTTGATAAATTGTATTAGTGCTCTTGACAATGCAACTGATTTATCCACGGCTAAAGTATGTGCAAATCATATTTTTATATAAGTAAATTTCAAAAAACTTGTCAAAGATTGACATATATCCTCGTACTACATGGAACAAGCTATTTTAGTGATTACTATGAATTAACTTGTTAAAATATGAAATAATAAGCAGTGAATTTCATTAATAAGGCTAAGAGTTAAAACTCTTGAACACCCAACATATAATCTCACAAGCTATATGATAGCTTGTATATTATTAAGCTGATATAATATTAAGTACAATAGCTAGTAAAACTTTATAGGAGTCATAATCATATCCAATCCCCCTCCCTCCAAAATAAAATAAATCCTTCAATACAGTTAAGATAATGGCTCTCAAAAGTAGCAAAACTACTTAATGATAAGCTATTATCTACATTTTTAAATTTATGATTTATAGTGTGTGGCAACAGACTTAGGTATATCAGTAAAAGATACAAATTGAAAGACATGATTGCAGCTCCATGAGAAGGATGAAAGCAAACCCAGTGCATTAGGAAGTGTTTTCATAACTTTCACAAGTACTAAACTTAATAAAGACAAATGAAAGATATTTTAATTCTAAGATAAGAGTAAATTTTATAGCATGCTCTTTAAGTATAATCCAGTCTTTTTTTTAATATTTAACTTAAACTTTGATAGTAATGGGTCATTGACAAGTTAATTTTCACTCAGGTGATGTGCATTGATGTTAGTACTACTGCATTTCTGACATTCCTTCCTTCCTTCAAAACCGTTTTTAGCAGGTAATCTGCCTACCATTGCTACAGTTTGGACTTTGGAGTGTATGCTTGCCTTGGTGGTTAAGGGAACACTATAACTATATACTTGGTGCATGATCAATGCTGCCACCCAAATTTGCTTCTCCAGTGAAATCTTGGCTACACAATGGCTGCAGAGCAACTTCTCGATCCTTTAGTTCATCTTGTGCAAAATATCATCTTTAGCTGAAGTCCATTTAGATCTTGAGGTTAAAAATACAATAATTTGTTAGTGTTCACAAAATAATTGTAAAGGAGTATTTTGCTAGTTAAATGAAAACAGCAGTAACACTGTATCAGCAATTTTGACTATCGGTAAAATCAACCTTTGCACAAACTTCCAATGAGAGAAATAGCCAAGTATGGCTATACAGTTGCGTAAATGTGCAGTATTTGAACTAAAAAGGGCATTAACTATATTTGGCTTAAAGCTGTTAGATAAGGTGAAAATAAAATTGCTTCAGCATTGAAAAACTACAGTGTGATATAAAATATATTTAATTAAAGAAAATAAAAACTTTATTCTTAGCTTCATTTGGCTCTTGTATTAAACATTTTATATTGATGACATGCTTGTTAATTGTTTAGTAACTTTGTAAAAAAATATTTAAATTTTTTCCCCCATGATAAAAAATAACTGAGGGGAAAAATGAATTTATGTTTTGCCAAGTGAGTGTCAAAATTTTAGGAACATATGAGGAAATAAAAATTTGGGGAAAGATTGCATAAATATTACTTAAAATCTATGGAAAAAATTATGAAAATTAAATTGCAGTTTCAAATTCAGAAAACCCCGGAAAGGAAACTTCTTCTGTAATGTCTGAAGTATGTTGACTTCCATCAGTGAACCATATAAGCAAGAAACAAAGCCAGTAATATAAAGATGTTAAATTTATTCCAAGTTAAAATGAAAGAGGTTGAAGCATTTTATGATCTAATTTTGCAGGGATGTGTAAATGACTCAAGTAATAAAGTTGCTTATGATTCAAAACCAATATGTGTGATCAACTATATCAGAATTTAAATTCCAATATAAAAGTTTGATAATTACTTTTTTTTTTAACATGCATCTTATTCGGTTCTGCATTTGATGTCATTAGTGGATAATGTGTTGTTTATATTCTGTATACCAAGAGTTCTATGCATTGCTCCATCTTTCATAATATTATGGTCTTGAAGCATCAGATGAACAAAAAAATGCGAAAAAGCAAGAAAAGTGCAATTGAAAATGAGTGAAGTTGAATTTGGAGAAAATCTTAAATATTTCATAATTCTTTTAAATTTTAAAAAAAATTCATAATCAGTAGTGTTTTAAAGTTTTCCTCTAAAATGTAAGTAATTATTTTTTTTCCAACTTTTTATGATAAACATTGAATAAACTAAAAAAATTATTTGCTCTGGTTTAAAAAATTGTGAAAACAATAAAGGACATAGACATAAGTGGCGTAATATGCCACTAGGTTCCTGAAACATGTTCTTTTAATAAATAAACTACCAACATCCATTATTGTTATAATTGTTCTGTTTCACTCTTGCTAATTCTGATTAAGTTTTCAGTGTTAAAAATGGTGTTGGTTAAGGTTTGTTATTCTTAATTGTAAGCAGGATGCAGGAAAGGCTTGGGAAGAGCTACAGAAAATTAAATGGATGCAAGGAATTCTTTAGCATGTACAGCTAGCCATATTATTACTGAAATTTTTTATTTATACAATTATAATACTCTTTGGGCAAAAATTTTGGGGGTGTGGTTTAATCCAGAATTTACGTATTTAAACCAATTATTCGGAATTGAATGAATTTTTATTTTGTGTTTAAGTGTTTTATTTATTTTTGTTTCATTTAAGTATTTCTGAAAATATTCATATAAATAAACTATTTTTGTGCAAGCTTGTATTAGCAAGTAAATGAAAAAT
Organism: Metallyticus violacea; assembly: GCA_030762175.1. Classification (NCBI taxonomy): domain Eukaryota; kingdom Metazoa; phylum Arthropoda; class Insecta; order Mantodea; family Metallyticidae; genus Metallyticus; species Metallyticus violacea. The sequence continues at coordinate 84,238,054 of CM060839.1, forward strand.
GTGTGTACAGTTTCTGAATGAGCATATGTGCAGAGTATAAAAACACGCAAAACAATGCATTTTCAATATGTGCTTTTCTGCTTTCAGACATTTGTATATTCCTATGGTTGAAATGGGTTATGGTAAGACAACAGCCAGCGTGACAGTGTTTTTTGTCAGTGCATTTTTCCATGAATATCTTGTGAGTGTACCTCTTCGAACATTTAAAACTTGGGCTTTCATGGGAATGATGGCACAGGTATGTAAATATTATGGTATTATTTTTGTATGATCTCTCTCTGTGTGCAAAAATGACTTTTGATTTACAATTACTACTAAATGTTAATGTGCAAAGGAAATAATTTTCAAGATGATTCTTACATGAATGAGTAATAACTTTGTTTTGTATCATCTTTTGACTAAGACTATACCAATCCCCAGACCATGATGTCAATATCCTGTTCACAAAACAGCTGCATTCGAGGTTCAAAAGCATGCGAGTTTGTTGCAGCTATCTGGATTATTACGGTGGTTTATAGTTGGAAGTAAATAAACAGTAGCTTATTAGTTCTTTCATTTTTTTTTTAATTGATTTAGTGAAATTACACCAGGAACTTTAATTTTTCTAGAAAAATTACAAAAACTAATAATGCTTATCCCACAATTTTCCCTTATATACCATCATATGTGACAGTGAGGTTTAGTAAAGAAAGGTAAGAACTGGAAGCAGGATGTTATAACATGTTTTGACTCATATAACAAATTATTTATGAGGAAGTCCCTCAAATTTCACTAGTTTTATTCCACTTACTTGGATATGTTTCAAATGTAGGAAATATCTTGTGGAAAAATTTTGAGGGTAACTTTTTTGAAGTTAGAAACGCCTGAACAAAACAAAAATGGGAGATGATAAATAAGAAACTAGATAGGCTTAGGAAAAAGCAACGAAAGATTAAAACTAGGGATGAAAGCCAGCATAAGCCAATAGACAATGTCATCAACCGGGCAAACCAACATTTTTCAACAAAAGAGTTACAACTTTTAAATACAGGTCTAAACTCTTGTACAGATTACTCAAGAAATTTAACGGAATATGTAGCAGATATCGAAATAGCGATTTTCAATAAATTGGAAGAAGAGAAAAATTTCATCAGAGCACAACGTGGTAAAGTTGTAGAAAAAAAGAAAAGGATCAAAAAAGACCATTTCATAGGGTAATCAGATCCCTAAAAGAAAAAGGTGTAATTTACAGCAGGGCTGATAAAGGCAACTAAATTGTCATAAATAATGAGATAGATTATGAAAACAGCATGTATAATTTACTAGACAGCCAAGAGTATGAAAATATAACAACTGATCCTACAGAAAATATGTCAGTGCAGTAAGCAAATTACTAATAAGCATAACCATACTAAATGAGGAACAAAAAAAGATTTTACCAGATACCCCTACCACACCCAGAATCTATGGACTACCGAAAATGCACAAACCTGGTAATAAAATGAGACCTATAATAAATACAATAAATTCACCCACATACAATTTAGCCAATTACTTGTTAAATCAATTCAACAGGTTACCAAAATACAAAAGCCAAAGCATAAAAAACTCAACAGAATTAATAGAGAAAATTAAACTTATGAAACTGAAAAACAGGGATTTACTAGTGTCTTATGATGTGGTTTCTATGTTCCCTAACATCCCCAAAGAGAAACTAATAAATGTTTTTAAAAAATCGCTAACCCCAATCAAGTTACCTGGAGAAATCATATGGGTAATCCGTTCTGACCATTCTTAGCAGACATATACATGAGTTTCCTGGAAACAAAATTAGTAGAGGTTCTTTCCCACATATATATTCAAATGTTGGTACCATTATGTTGGTGATACCTTTGCAATAGTAAATGAAAAATGGAAAGATGACGCAATAAAACTATTAAACCTACAAAACAGCAACATAAAATTCACAATGGAAATGGAGAACAACAAGGTTCTTCCTTTCCTGGATATAAAAATTATAAAAAATGATAACATAGTGGAATTTAGAATATTCAGGAAAGATACCCACATGGATAATTATATAAAAAACAACAGCCACAACCCAAAACAAAACTAGCTATAATCAATAGCCTCACATTCAGATTAACAAACCTAGTAAATGAGACAGAATACAAATTGGAGTACCAAAAAATCATGGATATAGCACAGAAAAATGACTACACAACAGATCTGGTCAAGAAAAAGATAGAAAAATTCAAAAATCAAAAACAAATAAAAGAAATCACCACACTGAAAGGTTACACGGGAGAGCGGATATATAAAAAATTTACATTCCATCCATGGGCACACCAAAAATTTCAAAAGATTTATAAAGAGGCCAACATTATTTTGACTCCAGTGAATAAATGCAAAAACCAACGCAAAGGACAAATTCCTGGCAGGAAAACAATCAGGCATTTGTGAAATCAGTTGCAAAGACTGCAATAATAAATATATAGGTAAAACAAAAATGAAAATTACCATGCAGTTTAAGGAACACATGAGAAGTGTAAAATATAAACATACGGAAAAATCAGCAGTAGTATACCATTTCTGGCAAGAAAACCATGAGTTCCAAAATAAACCAAAACTCTTAAAGCTCTTCAAAAACCCATAGAATTATCGGTGTGGGAAAATATATTCTTGAACGAAAACAAAGAAAATTTAGTTAATTTTGATCTTCCAAACAACAGCAACCTCATCAAAAAGTTTATAAAATCCAAAGAGTGACATCTTAATACCATGCTGGAAAACTGACAGTGAACCATGCTGACAATGAAGGAAATTTGCCTTTGAAACATCTCCAAGTAAGTGGAATAAAACTAGCCAAAATTTGAGTAACTTCCTCATAAATAATTGTTATGTGATACAATATTTCTATGAAAATTCCAAACTATTCAAATTTATGTTTTGACTCCTTTGCAAGTGAGGTTAGAAAAGCCAGATAAACCCTATTTATAACTATTACCAAGGAAGACTATATTCTTTTTATCAAAATAGTTGCTGTCACATCTATATGGATTAGGTTTAAGGTGTCCAGTAATTTGGAAGTTAATGTATTAGATTTGTGCTTGCCTGTGGAGAAGTTCAGTTCAATCTTGGAGTGCAGTGGAAATAAGGAGTTAAAATGTAACAAATGGAGCAAATTGGATAATTTGGCGAATAGATGGCTGCTAACAACCACCACCACAACTCTTTCCTTTTTTTTCTTTCTTTTTTTTTTTAATCCGAGACATCACAGGCAGAGGATACTGGTGAAATGTGAAATGATATAATAAATTGGGAAAGGATTTTTTTTTAAAGGAAGGAAATGCTCCAGTTTAGGGTACCTACCGTGCATTTGCCATTTATGAGGACTGAGACAAACCTGTAAAAACCTCAGTCAAGGAGGACAGTCCTGGCAAGAATTGAATGCCAGACCTCCTGCTCATGAGTCCACGCCTTAATCACCTCGGTCATCTGTGGCAGTATCTCACTCACTGATATAGTGACTTCATTAATGAATATTGTCAAGGAAAGTTTAATACTAGATCATGCTTTGAATATAGAAAGCTGGTTAAAATATATTTTGCATTAGAACAGTTGAAGCTTTCTTATGCAAATAAAATTACATAATCAGCAGAGTTATTGAAATGGGCTGCAACTTTTTCTTACAATTTTCTTTCTTTGCATTACATTTTCTTTCCCAGTAGTTTGGATAAAATTGTTTGTTCTACCTGTTGAGAGCATTGAAATTAGACATAAATGGCTAACCATTTTATATTTGCATGGTAGACCAGACTGTATTCACTTCCTAAAGTCCAGAAAAATGATAGCAGCATGAGACCAATAATTAACAATATCAATTCACCCACATACTAAGTAGCCAAAAAAAAAAAAACACATCTTCAACCCTTTTAAAAGATTGAGCATCATAAATTTATTTAATTCAATTCAAAAACTTCAAAATAGCAGAATTGCAACAGAAAATATAATCGTGTCATTTGATGTAAAAGCCTTATTCCCGAGCATATCGATAGAGAATCTTATGCAAATATTAAAGAAATAACTCCTTAAATTTACAAACAGAAGAAATAGAAGACTTACTGAAACTCAGTAATGTTTGCATTCAACAAAATTTCAACCAAAAATATTATCAACAAGTTTTGGGCATAGCGATGAGAACTCCCCTTTCTTTGTTTCTATATTCTATATTCATGAGCTGCTTTGAAATACATATTATCAAAGCCTTCCCTTTAATTTTCAAAACATAGTATTGTATGTGAATGACAATTTGCATAATACTGAAAAACACTTAATAGATAATGTGAAACTTCTCAATTTACAACATAAATCTGTACAGTTTACCATAGAAAATGGGGGAAAATGATTGGTTCCCATAAAATTATAAGAAAGGGAGATAGACTTAAATTTGGAATACATAGAAAAAAGACGCACACAGAAAATTACATAAAAAAATAATGGTTATAACCCAGTTCCAAATAAATGTGCAGTGTTTTACAGCTTAGCACACAGAATAATTAATATCCCACACCAGAAACAGAGTACAAAATGGAATGCAAACAGATAATTAAGACAGCAGAAACCAATGGTTTCAACAAAAACACAGTAATAAGAATTATCAATAAATTTAAAAGACAAAAATACTTAAAAGAGGTTTACACACTGAAGAACACCAAGGAAAGATACAAATTCAAATATTTCACTTACCATTCTACTTATCATAACAAATTTAAGATGATATTCAAAGAATAATATTAGCTACAAAGAATACAAATATGATATAAAAATTTAATACCACCATACCAACAGAATAGAAATCGAGAATTTATGAAATCACATGTTCAGTTTGTGATCAAATATATATTGGAAAAACAAAGAGAAATTTGGAAAAGAACACTTAAGGAATATTCATTTTAAGCTGATTGATAAATCAGCAGTAGCAGCTCGCTTTGGAAAAAAATCATGAAATTAACCTGAGGCTAAACTGCTGAAAGAACTTCACAACCCATTGGAAACTTGGGAAAAGATTTTCATCTTAAAAAATAAGAAAAGCTTAATGAATTTTGAATTTCCTCCTATGGATGAACTGAGCAAGTTCCTACTAAAATGATCAAAACAGCATCTTCAGATTCAACCATCAATTCCAGTAGTCAGTCGACAGCTGATGGTGCAAGCTGGTCTTCTGAAATATATCCTAGTTTTATGTAAGTAAGTGAAGTTAGTGTGAACATGTTGAATACTTTAGTGTAAAACTGAGTCTATTGAGGATATAGTGCATTAATTTTATGCATCTGATTTGATTAGTGGCATAATGCCTAGGAAGAAAGATTTTAAATCTGTTATAAAGGATATCAAAAATCCCATGTTCAGATGAGGTTGATTCTTGGAATCATAAAGGAAGTATATCAGCAATTCAAAAATGACTTCCTGGTTGTTAAAAGTGGATTCTAAAATTTTATGGGTTTGGAATCCAGCATGTAATACATGCTGCCATGATTCATTCTGTATGTGTTTAAGTATAATTTCAGGATTTGAAACTTATGGCAGAGGCCATTAAGCAAATTGAAATCACAACATGGGTCTTGAAAAAAAAATGTCAACATTTAGAACATATGCTGGCATTAATGTATTGTAATCCATCAGCTGAAGCATGTCTATTGAACAAATGTACACCTTGTCCTGAGCAGGATGTATTTTAAGACATTTTTCTTCAGATATTAGAATTTAATATGATTTATTTTGTTACATATAAACAATGACTGCAGACAAATGCAATCTAATAACTTCACATCCTCAGCAGCAGAATTTGTAGAAAAATATCTGGCAACCCTCAGGCAGTAATTTGCTTTCTTAAAAGAAAAAAAGACATCTCTTTGAATGGGGTGGTTGTTTGGGAGGTTTTTCAGAAAACTATTAATGTGTTATACAGGATGCATCACAAGGAATCAAAAAAAAAAAAAAAAAGCATCACAAGGATTTCACTGGAATAATCAGCAAGCCACCATTCATCCCTTTATTATTTGAAAAACAATTATATCAGTGTTCATTTCATGATACTGTGACTGTATACATGTTCCAAAAACATCTCATTACTTTTTTGAAAGAAAATATATAAAATATTTCAAAGATACACTAATTTTCAAGGTGGTGCATCAGCAAGTATAAAAACAAGCACCATTTTATCAACTTATATTTTCAAAATACTGATTTTAGAATTAATGCTGAATGGCATTTCTTTGTCACATCACATGGGAAGGGCCCTTGTGATGGTATGGATGGTACCATGAGTGCTTTGCTGCTCATTCAAGTTTACAGAATAATGAAATATTGACACCAGAACAACTCTTGTTTTACTGACTAGTGTTATTGGTGGAAAGCTCGTCCTTTTTAAGAAAGTCACTTGGTTCACTTATTAATAATGTAAAAAAGATGCAATTGGTTCGATGAAAAATACTGTGTGTTTCACATAATCCACAGTGGTTACATGGAAGTGCTAATGAAAATCTGCTGTGTATTACTTTCCTCCAAATAGTTATGCTATACAAATATTTCATAATTTTTTTGGACTTGCATTTAATTAATTGTAGATTTATCAAATTTACTCAACTCTGCTTTTTTCCTTAACAGATTCCATTGTCTTTCTTCAGTCGCTTCATGGAGACCCAGTGTGGTCCACGATGGGGTAACATGGTGGTATGGACATCGCTGATTCTTGGACAGCCTCTTTGTATCATGATGTATTACCATGACTATGTAATCACTCATGTTGGAAAAGATTTAATAGAAAGGTATGGACATGTGTGAAAAAAATGCATGATATTGTCCAATAAATGCAATTTCCATGACTCATGTTTAAATAGATTTAAATACCATCACATTCATAAATGATTTTCTGGTTAGATTATACATAATCACATTACAATTTCATAAAAAAAATGGTCCATATGATTTCAATAATTGCATAATTATAGTAATGCAATTACAGATAATGTTCTCTTCCCTTTTCTATTAATTTCCTATTTTTTAGATTAAAATTTCATTAATGAATGCTGTTAACAATTCTCTTAATGTTAAAATTGGTTATATGTACATATAACTTATTTTTGGGTGCTTTTGTTTGTTCACTGTTAAGTGCTTTATGTTAACTTTTCTATATTGTTGCATACTATTTGTATGCAATATTTTTTAACAAGTGTTGTAACTATATTTATCCAAGACTGCACAGTTACTTAACAAATTTTTGTTAGTATGTAAATAGGGTGCAATTATTGAAATGTGCGCCTGTACATGTATATACTATATAATATTTATGTATAAAGATTAGAGCCATGTTTACCTGAATGTGTAATGTCTAAAGTAGTAAACTTTTATTGATTGTTCTAAATAAAAAAATAATAATGTTACTTTGAATAACCCAGTATTACAAGCATACTGAAATAACAATGCAATGAAATATTTGAAATTTTTGTATAAGAATGTGTATATAATGACAACTCAGAAATTGACTGGACAAGAGATTTAAAAGAAGAAGGTACAATATTATAAAGCTTGGGTTTTAATAGAACTTCTTATTTTGTGCTAATTACAAAGAATATTGCAATCGCTGCAGAAACTAGAGCAATCATTTGTACCTTTAATCCATCCATATAGTAGTACAATTTCTGGATATTTTTTGTGGTTACCTACTTATACATGCAGGGTGTTATGCATTTATGCTGTAAAGCATCTATTTTCTAATGAACTGTAAGTGATAGTTTGTAAAATATTAAGTAACTGGAGGTTTTATAAATTTGAAGTTAATAAATAATAGAAACACATCAAAGTTTTTTCTTTTATTTTCTAACAGAGCTGTGGTAAAATGTTTAATTTCAATGCTGGGATCATGAACAGAATTTGTATTTTATTGAAATGTGTTTAGTAAAGCTGATGTTTATGATCTGCTCTAGTGGTATATTGTCTTAAGGCATACTTTTTTGGACTCTCATCTTTCAATATCCTCTGATTTAAAAATAATGAATAAAAGGCAATTTTCTTAAGAGGATTTAGTTACTGCCAGGGTTAATGTTGGTTGAACATTGTGAAGATAATTTGAAAGATATGGTTATTGTATTCAAGGTTATTGTCAGCACTGACTGCAAAGTTAATGTGCTGACATTGTTTCAGCTCAACATGAATATGGTCTGCTTGCTTTGAGTAGCAAACAATGGCATGTTATCTTATAGTGAATGAATAAAAAGCTTGAACCCCAGGATTTTTTTGTTTTAGGAATGCTATAGATTTGGCTTCTCAGTTTTATAATTATAAATTAAAAGTATAAATATTTATTAGGCATAAAAAATCGTACATTAATAAATCATAACATTATTTATATACAGTACTTTGAAGGAACACATTCATCACACTCTCCAAATCACTGCTCATGCTAAATAAAATTATATGCTTTATGAAACATTGCTGTTATGTTGCCAGGGATTTTTAGAATGATTGGATAATTTTAATGATATTCACTTACAATCTTTCTGTTTTATTTTTTTGGAATCTCGCATTTTCCCAATTAATTCTCTCAACATGTACAAATTACACACTGTTGGTACTGTTCATAAAGTTTCCAATTATACCTTTTGAATGCTATCACACTCATGTTTAATTACATGACTTTCTTGCAACTCTCTTGTCACACTGTGCAGTTCATTATTTCCCATGATTTTTGCTTGGTTAACTTGCCAAAATAAAGTTAAATTTTCTTACAATAAATCTTGAACCTACATTTATCTAAATGCATTGAAGTGAACTCATGCTCGCAATGTGTCAGTTATAGATTGGTTAAGAAATAACATTATTTCTTTAAAAGTGTACACACCACTCCCTATCATGCACTTGAGCAATATTCATATCAAAAGCTTGCTGCGTCCTTTGAAACCAGTTGAGTATATGATAAGTTTGGCTATAATAACAGCACTACAATCAACAATTGACTGGTCAGTTTTTCATTAGGAGCTGTTATGCATGACAGGAAGCTAATCCCATCACCAGTTTTTGTGTGACAGCATAGCTCTAAAAATTGTGATGTAATGTGACAGACTGGGCAGTCTTTGATTTCAAATATGATACTAAATGTGCAAATAAAGTAAAATTGGTAAAAAAAAATATGCACTTCACACGTGGTTTAGAAAATAATTGACCACATCCGTGGTCTAGCAATAATACTTGCAACTACTAACCTGGAGGTCCTGGATTTGATCTGGTCAGGCCAAGATGGCTAGATACATTCTACTTTGTATTGATATTGGGTGGAGAGGGTTTAGTAGGCTCCAGCTTTTAAGCAGTTTGTTGTCAGGCCTCAAGTGATACTAATTTTGAAGAGGTTTGGGTATATTGATTAATGATTACTTTGGTGGTGTTACCTTCAATGACGACAATTTCTCAGGGTAAATTCTGCTATTTTGTTGATTCATACTGAACAGGACTGGGAGAAAAGTTCAATAGTATAAATAAGCACACAATGCAACACAATATATATTGGTTCTTTATTTATTATGTTCAAAATCTTTCTCTTCCCCATTTTGTGTACGATAGAACTTATGTACATCGAATATAAATTAGTTGGCATGACTTCCCTGGATATGAATTTATTTTGAAAACTATGTCTAAAATAAAACTTATTACGAATGTATCTCAACATGGTTTAAGCTCACTAGCCACTTGCTATTATTTGAAGGTTCAAAACATTTAGTTGACATTGGATAGTTTACAGCTAAATGTACAATAACTGTTGAGTTCAGAAGCCCTAACAATTTTAAAAGGCCTTGGGTTTATTAACCTGCAATGACAGGCCTTTTAAAAGTGGCATCACACTTGACCCTCAGTTTATTCTCCCTTTGAATAGAGTTTTAAGGTCTTCTTGACTTTCAAAGTCAGCATAAACAGAAAACACCAGATTTTCTTTTTTGTGAATATTATATAATATTATACAGTTATGTATAAAACTAATCTTTAAACTCCATTTTCCTTCTGAAAAATGGAATGAACAGATCTCTAAGTCTAACAAAGCCCATTTAACATTCTTCATATATTATAGCAAATCCTACAGTGTCCAGCTATCATTCCAATAGCTTTTTAGGTTTACACTATATTCCTACTAGTAGATATTTAGCCAGTGCTATCAGATATTTTAATAAGAATTTTACCCAGTTATTGACTTAGGAAGTTCTTTCATATTATGTTCTTTCTTGGCAATTGATATACTGCAGTTCTAACAATTTTCTGGCTAATGCCGCAAAAAGGTTCTGACCATATGAAGTCAATTTTAGCTCTTTCTTTGACCAGTTTATCTGCTGCTTCATTCCATGTCCTGATATCCAGGCACCCAACAAACTTCTAATTGATTCTTTGTGGATAGATTAACCAGAGTTTGACTGTCTATGAAGATGAGTATGATTGGTTAACATACTTTCTCTTCTCACAGAAGGTAAGGAAGGACAGAAATATAATTACTTCTGCCTGGAAAAACAGTAACAAAGTTCCAAGATCATTGCAACATACAGCCATTAGAAGATCCATAAACTCCAGTCCTGAAGTTTCCTACTCTTGAGCCATCTATAAAGAAAACCGATGACCTTTAGGTAGAGTAGATGAATTGGCTCCAATTCTAATTCTGAACAGTTGTGTAAAATTGTGCTTTGTATGCATATAGTCAGATGACATGTCAAGAACTATGTTAGGTAATACTGTGGTCCATATTGGAGATGTTATAATGACATGTAGGCCAATTGTCAACAGCATTCTATGAGCTGCTAAGCTTGCCTCTGTTTTAACCCTTTGCTGCACATAGCATAGTAAAACGCGATGAAACTATAAATGACTTTCTGCGCATAGCATAGTGGAACATAGTAATCTTGTTTATGCTTTCTTATGATTTCTGTTTATGCTGACCTCAACTTTTTGAGCTTGTGTTGATATAAGCACACTCCTACTACTCTAAACAAGTGATTTCAACATGCCAGAGTGGAATTACAAACCATAAATTACGAGTCCATAGCTGCATTCAGAGAACTTTGTAATCATTTTGATGGCGCGTTTTTAGCTGCACAGTATCATGGAGGACGATCCAAATACGTCACGGGCTAGAAAACTCTGTAGTGAACAAAGAGTGGTAATACAAGAGGAAATAGATCACGGAAGTAGTTCCGATGCCTTTTGATTAAGCGAGTTGGCGAAAGACGGTGATAAGGAACAAAGTAACAGTGACGGTGAATGTGTTGAACAGATAGAACACGGAACAGAAACATATCAAAGGCGGACTAAAACCAAACAAGTTCCTGTACGATGGACCTCCAATTTGATTTTCATTGTGTTAGAACAATGTTCATTCCCCACGGTGCCAAACATAATAACCCTCCAGGAAGCCCAGAAATAGCTTAATTCGAACTTTTTATAAATTCAAATTTTTGTGGCCTTATCACGGAGGAAACCAACAGATATTCCGCTCAAACACAAGCTAAAAAGAATGGTTCAAAATGGGAGGACACAAAGTCAAGGGCAATTCAGGCCTATTTAGGTATTTTAATATATATATATATATATATATTTTTAGGTGAAGCGATGATAGGCTTCAAAGGTCGCTTCATTCTAAAACAACATATGCCTGCTAAACCAACAAAATGGGGTATAAAGGCATGGGACATTGCAAATAGTATCAAATCTGTAAAATCTACCTGGGGAAGAAGGGGGCGAGAAACAGCTATATTCTACTTGGAGAACAAATGGTTCTAGAGTAATGAAAAAATATATATATACACACACATAGGTTGTGGCATAACGTGTACTTTGATCATTTTTTTACATCCACAAAGCTAATGAACTTACTTTTGAACAGGAAAATATACGCATGTGGTACAGCTCGTGCAGGTAGGAAAGACTGGCGGAAAGAATTTTAAAGCCGAAACAAAGCAAACTAAAACGGGGCCAATCTTGCAAATTGCAAAATAAGGACGTGACTGCAGTTGGCCATATAATAGGGACGTTCTTTTGTTATCTACTAATTCTGATCCAAGAACAGATGGGGAGGTAGAAAGGAAGTGTGGGGAAAAGAAAAAATAAAAATACCCTGTCCTAATGCAGTAATAACCTATACCAGTAATATGGCAGGAATTGACATCGTGGACCAAAGGAGGGAATATTATGGTTTCGACCGAACCTCAAAAAATGAAATACTTGTTTCATTTCGCATTGAATGTAGCTATTATTAATAGTTTTATAATATATGAAATTTCAAACAGACCTGCCTCTACAGCTCATGGCAACAGGCTGGCAGAATTTAGTACAACAGTTGATCGCAGGCTTTACGTCACGTAAGCGCGCGGGATTTCAACATAGCTTACCTTCTGCTACGCCTGCACGAAGTGCTCTTCACACCCTCGTGAAAATACAAGATCGTGCGAAAACATGTGTTTAGTGTACGTTTAAAAAAGGATCAGGTCGTGGTATACAGTCGCAATACAAATGCAAACAAACATTGCATTGTGTAGAATTGACTGCTTCCTTAGTTACAACCAGGACAAGTTAGTTGCACATTCAAAACTAACTTTAGTGTATATAGGAAAGCATTAATAAACTTAAATGTGTACAAAAATGTGGTTATATTGTGCATCTGAATAGTGTGTAAAATATTTTGTGAACAGCATCTATCCCCACTACAACAACGGCCATGTGTGAATTTTATAGGGGTGAGTACAAGGCAATTTTTGCTGCAATTATTTAAATTATTTCAGCAATGTAGAACATATTTTTAAACTGAGCTTTAACACCTTAAAGTGACGAAAGTCAATATTTTTAATGGTGTGAAATTAGAAAATATTTGTTGCATAAGGGTGCGCACATATAAAATTACATGCCTCTATGGGGGTGATAGTCCAAGTTGTAATCTGCTGAAATGCAGTGCAAATATTATTCAAAACATGCGAATTTAATTTAGCCAGTTTAATGACAGTTAACTAAAATGTATTAAAAATAGGTCTATAAGGCACTTTTGGTTTAACGTTGTAGAAACAGCTCAAAATTTAAATGCCCACAAGCCTGCTTGGAGGGCAAATAGCTAATACCATATGCAGCGCAAAGGGTTAATATATATATATATCTAAGAACAGAAATTTAAGTAGAATTTCCAATGCAGCTGTTACTATACTGCAAAATGCACCAGTTATCTAAAGACAAGTGAGTCTCTGTACACTTGCAAGTTTATTTGGCGTATGCCTTTTCCACCAAATCACCATATATTATCTGTGGTCTCACCATCGCAACATACAGCCATTGATTGGCACACACATGGCTTGGGACCTTATATAAGGTATATCCAAGTATAGTCTACTTGCCATAAATGATCTGACCTGACTTTGTTATGACCCTACCAAGTCAATCTCTGGTGAGAGTTACGCCCAAATCCTTTACACTCTGGAATAACTCTTATCTCAACTCCAGAAAGTTTTAGTTTGCCAAGGCTTCCTAAATTTTTCTTGATGATGAAGAGCATAACATTGGTTTTGCTGGGATTGACATTTACTGTTTCCCCCAGTACACCGCTTCTGTACATTCTTCAGGGCAGTGTTCATTTTCTCTGTATAATAATTACATTAATGCATCCAAAAAGAACATGTACAGCTGCTAAAAAAAACTTTTATTCATTTAATCAGTTCTGAGATAAATGCATTAATTTAAATAAGATTTAACAGGTTGTGATAAAACTATTGCTGTATAAATTAAATTAAATGGGAATATCATCATCATCATCATCATTGATGATGATGATGATGATGATGGTGATGGTAATGTATGAGGAGCTGTTAAGGAACAACTTAAGCTTAAAACTCTGTGAAATGAAGTACATGTCATGCTGCTGCAAAGAACAAACAGATTATAGTACAAAGATGCAAATAATCTAATTTCAAGATATTATTGTGATATTTCTTTCATGCTGACATAGGTTTTATAGCTGATGAAAAATTCAACTGCTAAAACATCAGGGTTAGAGTGAATGCTGTTCTTAGTTGCTAACACTCTTTAACAATTCTCTTTGAGAAAAATAAATGGTCCTTTCAACAGGCTTTGGCTCTTTCACATGTAGCTGATAAATAACAAGTTAGGCCCGGAAGAAAATTTTAGATTCATTTTAAAGGAAAATTGGCTTGCTTTGTCATCTGATCTTAATACTAATTGACAGTAAAATATGATCATAATTGCAGATTAATATGTTATTGAAGTCCCACACATTTTGATGTATGAAATGAAATGATTTACTAATGCACATTTTCATGAAATATGAATGTCAAAGTTGAGATTCTGTGTTCAGTGTAGCGCTGGACACTTTGGGATGTAATATATCATTTCCATGTTATGTTGATTACACATAATTTTAATTTCATTGTGATTCTTTGTTTATTTAATAAATACTGTTTTTTGTGCCCAAAATTTATGATTCAACTATCTATAAACTTCATGCTGAAGTTCAAACTTAGATATCCACAGAGATTAAGTTTAAAAAAAAATCTAGACATATGTAATTTCTTTAGATTTGGAGGAACTATGCCTCCATATATATATTTCAATCATTAAATTAATTAATATTAATCAATTAATAAATACACAATAATAAAACTAGCAATAAAACAAAGTCTTATGAGAGGGTTCTAACACCTTAAGTATTTTCTATGCACCAATGCTTGTAAATTATGGCATTAAGACTGTAAAACTGACCTGCTTCCATATTAGATTTGCTTTCAAAGTGAAGTTCCCAATGAAAATGATAACTGAAACAAATAAAAAATTAAAATTAGAAAAAATAAAACTAATACCCATGTTTTGCCATTCTCTTTTTGTACCTGCTTTAAGTTGTATATGTTTAAACTTTCATGCATTTAATCATAACATTACATGATAGAGGGTAAACCAATAACAGAAAGCAGTATTTATTCTATTAATTGTATCCTGTATACCTTTAAATTTAATTTATGTTTACATGTTTAAAATTACTGAGTAATAATTAGGGTTTTTTTTATGCACCTTGATTCTGACAGTGAGTTAAAAATGTTTTTAAGATTGAATTTTTTTCCTTTGACAGCATTAGATAAATACTACGTGAAAGTATTATCACATATAAAAAGGGGCAGTAAATTATACACAAATTCAATAAATCAGTGGGTTGTAATCAATCTACCATAAAATCTTTGGGATTAGCAACATTGGATAAGGTCTGTCATTAATTTTAAAATATGTTATGGCTCTTTTTTTTTTTTTTTTTTTTTTTTTGTATTTCGTTTTAACTAAGAGATTGTTTAGTTTGCATTTATATTCAGTTAATCACCATTGACATACATGATTTTGTTATATTAAGTTCATTGGTTTATATTTTTAGGCAGTTTTTGGTTTAATAAATTTTCTTTTTGAGTTGATACCATTGAAAGAATTAACTAAATAAAACTTTAGGACTATGGAAATTGACCTCTTTTACACCACGAAACACTGTAGAACGATTAACTTGGAAGGACATCCCGTCAAGAGCAGAACTCAGTCACAATATGGGTGGACCACAATATATGAAGAATGAGTCATCCCTTGACACGCGTGGGAACCCCTTGACTGGCGCTGTCACGCACGTTCGTAATACATCTGCCTGCTTCTGTGTAACCTTCACCTGCAGTGATTGGAGGCGTGCTTCTGGCTTATAAAAATTGAGTTATTGCTAATCATACCTATCCTCTTCACACACAACAAATTTCATATCACTTAAAGTTGTGGGCTCTTTAGAGAGATGTTGCTGTAAAAACAGTTCGGCACAGCTAAAGACATTTCGGTGTCGCTCTGTACTTGTTAACAGAATACAACATTTTGGGGATTTTTTCCCTCAAATTTGTCTTATTAAGGTTCAAATCGTTCTACATCAAAATAAAAGGAACTTTTCACGTTTTTTTAATCCAAAAGAACAAACTGGTAGCTTCTGGGCTTTTGATTTTTTGAACAATTTAATGCAAATCCTAGGAGTGAAATGTTTATTTATTTACTAGGTGAGAGTGCCTAGTTACCAGTCCGGGACAAGTTTGTACCCCTGGCAGCAGATTTCGAGACTGGTCAATTTCTACTTAACACGCGAATTGCATTTGGCATTTATAATTCCTACAGTCTACGTAATAAAATGTTATTTACATGACTTATCATAAGTGAATGCGTCGCGTTTTAGTATTCTATTGTTGTTGTTAAGTGTTGCATATAAAACACGTTTTTGTAATAAATGTTAGCTATATATTATCTTAATTTTATATGACGAATATGTCGCGTTTTAGTATTCTTATGTTTGTTGCTAAGTTTCGCATATAACGTTCTAAAACTCTTACTGTGTATGTAATAAAATGTTGTGGTTAAACGTTATCTTGATTTTACATGCCTTATTATAATTAAATACATCACCTTTTAGTATTCTGTTGTTTGTTGCTAAGTGACTAATGCATAAAATATCTGAATTTGTTTACACGTAGAAAACGGTCAATTCAATTATTTGTTGCTAAATTATATTTTTTACTTAAGGAGAATAATACCCTATCCTCGTCGGTGTTATATTTAGCAATTTCATAACCCATTAACTTAGAAACTATTAAAGATAGCCGACTTTTACTTGGTGTACAATGCTCTGTTTATTAAAAAAAACTTCGATTTTTACTTTTTTAAAACATTGTGCATAGTATTTTAAAACGTTTTCTTTAAATTAGTTGTTACTCTGTTGAAAATAGCTGGTACATTTTTCAGGTTTCTATATAAGTTTCTGATATAATAGACACATGTATGGAAAGGTACATTTTTTAGAGAGTGCTTTTAAACACAAAAACTAAAAGAAAACTCATATTTGTAGATGAAAAAGTACCTCAAAATCCCGCAGGCTGATAGTTTTCCATCTTTTTCTCTTAATCATGGTGTATTTTCCTTCATTTATTTATTTTCCGAACAATTAAAGTATATTTATACCTGGATTAAATATTTACAAAATTGTTGATTAATAGAGTAAGCGATGCAAAACTAAAGTAATAAAGCTGTGACATAATTAAAACAAAATAATTTTTAGAACTATCGTACCGTTTAAAACATACCAAAACAAGCGGAAATATCAAAATATTTAAATGATATACAAATTTAAACAAGTAAAAATAAATAAACAAAAATAAAAGTTACAAAATTTGCCATTTTGATTCCTTTTAATATTCCAGGAGGTAAGTTAACTTCCTGCCCGTCGTCAATAGCAGCCAACATTGTTAAAGTAAATTCACTTACTTCCACGAAAACACCATACTATAATGAAAGTGGAAAAGTTGTGAATTCATAATAAGCCTAAGCAAATCTTATCAGCTAGCAGCAATTTAGTTGATTAAATAACAACGCAAAGAAAATGCTGCTACCTCGATAATGATGCACCTTGATAAGCGTATAAAGATTTTTTCCCGTAAATGAAAATGCCCTTGCAAAGAATATTCAGAACTCAAGGAAGTCGAAATTGTTGTTTTCCTAAGCATTTGGTTGAAAAACTTAAGAACTCAAGTTTTCGTTGTCGGGGCTTCTATCACATTGTTTGAAAGAGATAAAGAGGATTCGGTCTAAGAACTTTCGAAAAATGCAAAATATGATTTGTTGATGCTAATTCGCCAGTAAGAGGATCACGGTAAAGCAACTGGGAACATAATCTAATGCCATCAGAACTATAATATTAAAAGATTGGGTGTTTATATTAAACATAAGAAAGTAGATGTCAGTTTTATATGAGTCTCACAAACACATATAAATAAATAACTTATAAAGTTAGGCAAAATGCCTTTTCTATCTGGATGGATGTGTTTAACAGTAATTTCCGTACATTTGGGGTCGATAGGGCCAGATATTAATTTGATTTTTTTTTTGTCCTAGTTTTACTTCTGTTGCCTATTTTAAGGTTTAAAAAATGCCTATTTTGGATCGTTATGGAATTCTTTTTTTGCGATTATTTACGCGTTTTAAAAAGCATTTGAATATATCGACATGAAAAAAGTTATAAAAATTAAATGGTCTCTTTACCTCACAAAAGTAACTATTGAGAATCTTGTTATACATTTTTCTTTTCAAGCAGTCAATAACTTCCTCCTCAACCCATTCACTTAAGCTCTTTAAATAGCAGAACTTTCATTAGTGAAAGGAACGCACGGTTACATCGGACATATGAAACCAGGGAATAGAGCGGATGCGGTAAGTGCTGTAGTTTTGAATAGTCCTGACAAATAATCTTGTATCGATCTGCTCAAGCCAATTCTAGTAAATTTGTGGTGGGGGATAACTTCCCAGCTGCATAAATGTAGCAAACAATTGCAAGCGAGAAAGATGTGAGCGACAAAGCTGTGCAATAAACGATCCCTACAGTGTGTTCAGCACGGAAGTACGATAGATACTAATCTGATTTCACTGTAAACGCATAAACAGAAAATGAACTCTACCAGAAACCACTGCGCATCTTTTGCTCATTCGCCAGGATTTTCAAAAGTACTTTATTTTTGTCTTAATCAACATTTCCACGGTTTCCTGAAAGGTAAAATGTTCTGTTGTAACTGATACGAGTTTTCCGAAATAGCTTGTTTTAAGTATGATCCAGTCATTGCAGTGGGAGCAGAACGTTCTTTTTCCACGATGAAAAATATCTCTCTCTGACAAGGGGCTGACTGCGACAGTTGATACCTTTAAAAATATCATGTTGCTTGTAACCAAGAACAGTAAGCTTAAGCATTTTTAATTGTGATAAAGAAATTATTAAGTATCTTAAATAGTTATTTTCATTTATAATGAATGATATAACTCTCTGTTTTCATTTTTAATACATGCCTATTTTAATTATATTACTGACATTTTCAGTGTTTTAAGTACCTTTATGCCTGCTTATTTTAACCAAAATAAACGCCTGGACTGCCGGGCTCTTGTTATGAAACTCTATGGGATTCATTTGTCAGGTGACGAGCAAAATTCATGATACTACTGTATTAAACATACGCATTTTGTATTATTTAATGCAATTAAATGCAATCGTAAAGAACTGCCAGGGGAGTTCATGTCTGCTGAAAGAAGAACGTTACATATTTTAGAATACCGAAAGTCAAATACTTACTATGTAGCAAATATTTTCAAAGCACATCTGAAATCTCCAAGCTTAACCTTGGAGAGCTGGCAAGAGTTAGATTGCACCTGACAAGGCATCCTCCCAAACAACTAACTTGACCACAGCTTACCTTGAAGACCTTAAAGGTAGAAAGGTAATGAGCTACACTAAAAAGGAAAACACCTACCAAATCACATGGCATAAAGACTCTTGGGCACTATTAGCTTCGGTTAGATCTTTAGAAAGTTCTATGAGAGAACTATGAGAAAGTGGCCAATGAAATGCGTCAGATGGTATTGCCATGCCATTGGGAGAACACTCAGAAGACCGATGTCGTGGGGGGAATAACGTATAAGAATAAATTAGTATGTAAGGTAAACCATTATGATTTATTCTTCATAATATTAACGTGAAGATATGACAAGCACTTTTTCCGAAGTTTCGAAAATAGCACAGAGGCGAATAAATCAGGATAGTATCATACAGACTGTAGGAAACCAAACGAAATGCAATAAACAAAAACAAAACTGTCTACGCTATCTTTTATATTAAAATATATTTCTCCCCATTTTTCTATGCAAAAGAAAGGTATTTGTTCCGCATAGGAATGACGGATACGACATCTACAACCAGTAAGGAACATTTTTAGTCATTTGTACAGTCTTTTGTTTCACTTTACTATGTAAAACAAGTCGTTGCTAGCCAGCCGACCATCTGCTGTATATAAATTAATATAGTCCATAACTATGTAGTTGTTAGCTAGTAATTTTATGACGGTATGATTTTATTTACAAAATTTGAGCTACTACCCCAAGGAGAAATATGTGACAGTGTATAAGAGTCAATTAGCGGAACATTAACAGGTACTGGGAAGAAGGAGATACAAGATAAGCTCGCCCAAAACTCCTCGTATACCTGCATGTATAACGTTTGGGACTTCTTTGTAAAAATAAGCAAGGAAAAAGTTATTAAGAGAAACAACCTACAAACGAAAATCATTAGGAAAAAAAAAAAAAACACCAAAGAGAGCAAAACCAAAGGTTTCCCAAGCGCAATATACAAAGTCAATACAATATAGAAGGATGTTTCGGGAAGCTAAGTGAAATTCTAGGAGACGCACATGTCCAAGGATACGCTTATCAAAAATCCTTGCCTATTATCACAGAGCAATACCTTATATTGAGGTTTGTTCTATGTCACATGATATAGAACGAATATACAGAGGGTGCCAAAAATGTATACAGACTTCAAGCAAAGAAAAAGCTGTATTAACATTACAAAACTGAATTCACACAAACAGAAAACGATGAGCACTAATCATCTTAGACTTTTACAGTTACAACTGTTGCTCAAAATGCCCAACATTGGCGTCGATACACTTCTGAGTACGTTGAACTACTGATTGAGCAACGTTTGCGAAAGTGTCCTCAGCGATTGCAGCATATGCCGTTTCAATTTCTTCCCGAAGTACTGCCAGTGTAGCTGGTTTTCTACGGTATACAACATCCTTAAGAGTTCCCCATAGGTAGAAGTCTAACGGAGTTGATCCGGAGAACGGGTACACATGTCTCCATTGTCTTTGAACTTCAACAACATTTTCGATTTTCCAATACTACTTCAAAGTTGCTTGCGGCTGTTCAAACGATAATCTTGGCTTCATTTTGTTGTAGCAACGCAAGCATAACGTAATGTGAGTCACATCTGCTTACAAAACATCATACGATAATCTTGGCTTCATTTGTTCATTGTTGATCTACCTGTCACATAGCAAAGCTATCATAATGTATATGAGTCACATCTGTTTACAGAACATTATACTACACATTGCTGTGGTTTTTCAGTGGGACGCTGAAAGAGAGTCCGTAAATTAAAAAAAAACTGTTGTTTTTCGGTCCAATTTTCAGATATATTACATAATATCTATTTTTGTCTTCTTCTTCTACTCACGGAGTACATAGCAAGGAAGGAAGGCGCGAAGACGCGATGAGGAAGCAATGCTCTAAGGAGTTTTTTTTCGGACTTGTGCGGTGATGCGATTAATTAATAATGGAATGTGTGTATAATTGAGTTGTGCTTGTGAACTAGAGTTTTCGGGATAATTTGATATGCTCTACCCAGATTGTTCTGAAACTTCATGATCGATGCTTTTCGGTTGCTTATCACTGTATATTTATAAAGCAACAATAAACGGCATTTCAAACAACTTCGCCGTGTACTGCTACACCGCCATCTCAAAAACTACTCTGAGATCCGAACCTAAAGCATCATTTTCCCTCCCCATGTCACCAACACATCGTAAGGAGCGTGTGTTGGAGGACGGCGGTGCCTCACAGTGAAGTCATCTGCGTCTGATCGCGATATTTCAATACAAACTCTGTCGATTAAATGAGGAGTGAGCAGAGGGCTTCATATGCGAATATAATAATAAGCTGTGCTTTTATTTAAGTATTTCTCTATACTAAATTACAGCTAAACGATTTAATGAAACATGTTTTGTTATTTGTTTATTCGCTGTGTGAGGTATTAACAAATCTATGTCTGGTGTGAAATGCCAAAAGAAACTAGCTATAGAAGCATCTGTAATACTGTGCTAAATCTGTTCATTTATAAAGACAACTTTTATGCATATTAAAAATGCTTCAGGTTCTTTATTCCTTAAGTATATTTCTTTATGCTTTCAAGCAGTGTTGACAAAATGGAATATTTTCAATATAACTAGAAGAGAATGCATTTTAATGCAGTTGTACTTAGTATTAAAAACAATAAGTATTTAAATAAAATACGATATTCGTGAAAGTAAACTGTTATAATAAAGGGTCATTGAGAAATTCCGAAGTCATTATGTACGAAAGCGAATTCAGGTGGCAGCACTGACCGGGGCCGAGCACATTGTCATTGTGTTCAGTTAGCCACTAAGTTAAGCACACACTGCAAAGTTCAAGTCATATATGCTGTTTCTATTGGTAGTAGGAGGTTCAATAATATGCTATAATTGATAGTGTAAACATCGGAGTTTTTGTTGACAAACTACATGGCGGATACCATGGTAATCACTTTACCTGCAATTCTGGCAAAGTCGCAAGCTGCACTAGAGCTGCTTTTTCTTTGCTCATAATATTCTGTCTAGCAAGGCACTGTACACTGCCTCCAAAACCATCAAATGCACCTCTTCCAGATGTACATCTTATTGTATTTCTAAACCAAAGATTAAATTCCATTCGAGAGCTGCAAAAAAAGTAGCGGCAATATATTTGTAAGTAGTAAACCATTTAACTTTTACGTTCCTTCCTGCCATATTTGCTGATGTAGTGCCGTAGGGCTCATGATTCGCGGATGCTTTATCAATTTGTTCCCCAAGAGAATTGTTTATTAAATATGAATGGTACAGGGCAAAAACAATCAAAGTCCACTTTTAGTGAATTTTTTTTTTTGATTGATTTATTTATGGACGCTCTTTAACATCTCAGGTCATCAACGTCCCATTCAACTCTGGGAGTGAAACGGCCGACAAATTTTGCTCAGAGGCCTCTTCTTTCAGGCTTGAGGTCCTTCATCGTGCCGTAAATGTACGACACAGGACTCACAGCTTTACTTCCCTTCCGAAGGAAGCCATCGGTTCTGGCCGGGTTCGAACCCGCGATCGTGGGTATAGGAGGCAAGTATGACTTTTAGTGAAGTTTGAGATTTTGGTGTCTGGATATATAAATATTACATTCCAGCATATTCATACAAGGAAAAAAACACAGCTAGTGCATAAAAATCAGCATAGGAAATATAGTGTCCAGAGGAAAAACAAGCAGTATCCTCTGTAAAATACCTACAATGAAATGAAAGGGAGCAGCTAATGATATTGCATAAATTTTGTTCACTTTTTGTTTCCATCACCATCATCATCGAAATTGGAAATTTTTTTGTGATTCGTGCCTCAGCCAAAATAAAAAGTATACCATTATTCGCTTCATTATGCTATGATTCTTAAATACAACAGATTTGAATCAATAAAAGTTACTTTTCTCATCAGAGGTCTCAGTTATATGGAATGTGACAAAAATATGGGTTTAATAAATAAATAAAAAAAAAACCCATGCTTAGGCACCCAGCGATTGGACTGAGCACATCAGAAGTTGCCGCGTGAAATCACCTCCCTTCAATATCATCGAGCGTTCCCAGGATATTTTTAAATGGTCTTCATTTTTTTTAAACTTCAAATTGCATTCCTACAAAAAAAAAAAAGTAAAAAGTGCACTTTGGCTGCTTTTTCCTTGTGCCTTTCATATGTTTATATTCTGTTCATAAATCTTAAGAAATAGAATAAACCCAGTTACTATGGTAACGTCCTGAAAGAACGTTAAGTTTTGCGGACTCTTTAAAGAACTTTTCAAATAATAATAATAATAATAATAATAATAATAATAATAATAATAATAATAATATCGTTCGTTTGACCAATTCGTTGCGTTGTTTCTGGAGGAAACAAGATGAAGCTCTAGTGTTTAACTGCTCTACATCTCTTGCGTGAATCAGGACACATACTGCTTCTCTTTTGTTTACGATTTCACGGGTAATCTATAATAGAATCGACACTGCTTTAATTTGAAGTCGACCAGTGGGCGTTTAGGGCGCTACCTGGTCTGCTCTGCACACGATTTATTGTTCACGAGAGCCTATTGTACTTTCCTCCCTAGATGTTAGCTTTTTGAAATATTGCTGGAAAAACAAATTAAGTAATTTACTTGTTGACACAATATTTCCACCGAACTACAATAATAAGCTATATTGATTTAAATTATAGGAAATATTTTAAGACTTTCTCTTTAAATATAGTATTTGTGAGTTGCTGATTATGTGCTTGATATTGACGCTTTCAGAATGATTATAAAGCAGCACAGCTCTACAGAAAATAAAATTATTAATAGCTTTCATTTTTCATTGCATCGCGTCGAGTGTTAGGTAATATTCCACTTCTGAAGGAATTCCCTTCGAAACGTTTCATTTCGAAAGGTGTCTTATCTATTATGTCTTCTTTCTATTAAAATGTCTAGTATACAGTACTATTTTAGACATAAAAGAACACTTTTTTTTACCTAGCTCAATATATGATACATTTTAGAAACAACGAAGATTGGTTTGCATATCTCTTCCCTTCGCCTAGTCAGGTTCCCTTACTTCACATTCTGAATCCTCGGCGTTAGGAGCTGATCCTTACCATACTCATGCAAGGATGTTTCATTTGTATAAGGTCTCTCCAGGCTATTAGCTTTCCCTTTGATTATGACTGTTTCTATAAACAATCCAGTTTATGTCTTGCAGGACCGTCTCCTTGGTCTTGTAGTCACCGTATCTGCCTGCAAATGTATTTCTGACCCTGAAAAGGAATGCCAGGTAACGTTGCGGGCTCCGGGATAATTTACACACTCATTTCGTTAAATGTTTCTTCATTGTCTCTTTAGATATTCGTTGTTGTGAGGACCGTTAAACAGCATAAAAAACCTTACCGGCTATTATGATGTTTGATCTGTATTCAGCTATTTTGTAAGATGTTACTTTTCATTTTTATTTCTTTTTATCATGGGGAAGAAGTTTCTTAACTTTATAAATCATACTCTGCTCTACATTAACTTTATTGATTTTTTTATAAATGAGCGAAAAAAAAAAGAGAATCAAATCTAGTATTAACGTACTAATTGATGAGGTAAGCGAGAAATAGAAAGGCAGGATTTAGGTCAAATCCGTTCTTTGTTCCTTCTAATCAATTTGTTTCCGATTCCAGAACATTGCGCAGCTTTACATTACGGGAACAACAAAGTAAATCCAGTGCAAGGTCACTTCAGCACCAAGCTGATCGTCTGTGAAAGGGGAATGCTTGATAATTCATAACGGGGCTAGGAATTACAGTTATTTCCAACTTCTTTTACTATGTCTTTGGTTCTTTAACTCGTGTCACTTTCGAGTTTGCAGAGCGCGTTGAACATAAGCGTATTACAGTTGGCTTGCTCTGCATTTGTCATGAATTTAAGTTCTTCAGAATATTATTATTATTATTATTATTATTATTATTATTATTATTATTATTATTAAATTAAAAATGTAAGGGTAGCCCTCAATACATTCTTGGGAAAAATCTGGTGCGTGACTGAAACATTGTTGGGCCCATTTGTGTATACGACATTCTGTTAATGTTTACTTAACTAAGTTTCGGTCGGGTAGACATGGGGACGTGTCAGACCTTCCATGTTCAATTACATAACTGAAATACTTAACAACAGTATTATTTCTGTTCAAACTGGTGTTATCTGCCTGCTTTCCAGAACAATATAGGACTATAGACCTTTGTGTTTATGAAACTATGTCAATAGCACGTGGAAAATGTTGGAGTCTTGTGTTATTTTGAATGTAAAATGACAGAGCTCCATGTTTATATATTGCAGATATATAACTCATAGTGTCAAAAAGCGAATTTGTGGTTTTATGGATAATGGAACTTATGGCTACAAATGTTGGCAGTAGAACTTCCTTTAGTTAGTGCTAGACAGCACCTTTATTATGTAACTTTTTTGCAATAGAGAATGAGTAACAATGAACAGCCATTTTACATGCTTCCACATGGAAAGACTGATATAACCATAGCGACTTTAGTAAAAAATACTCCTATTGCATCATGGCCAACTCGACAATACTAGCGACGATTGAACCTCAAATGTAAAAGAACGGGAAGATGCACCGAGGTCTCATACTGAAGAAAAAACAGCGAAAGTTCTCATAAATCAACGAGAAAGGCAGCTACTCAATTGAACATATCCCAAAGGTGTCTACACAGAAACTTAAGTTATAAGTTCGAACATTATCGTCCAAAGTCAAGACGGCTATGGCAGACAAATTGAGTTCTGTGAATCAGTTACAAACGAAACAAGTTTCGAATTTAACGAGCGTGCTGATTGGCAAAGTTATGTCATTTGGTCAGATACAAATGCATACAAAATTCGTATATGGGGGTTATTAGATTCTTAATTTTTTTCAAGGAACTGTTAATTCAGAACATTTGCATTGTCTGAGCTGGAAACAATATCTTTAATTTGGCAACAAGATGAAATCATTTTTACTACGGTTATTTATACAGTGAAATCGATTGGTCATCACGCTCGTGTGTCTTGAGATCCAGAGGGATAACCAAGATAACCAAGGTTTTCCTCCTCATCAAAAACTTAAATGAACTGAAAATGTGCATCGAAAATATTTTTGGTATTATTAATTATGATACATATTTATAGCCACGTATGTCTAAGTCACACAAGATCATCATGTGGGACCCCCGGATGGGAAAAAGGACACATGACAGACTCAGAAGAAGATGGACAGACTTCTTCAAGAAACATGCAGGTTCAGATTGGAAGAGAAAAATAGAAATCTCTCGAGAAACAACTATAATGAGAAATGGAGTAACCAAAGAACAAGTCAGGGTGTCTTAAACAGCATACGAACAACTAGCATGGAATAACTCACCACGTTAGGAAAAAATGAGCTTTCCCTACTTGTTAGGAGGCCTTTGCCCTTGAGACACAATAGGCTATCTTTGTCTTTATTTTATGTGTAAGTAAACGTATAAAATGTACTGAACAAATGATACATAGTTTGCACAGAGTATATAATTACTTTTATGTTACGCTGCTTATTAAAAAAAACATGTTTTACGAATAATTCTCTTTAATTTTTAATCAATTAATTAAGTACTAGTTGTTAGGATTGCATTGCGTGATAATATCAGGTTATTTATAAGTGTACGTAATAAACATAGCAAGTTTACGACTACTATTCTGACTTAATGTCTGCAATGAAAATATGTTTCAAAGACAGATAACAGTTTAGCTGAAACGTGTATATAAATATTCCTAAAATATTATATACCAGAGCTGTGGATGAGGCAACAACTAGGAAACTGTCATTTAGTCAAAGAAAACAGCAAACTATGAAATCCAAGTTAGAACAGAACATACCAGAACCATCTTTTTTAATGAAGCAATGTAATAAATGAAAAAGTATGAACTTGTAGATATGAAAACAGGCGGAGCAAAAGTATTCCAGTTGCATTTAGAAATTTATTAAACCGTTTGAAGTGATTTTTACCATGCTCTATAAATTATCTGACTTCTTTACTATGTTCACTTGTGAATTATTTACCAACAAAGTATTTTATATATTCAACAAGAACTTACTTCGTAATTTTCATAGACTCCAACAGCATAATCCAAGAAATACAGCACCTATCTCATCATGTTAAACTCCCAGGAAAACAAATCACCGTGGCATGGATATCTTCTCACATGCAACGAACAAGCCGATTCCACGGCTCGAGAACCATTTAAACAATAACATAAAGTCACCTTAAGATAGCTTCTACTCACAAGAACTTTTATCACTTGTATGAAAAGCAAATTAATACAAAAGTGGATCAACAAATGGCCTCGTAATTCACATAACAAATTGCACGACACAATATCTAACAAGTTCACATCGCCTGCTATTCTCATTAATCTAAAACGCCGTGACATAATGGTCATAGCTAGACTATGTATTGGATATACCAGTTTCACACATTCTGCTGTTCTATCCAAGGAACCGCCGCGTGAGTGCCAACACTGCCAACGGATTTTGACCGTTAAACACATCTCCACCTGTACTATATATCAACATTCCAAACCATTTTACAACTTTCAAGAGCTCAGAAATTTCCTCATCTGTTTTACATTCTTCATCATTATATGAAAAAGTTCATCGCACAGGAGCTGCGTAAGCTAAGCGAATTCCTCAGCAAGTTTGTGAAGGTTATTACAGAGCGCTCGTATGTACAAATATAATTCTCTCACACATACGAGTACCACAAGAAACTTGCATGTAAACACTATATACAAATTATTTAATTAAAATTTACCGCATGCAAAAAAGAATTAATAAATGTTTAAGCTTTAATTTATAACATTAAATAAATGAAATGCATTATTCACTCAAAACTGTAAATTCTTTGACATAAAGTGTTAGTAATTTAAAGTACTACTTATTTATAATGGAAATACAAAATAATAAGCTTATGATTAGATTAATGTTTCACAGATGCCATCTTCGCGACAATGTTTTTGTCGAAATGAAACATTTACATGGTTATCGTATAAAAATTGAGGCCGGTAGAATGTTATTTAGTGGCGCCATTAAATTAAAAATTTCAATTTCAAAATCGCAAACCACTTTTCCACACGCAAAAATAATTCTATATACTTTTTAATCTATAATTTTTTCTAGACAACCGCCCCTAGAGCGTGTTTTAAATTTCGGTTTTCAGGTATACCCCCGCCCCTAATGCTCCGATTTCCCTGATTTCCAGAAAGTACTTTTCTTATTTTATTCAAATGGTATATCCGAGTTTTGTTGCGAAGAAAAAAAACAGATATTGGTGCCACTAAAGCAATTTTACAGGTAAACCATCCTTATAATAGTGAAATTTCTTTGATTTTCAGAAATTATTTTTCTTATTGTATTTTAATGGCATATTCTTTGAGAGAAAACACAATTTTTTTCATCATTATTTTTGGTGCCTAGTGAGTAAGGATCGATGAACATTTTTCAAAAAATATTTTCATGAATACAACCTCAATAACTACATTCCTTCAGAAACTGCTAACAACTATAACTAAATTGTTTAAACTAATGTACTAGAATGTACTTTGTACTTGATCATTTTGTAAACATATTATATTATTTAATGCTATGTCGCATTGAAATATTTATTTGTAGCTAAGCTACGTTAAGTAATCATTAAACAACTCCATTTAAAAGACTTTTAGAACCAAGATTTGTTCAACAGTTTGTAATTTTGATCAATTGTGCAGACTATTAATGGTCAATGAGCCTGAGGATTTTTGGGCTGTTATTTGGTCGGGTGTTTCGAGAAACATTTCTGCAAAAGTTCATCAGGCCACTTATCTAAATCATAATCGAAATATTGCTCGCCGTTGGGAGGCAATGTAATACTAATAGTATTGTTCAAAACTTGTCAGAAACATAATAGGTTAAAGATAAATTGGTTTCTTGGCTAGATTACCAAACCGTTTACTTGAAAAGGCAATTGTTTCCACTTGTTGTTTCGGGGGTCGTAGTTTGAGCGTAATTTTCAGAAGTTGTCTAGTTCAAAATATGATGTGGAATTAACACGGTAAAGCATGAAACATTTGTCTGTCACGTGGTTTATAGCTCATGTATGAATCTACGTCAACGAACTCGCGGATAAACTTGCGAAAGATGTATCAAACTAATGTAAGTTTCCACAGAACCCCCTAAAGGTGAGATTGTAGGTAAATGGCGACAATGAGATAATGACTACAATAAAAGAGAATAAAAGACAAATCAAAATTAAAAATGATATCATCTGTTTTGTATGGAACAAATCTGTATGGTACAAAATGTCATATACAGTTCTATACAAAATTCCCGATATGAACACACCTTTAAAACGTCACAAGAATCTATTACAAGTGCTTCTCAATGCATAAGCGCAAAGTTTTGGTTGTCAAGGTATGAAATATACGTATAATAAATAAGACTTTTTACAGAGCAAGTGTCGCTTCTCAAAAACTCAATAATTATAGGTCATTGAGGCGTAAAATTTACTCCACATACACTCGCTTAGTCTGGCAACACCGCTACACGGAGTGATTGGCTGATCTTCACATGTCATCATATTTTGCGTCTAGTAAGTATAAACTTGAGATTCAAATAGACAAATTAATTTTTAGTGTTTTAAATAATAAACTGGCAAGTGGAAAAGAAAAAAAAGTCTTAATTAAAAATTGTGTAAAATATTTCATTAAATTTGCGAACTCCATTGACTGTGCAAAACTATAAACAGAAAAGAGTACCTTACATACTATTGGTTAGTCATATAGATATTAAAATTACCAATATGGTAAAACATGTAAATAGGAAACTTGTGAAGCATATAGTGTTACAAATTGCAATGAGGCACACTGTAAATAAACAAATAAAAGGAGAAAATGTGTATACCTCTCGTGAAAGCATTTGAACTATACATTTACATTAATTGGAGATGCTTATTTAATTATTATTTTCACCCTTAGCATCTAAACTAATATTTATTTCTCGCTCTTGCTAACCGAGACAATGGCTTTGTTCAGAGGAGCTCATTAATTTATTTTAATGAAATTCTGATATTTTAATTCGCCCCTTGAAAAACATTTTGAATTACAGGGAATTGGAGTAAATTCATATCACATTTGGAGTAATGAATCAGTAACTAGTTAACATAGCATTCAAATGAAGACTTCTACCAACATATTGCTATATTTATATTTTAATTTAAATTTCACAGCTGAAACTAAATTAAAAATTAGTATATATCCAATTTCATATTTAATTGAAATTAAATATCCCTTTCATTGAAATATTACGAATAAAATCTTTACTCTCTATCACATATTAAACATCTGTGCATTTAAATAGCACTTCAAAACATATTGCGCCTCTGGTTAATTACTGACCTTGGTTATCTGAAAAGTGAGGGAGGGAAGAGGGTACCGTTATTGGCTTCCTTTAACTGCACATATACACGGTTTCTTGATAGGGTGAAACTGCGTTTTTCAAACAATCAAAGGGAGACTGAAAGGAGCTAATTACGATGGGCTCCTGATAGCTTCAAATAATTAATAAAGCCTATATGCCAGGGCTACGGCAGGTGTGAACTGTGAAAAAACCTCGGGACTTTCCTTTCGTCTGAAGAGTGCGCCTGGTCAAGGTTGTAACCCGAAAGCGTGAAAATAGAGATCTGACCATAATAATACGCAGATGGAGGTGTTCCATCAATGTTGACAGATACGTGTAATTGAAACAAATGCTCTTCGCCCAGGTAGAAAACTAACCGCCATCAATAATTGCTGCTAAGTAGGTGTGGAAATTCACTTCAAAAGGTGCGTAGCGTGGCCCAAGGGGACAGCGCTGTTCCTTGCTGCTTAGTATTCTTCAAGCTCGCCCATTATGTCCAAGCCTGTAATTTCTTAGGACCCTTTGCATGTGTTTTATTAATATACCCCTCCCAACATAACGTTTCGATGCCAGAA
Source organism: Metallyticus violacea (assembly GCA_030762175.1). Classification (NCBI taxonomy): domain Eukaryota; kingdom Metazoa; phylum Arthropoda; class Insecta; order Mantodea; family Metallyticidae; genus Metallyticus; species Metallyticus violacea. Next base: position 84,269,344 of record CM060839.1, read on the forward strand.
GCACTGTTACGGCTTCAAGTTGTCTGCGATCAGTGACTAAATAAAGCTGATTGACGGTGAAGAGTGATTCTGGGTAGATCTGAGTCAAGTAAACAGTTTAGATGCTAAACAAGTTAGAAACAACATTAAAAAGTTTAGATGCTGTAGTCAGTTACATAGGGCAAAACATGGCGATAGTCATTAAGGTGGATTCATCGGGAACTTTTTCATAGAACTTGTATTCCGAACATGTTCTGGTTGATATGGAGAAGTTCCTTCCTGTTTCATGCAAATGAATGAGTTCTATGTATACATGTATAGGACAGAGTTCTATGTATCCTAGACGAGGGAAAACAACAACCTGATTATGCGCACATTGACTCAATTAACGTCATTTTTTTCATAAACAACAATATGGAGTAGTCAATCACAAAAGCATTATGTGTATTAGAAGAAATGGTGGTGAGAAAATGTATTTGGGATCCTGAAAATAATAATTATAGGGACAGAAACGTACGCAAAGAGTCTCCTTGGTTGAAATTGCTTCTGTCCTCAAAGTTGAGGTTGGAGAAGTGGACAAAAAGATACATAAGTTAAAATCCAGTACAACAGGGAATTGACGAAAATAAGTCAAAAACTTCAGGATCAGGCAGGGATGAGACATATGAATTCCTTTTCAGCAAAAATGTCGTGTCCATCACCGGCGTTTTGCTTTTTTCCTCTCATTTTCTTCCATTTTAACAGTACAAGCAGCAGCAACTGCACAAAACAAGAAAGTTTACTCCATGTTGAAACTGGCTTGCAATAATGTCATGTACAAATGTTCCAAATGTAAACACTTCGTTTATTTTGTATGGAACAAATCTGTGTGATACAAAATGTCATATACAATTATATACAAAGGTCTCGATGTGAACCCACATTTAGACAAAAAAGCACTCTTTCGCCACTTTTGGAGGCTCAAAAAAAGTTTCTTTGATCTTTCAAATGAGCAGATGAGGAAAAGCATTTCATCTGGTTGCTGCCTTCCAAACTGTCTCGTCATATCCCTTGGGGTGTTAGTCTTAGATGGGCAAGAGCATTAAAAAAAGAAAATGTGAACACATATTTTAACATTCTGGAAACTGAATATGCTATGCCTTACAATTTGTATTTTAGTTGCAATGAAACTGCACTGACTATTGCTCAATCATATCAGGCCAGCGTTTCCAAATGAGATGAAATGAAAACAGTTGAGACTTCCTGCGGAAAGAAGCAAATTTAATGAAAGTGGTGGATGTTGATATAGATTTTACATTCCCATCCGGACGTTTTGTTACTTGATGAATATTGTTCACATAGATGATTTTGATTGGTAGGAGAAGTCATGTTGTGTGTCTCTTAGCTTCCACAAGCTTCAGCCCTTAATGATGCATTCATGTACCAATGCGTCCTCATCCGAATGCTCTTATGGACAAGCGATTTGGAAATGACTGGTTAACATCACGAGGATGTTAGGCTTGTCATATGAACTTTTAGAAGTACTGTGGAAACAGCTACTCTGGGATTTACCCATGTAATAAGGAGCAATATCGAAACTACGGTGTCTCTGCTGAAGCTGTACTTAATGATACTAAAGTAACATTAAAAACATAAAGTTTAGTTTCTTTAAACATCCATTCAGACATCAGAAAATGGTGGTCCAAAGCGACGAAAAATATTCCATAATTGAGCACCTTATTCTAAGTGGAAGTGTCAAAGACTCTAAGTAAATAGCGATTGCCCGCCAGCATAGGAAAAAAAAATTACATCTACAAAAGCAACAGAGCCACGTTTGAAATAAATTGTGTGGTTGGATTTTAAGCGTCCCTTTAATTTTCCATAATTTTTTCCATAAAGTATCTGTTTCCAAACCTATTGAGTTTATACCTTATTCATTTTTCCTTAAATGCATATCCAACTTTCCTGGACACACTTTCCAAAATATTCGCAATTTTTTTCATCAGCTCCATATTATCAAGTAATTTAACCTCGGATATTTGGTGCAAAACCAAAATGTGCTCTAATGTTAGAGATTGTCACCTGAAAGTCTTCAAATTCCCTCCTTATTTCTGGCAACAACTGCAGCACATTTTTTTGTTTAAGTAAAGCATCTAACAAAAATAAATAAATAAATTACTTAGGTGTGTTTCTATAAACTCTCACAGCATTTTCGTTTTTGAGTTTACTTGATGGTTTCAGCTATAAACGATAATTTTTGCGTGAGATTTATGACCTGATTGGATGGATAATTGTCAGATAAAACACTTATTTAAGAATTTACTGTTGACATCCACATAATGTGGAATCCTTGAAGAAGAAGCACTTAGAAGCAGCAATCGGCTAGGTATTTGTTGCACTTCTAACCTGATATCAACCATCTGAGATGTGTACTCAGTGAGGGCGATAATACTCAACTTTTAATAGTTTCATTTCAGTGTAGGCCTCTCTTTTCAGTCGGCCCTGGTGGTGTACTGGTTACCATACTTTCTTTCTAAACCCAAGATCGCTGGTTCAAACCCGGCCAGACCGATAGATTTTTCGGGCGTAAAAATCCGAAGTATGCCTTCCTTCGGAAGGGAAGTAAACCATGGGTCCCGCGTCGTACATTTACGGCACGAAAAATAACCTCAAGCCTGAAAGAAGAGGTCGCCGAGCAAAATTTCACGCCCTGAATTGAATGGGACGCTCATGACCTGAAACGTTAAAGAGCGTGTATAAATAAACCAAATCAACAACCTCTCTCTTTTCTGCCACATGCAAACGAAACACGAATCTTCATTGTAAAACAATAGTGAGGTTAATCACAGTTCTAGTGGGGAGCCTAGATCATCTGTTCTGTCGGTGTTAGCATGACAATAATATTAACACTGATGATATGCGCAAATCAACGAGAAAAAGATACAAAACGAACTGCAAATGTGATAGAAGCCACGTAATTTTAAAGAATGCTATTATAAAAAATGCTTGTAACCTAAAGATACTATAACAAATGCAATGCTAATTGACTGAGGTTTTCATTCAGCACGTTCATACCTAACCGAGCGATGTAAAAGCATTATATAACTCTGCTGTGATAATACCGCGGTATTTTATTTTAATTTACTTTTATATAAATATTAATTATTTATTTTACTTTAATCGAAAATGTTATATCGAGTGACATAGGTATCTATGTTACCATGAAGCTTTAAGCAAATTTGTTTACTGTTTTATTAATTTCTTTCCTTTTCCTTTTGCCATAAAGAAGAATTATATTGAATTTACAATTAAACTCAGTTAAATCATTGAAAAATAGCATGTAAAGACATGTAAAGAAAACAAATAAACCCGAGGGAGAAAGAAGACTAGGTTTGATCAATAGGAATAATTATTTGGGTTAAACAGAAAGCACTGAACTCAAAGTAAGTAATTTGTCGTGTTTGTTTTAATAGCTGGATTTTAGTTTTAAATATAGCGATAGTACTTATAGATCTGGGCTGCACAAAAGGCGGCCCATGCCCCATAAGTAATTGTCCGATCCAAAGAATACTAGAATAATAAAAAATTCTGTACCTTCCTCTAAAATGACGATTAATTTATTAATTACTTAATAAGCGTTTTGTAGTACACTTCTACGATAGTAATATTACAGTATAACAATTTCACAGTTTTGCGTTTCTGCAGTATAAATAACTTCTGCACATAGCGATACTGCAGTATAACAGTTTCACTCAATGAGCACCTGTAACAATGGTTGTTCAAACAAACAACTATTACTATAAGGTTTAGATTACTATGTTATTGCTCATTAGAATTAACTGTAAAAGACATGGTGGTCTTGTACTTCAAATTAGGAAGGAAAAGGGTTAGCGTTCTTCAGACTTCTTCCCAACGAACAGTTTTGTAATATGTGCGACTTTGGGCGGAAAATTGCATCATTATTTGGAAGACTTACCTACGTGAAAGTATGAAGTTCATAAGGTATCTATACAGAAGCTACCTCACAGACTGTTTCCTTGTGAATATTTTCCCTCTTGCAATGTAAACATCCCGGCCCTCATGAGTGCTACCGAACGTCCTCGTTTGTCGCAGTAAATGTCTTCTCCTTCAGGTATTTTACTAATATTTCAAGTACTGCTGAAATTGGTCTATTAGTTTAGGATGCGGCCCGCCATCAGATAGCAAATATTTTTATGACCCTTTGGTTAAGAGTAATTTGACACTACTGTTATAGATTGTACTTGTAGCGGTTTTAAAAAAAATATATCTAAAATATTATATGAAAATAACAAAATGAACAAACTTATCAGGTACGATATACATATATGTTTCTTTTAAGTAGTCAAGAATGTGCTAGACATGCTGTAAAACAATGCAAACGGTGCGTTCCCTCCTTAGAAATTACCTAATAAAATGCTTAAACGCTCACTTAACAAAAGCCAGAATCTCCATTGTTTTAACTGCTCTCTACGTCACTATTCAGTACTACTTTCGGAATTTTTATCAGTTCTCACAACAACAGTTCAATGTCGTCTTAAGCAAACACAATTAAAAGGTCATTATTTGCATTTGATAGAATTGGATTATTAGGGAAGGGGGAGGACAACCTTACTCAATAGCTGGCCGTTTGCCCCTACGCCCAGAAGGGAGGAAGGGAGGATTTGAAGGAAACATCGGAAGGCCAGAATCCAGGAGTGGTAAGGCATCGCTCACATTGTTTCCAGATAGAACAACCCGATGCAGTTAGAAACCCCCTCCAAGGAGTGCGAGCCCCTTAGAAGAGCCGTATCCCAACCAGACCAGGTGCGGAAACCTTTCCATAGCGCAAGCTACCGTCACACTGCACCAACCCACCTCGCTCTGGCACTTTCGACTCTGTAACAGAACCAACGGAATGAAATGAAATGAAGTGGGAGAGCAGAAAATTCGTGGAAAGGGAAGATTTATTCCAAAATTCGCCTGAGTGACCAGGGAAAACCACGAGGGAAAAAAAAAACCAAAGTCAGGATGGCCGATTCCAAAGGATTTGAACCTGGGATTTCCATAATGCGAAGCGTTATCGCCTGATTTATTTTATCAAAACAGTGAACAAAAACGAAAATTATGTTTAAGGTAACCAGGATGTGTAAATCTAGCAAATAAAGCAGTAGTATATTTTGCACTGTATCTCAGAAATTTATAAAGATATCAATATGAAATTTTTATGAGATATCACAAATACGTAACTAAAGAAGCTGGGTATATTTCACTTTTCTAATGTACGTGAAAAGTTTTTAAAACAAAAGTAAATCTTATTTCTCGATAACAACATTTTTACATAAATGTGCATTTTTCTCAGGATTGGCTGGACTGATGTTGAAAATTTGTACACACATAATGTATGCAAATGTGAAGTGTTATAACTATAAGTATTTAAATATCACTATTATTTGATAAAATCAATACCAATAAGTAATAACAAATATTTCTGTTTTTTTTTCCTTCATAATTTTAAAATTACTTTCTTTTCAAGCAACTAGCATAGGTATATTACTCTAGTTTCCAAGATAGCATGTTCTCTATATTTTAAGTAAAAGAAGAAGTAATTCCACTTCCACCAATAGTTTAAAAATGCATGATTATGTCACAGTGTTTTCAGTTATTTAATAAAATTTTATTTTGGTTTAAAAAGTATCGATAGCTTTAAAATTTTCTGAGATATAGTGTAAAATGTATACTGTTGCATTATTTGCTTGATTTCTGGTTACCTTAAAATTATAAGTTTTGTGTTTAGAAATTAATACACATAGATTTGTTTAATATTGAAAACAAATGGTTAGTTTTTTTAGAAATTCCTTTTAAACCAAACAGTTGCTATAGCTGAAGCGTTCACTCATGTTTTGAACATTCCAAACCGCCTTTTTCTTATGCTTTAGAAATATAAATGCTGAGGCAAAGTTGTTTATTCCCACAAGATAGCAGTGCTTGAAACATGCAGTAATTGTACTTTACCCTGAAGGTCAATGATAGCACCCACGGCATTTAATGATAGGCCCTGTTGATGTAAGTTTTTCCTGTTAAATTAGCAGGAAGTTGAACATTTGTGGCCATTTAATAACATAAGCACACCTTTTTATGATACTTAGCCGTTCCTATTTCTAGGAAAATAGTCGATATTATTAAAGGGATATATTTAACATCGGGGTGGTTTCGCCGTTGTACTTTTTCTTTTTGTTTAATCTCAAGCAAGCAAGCAAGCAAGCGGAAAATGAGCTCCACCCCCATCAATCCTCCTGGGTGTTTTCATCCGTAGATACGCCTCTGTTGTTTAGTTTTACAATGAATTACAGGTGTTGTAATTGCTTGCTGTTAATGCCATTTATTGGGGACAAGTATTAAGTATTAAAATACGATGAGTAAAATTGATAAGATTTGGGTCGTATTTCAGCAATTAATATTACTCTAACAAGAAACTTAAGCTTTAATACCAATGTAGTTCTTAAGGTTGAAATAACAGTGTTTTGTTTTTTAGCATGCCGCTAGTATCAATCCATCTGACAAAATCTTGTTCATGCACACAAAAATGAAGATTGCGGTTGTATTCATGGAAAGATTTTGGATTTGTTTTAACTCTCCATATATCCCATTTTCTGCCTCCTAAATCCAAGATCGCGGGTTCAAACCCGGCCAGAAAGGATGGATTTTTTCGGGCGTAAAAAGCCTAAGTACGGCTTCCTTCGGGAAGGAAGTAAAGCCGTGGGTCCCGTGTCGTACATTTAGGCAAATAGGAGCATTAGGGGTGGGGATATAGCTGAAAACCGAAATTTAAAAAGCGTTTTGTGGGAGCAATTTCTCTGCTCTAGCGCTCTGAAATAGTCTTCACAAATTCGATTTGCCGAGGAACTCCTGCGTGAGGACTTTTTTCTATACTTTCTTCAGTTTATGGGCAAAATGTCTTGACATTCATTACGCTGCTATATAACTTAGGAAAGTGCTTCCGAAAGGTGGTAAAGTTATTAAAGCTGTCATTTGCTGAGAAGTACTCCAAGGAACATTTCGCTCATATTTAATACATAATTCAGCTTGGGTTTTGTAAAGGATATCAAAATGATGTTGAAAACGTTACCCAAGTTGCAAAGAATATTGTGGTAAAACACTTTTTTTTTTAATTTGAGAGCTGCAATGTCGTTTTAGCAGCCATACCCACACTAGTATTGGTCCTGGTGGTGTAGTGGTAACCATACATGCCTTCTAAACCCAAGATTGCGGGTTCGATCCCGGCCAGGACCGATGGCATTTTTCGGGCGTAAAATCCTAAGTATGGAAGGGAAGTATAGCCGTGGGTCCCGTGTCGTACATTTACGGGACGGAAAAGAATCTCAAGCCTGAAATAAGAGACCTCTGAGCAAAATTTATCGGCCGTTTCACGTCCTGAATTGAATGGGACGCTGGTGAATTGAGATGAGCACCCGTAAATAAAACAAATCAATAAGAAACCCACACTAGTTAATTAATTTGCCTTATGTTTGTAGAAACGCTTATTCACTCCTGATGCATTGGCTAAACATTTCTGTGTCAATGGTCAGAAAAATGTGAAGGCGTTGATTTTTTTTTTTTAATATTTCATAGCTTTTAGGATTATTTATAGCATACAAATCATGTGTGTGTGTGAGAGTGTGTGTGTGTGTGTATGTGTGTGTGCAACCACAATATTCAAACATTCTTAACGTCTCTGGTCATTAGTACCCTTCAATTCAGGACGACAAACGGCCGATAAATTTTGCTCAGAGATCTCTTTTTTAAGGCTTAAGGTTGTTTTACGTTCCATATATCTACAATACGGGACCAACGTCTTTACTTCCCTTCCGAAGGAAGTCATACTTAAATCCACATTTGAACCCGCTACCTTGGGTCTACGACTAACTTGGCTAGAGGCATAATGCAGTAACTCAAAGGTTTGGCAATAGAATGGAACCTTGAGATTTGCAACAGATTGCTTTATATCTTTTACAGATGCCATGGACAAAGCCGAGCCGAAATCTCAGAAAAAGAGAAACTTAAAGTACAAAGCAAAACTCAGTGATTCTATTACAGTTATCAGACGAAAGAAAATACATTAATTACCTACGCTATGCTATATTGAGAAAACTGACCCACGAGAGCTTAGCTGGAAAGAAACCGGTGCCGCCAGAAGATTTGGAAAAGGATCTTTGATGGAAATTCGTCTTTTTTTCAAAGCTAATATGCTTTGAAAACTAAGTACTATGTGAATATAACTTTTCACAAGAAAGTGCTGGTAGAATTTGTATTGACACAGTAAGAATGGCAAAACTTTTTTTTTTAAATAAATATGGCCAAACAGGACGTCAACGCAGTTCAAAAAAACTTTTGAATGTGTAGAAAATACAAGTAGCACTTCTTAAATCCATATTTTAAGTAGCTACAGGCTTTAAATGTCTGGTTTCATTTGAATTGCAGCTGCAGTGAATAGTTTCAACATATCGTGCTAACAACCCTTGTTCGAAACAGTTAATTACCACAAAAATATTGGTTGTGACAGGTGTAAAGGAAAGGCGGAGACTAACGATGACTTAGTCATGATGACTGGGCATTCTGTCTTAAGTAGCTATCCCTTATCTCAACTAAAGCCAAAGACCGCCAGTCGGTCGCTTGTGTAGCGTCGTTGGACTTGTCAGAGGAACATGAACAGTAAATAATGACGGCAATATGATTCTTTATACGCCATTTTAAACATAGTCATGCGAACTCCCACTGAGTTCATAAGAACCACGTGACATGGACCTTAAAGAACATTACTGTGTCATGAGGTTTATATTGTTTCATTTATATGAAGATTAATGCTAATGCATGTCATCACCCTTCAAGATAAAGGTATGGAAGTCTTGTAAAATGTGTATATAGACATAACAGATAAAATAAAAACAAATTAGATAGATGTTACAGAGAATCAAGAGATGCAGCGATTTTCAATATATTGTTCACAGAGCTGAAAATGTTAACTGGTGAAATAGTTTATATAAACTAAAGAAGCCTATGCAGATTCAATGCATTTGCATCTAGCTGCTGTGAGTTTATGCATAAGTTATTTTACAATGCCAAAAAGTTATTTTTATTTATTCTTGTGGTTGCATGTTTGATATGATTAATTGCTTTTGACATCAAGACATAAATATCAAATTCACCACTCCCAATTATGTAACTATTCATTTAAACAGATAAGGAAAACGTTTTAAAGACACATTTCAGAAAGTACTGATCTGATATTATCTTTTGACCAGAAAGCAAAAAGAAGGTAAACCATAGAGCATTTTTAAAATTAAAAAATGTACAGGACTTTCATTTCAAAAGTTCCCAAACTAAATAAATACTTATTTATTTTAAATAAAATTTAATTTAAACAAAAACCCACTATTTTTAATATTGAGGGGGAGCGGTATTCATTATATGTTAGGTTTCATTAACTTTTCAAAAGCATCCATACCACGAAATTTAAAATGGCACCCCTACTTTTAAAGAGGGTGTAGCTATTGTGTTATTGTTGCCTGAGAAACTGGGCTATTGTTTATTGTTGTTTGCATTTGAACAGAACAATCTACAAAAATTTCTGAGTATTTTATTTAATGCCCGTGTTTTGATAATAAAAAGTTTCAAAATGGTGTATACTCTACAGGAAAGAATAGGATATAAGCGAATTATTTAATTGAATAAATATAATTTTACCCAAAAGCTTTTTTTTCATTCTAAATCTTTGTTAAATTATGTATAAATGAAAAAAAAAAATAAGTACCCGAAATTTAAATCCAACAATGATTAAAATTTAGGTTTTTCCCCACGTTGAAATTTCACCGCCGGCCGTTAAAACACGGATTCGATTTCCACCAGATAGATTGACGTTTTTTCCAGGTATTCTTCAGTCCTTATAAATGGTAAATGCCGGGGAGGTACCCTAAACTTAGGGCTGAAATGCTTCTTCCCTTAAAAAAAAAAAAGAACTTCTTTCTCAATATATCATTTATTTCATGTATCACCGCCTGTGAACTTCAGTAGCAAATACAGGCGTTAAACAACATTAAAAAACGTTGAAGTTTCAAATGTTTAATTGTAAAGAGGTGCAATTGTTATCACATCTTTTGTTTTCTATCGTTGCCTGGCAACCTCAACTCTTCTTTCTAAAAGAGTGTACACCACTTTGAAACAATTTATTACCAAAACATAACCATTACATTAAATGTCCAGTAGCTTTAGTATTTTTTGTCAAACAAAACCCACCTCTTACGCATTTTTGACCCTGTAACAGAACCAACAGAGTTATTATGAAAGGAGAGAGAGGAAAATTCGTGGACAAGGAAACTCCATCTTGGCATTCACCTAAGCAATCAGGGAAAACCAGGAAACAACCGAAGGTCAGAAGGCTGGGCCAAAGAAGTTTGAACCCGGGACTTCCCGAGTGCGAGTTCCAAGTCTTACCTCCTGAGCCGCCCCGCTTGGTGTTATATATGATACTGGCAATATACAACACACCTAAAATTCATAGCGAAAGTGTGAATTGCAATGCATTACACCCTGTGCTTAGGCAATTGATTCGATGCCGGATCAAGACAGAGTACAAAATGAACTGCACAAACACCGACTTCTTGTATGGCTGGTTATAATGAAATGTTCGTCTTACACAAGGGTGCATTTTAAATAATTGTCATATTTATGACAGTAAATATAAGATTATTTTGAAAGAATACTGGAAACTGTTCATAGGCGATACCTTCCTGAAGAATGGGCACATGTCTTTAGAAATAACTCTAACAGACAGTACATGTCATCTGCTACTATTTGAATGTTTAAAACAAATAATTACATTGGCTGGCTTAAAGCTAACAGTATAACCGCCTAGCGAGGTCATTCCCCTAACGCATTTAAAAGGTCTTGGCTCTATTTACCCTCGCCAAGGTCTTTTAAAAAGTGGCATAAGATTTGGCCCTTTTGGTTTACTATGTCCATTATATAGTGGTTTTATGACCTCCTCAGCGTTCCGGGGTCCTGTAACCAGTTACACTAGAGACTTTCCCTTTTGACTACGCACAAATAATATATTAAAGTTACATCTAATGAAACACATATACAATATTACTAATTACAATACACAAAATATGATTGGGCTTACAAAATATATTACATCTATATTTCAGGGTCGAAGGGCCGTAGGAACTGTTACAAGTGAAAGGAATGCCACAAAAGTATTTCTACCTTCTTAATATCGGCAAACTCAATGGATTCCATCACATTGTTGCTGATAATGGGCTTACACACATTCGGCTGAGAAAGGTTCTTTAATTAGACACGTAATAAATGGCTCTGCAATCAAAGCTAGATAACAAGAAATGGGAATAACCCAAAAATATTTCCAAATGCAGCAGTTACAAAATTCAGACGGCCTACTGGACATGACTGCATCGCCAAAGATACCAATCGAATTAGTATCCTCCTTTTGTCAAGATATATCTTGTGTTAATCACCCCACAACACAAATGAACAACCAGCACTACAAATGATGAACATATCTGGTAACCAAGTATTGAACACATGTTCACTGTACTGTCAACCCTATTTGGTCGTAAAATTTCAATTTGGTAATCCAAGATATAAACATAAATTTGGAGCGAAGATATAAACATAAATTTGGAAAATATTATGAAGTAAATGTTTTACGATGAATTAGAATAAAATATAAAGAAATCATAAAAAATCAGCTAGTAATTATTATTGAAATTACTCTTGGTATTAATAAAGTTATTTATTGCACTGAATGTGAAAGTGTGTATGTATGTATACATTTTTTGGCATCCTCGGTATTATTTATTTGTAAATATTTTTATTAGAGGGTACATCTAACTTTATTAACCAGTTGCAATTGCTTAAATCATCAGTAACCAATCAGCTGCAAACATTGTCACAACTCCTTAGAAATAACAGTGTCTGTAATTTAGCGTTTCGCTGTCTCTTTGTCTTTTACTTGGCAAAGGAATGAAAAGACAGTTTTCTTCTCTAATTCACCGGCTGCCAACAGGTCCCTCATTCTTTTAGCTCTTACACCTGCTTCAAAGTTTTTAATTTCATTACTACTGCTCATTCCGTATTTAGCTTTCATGCTGCTTATAGTTTTCATTAATAGTTGTAGATTGTTCCGGTTCATCAATTTGTTAACCTTGCTTGTCTTCCTATCGGAGAGGTGGCATTCCATGTGCCAAGTCCCACAATCCTTGACGTGCAAGGTCTTATCTCGTTTCGCCAGCCAGTTCGGATGCTGCGCATATGAATCATACCTACTGCTATCTCAGGTTAGTCTGGCGCTAGAGGTCCCCTTAACCTTGAGATGCTTGCCCACATGTTGTTGGTGTCTCCTTGAATTATACACACAAACGTTAATACTATTTTGTCGTCGTCTACAGAAATTTTAGTTGGAATAGTATTTTCCTCTTTTTCATGGCCATTTCTTTGGACGAATTGCGATGATCATCAGAAATAAACAGCAATTTATATACTTACTAAATATGTATTATTAAAAAAGGAAGGAATATAAAGAAATAAATATTGATAAAATGATTGCAACTTGTGCTTATCAATTAATAAATGTTCAAGAATGATTCACGGATGTACGTCAAGGCCAGGTTCTGCTCTTCGACTATGCCATCTTTAAACTTTACTTGATAACAAGAGAACAAATTCTGCTAAAATTTGTCATGAGCAGAGCCCGGAAGTTAAGTTTTCTGTTTGGATGGATATATTTAACAGTCAGATAGAAATGAACATGTTTCCATACGTTTGGCGTCGGTGGGGCCAGTTTTTATTTTGTTTATATATATATATATATATATATATATAATAAAAGTAGATAAAGATAAAACACAGAGAAAGAGGTGTGACTGTTTCTCTGTGTTTTATCTTTATCTACTTTTATTATTAGTGTTAATTTGTTACATTGTTAATAGTGTTTCTTTATTTTTATTTTTCATATATATATATAGGAGCGTTAAGGATTTTTTCTGCAATTATTCACTTATTTTAAAAAGCACATAAAGAATATCAATATATGGAAGTGAAAAAGATAAAAAAGCAATGTGTTTACAAAATATCTATTGAAAATCTTGTTATACATTTATTATTTTTAAGCAGTCAATAACTTTCTCCTAATACCATTCACTTAAGCTCTTTAAATAGCAGAACATTCATTAGTGAAGGAAATGCACGGTTACTCCGGGCATACGGATACCAGGAAATAAAAGGGATGAGGGGATACTGTAGTTTTGAATAGTCCTAGTGAGTGAATGAATGAATGAATCGATCTGTGCAAGACAGTGTTAAGAAATGTAGCAAATGTAACAAACAATTGCAAGCGAGAAAGATGAGAGCGACACAGCTGTGTAATAAGCCGTCCCTACAATGTGTTCAGTACGAAAGTATGAGAGATACTAACCTGATTTCACTATAAACGCCTAAAAAGAAAATTAACTCTACTAGAAACCACTGCGCATCTTTTCTCATACGCCAGGATTTTCAAAACTACTTTACTTTTCACTTAATCACGAAACAGCTTGTTTTGAATATGCCCCAATCTCTTCAATGGAAGTAGAACGTTCTTTTTCCGTGATGAAAAACGTTCTCTCTGACACGCGGCTGACTACGAGAGTTGATATCTTGAAAAAACATCATGTTGCTTGTAACCAAAGAGAAATTATTAAGTATCTTAAATAGCTTTTTTTTTTTCATTAATAATGAGTGATATTACTCTCTGTTTTCATTTTCAATAAATGTCTATTTTAAATTATATTACTGAGTATTTTCAATATTTTAAGTGACTTTTTGCCTGCCTATTTTAACCAAAATAAATGCCTGAACTTCCGGGCTATGGTCATGAGATGCTGTGTAATGTGCACTGAACTGCATAACGCTAAGCGAAATCGATGAACGGTCTTGGCATTAAAACTGAAGAGTTACAATGTCTGGTAATGAGGAATGTATGTTAGAAGCGATGCAATCAGAATTTAGAATCAAGTTTAGAGGTAAAAAATGGAAAGCTCTTGAACCGTTTCAAAATAGTAACAGAAATGCTGAGAACAGAACACGTTTCTAATTTATTCAAGCTTTTTGGGTTAATAAAACACAAAGCTCCTGCAGTTTTTGTTTTGGCAATTAATATTATGAAACGTATGACCCACTGGCCTGTGTCTGCTTGTTATTCGTCCTACATTTGCTTTCGATCTCAGTTGAGAAAACTTATCCGGTTCAGTTTTTCCGCGGTTTCCTCGTAACAAAAATGGATCATTATTGAAAACTGGTCTCAAGTTTGTTGTATTTCAACCTCCTCGAAGGCAATAATTCATAAAACGAATGATCATTGACGATGGAACAACGGGTCCATGAGTGGTTTTATTTGGAGAGAGTTTTTCTTGACTGTTAGGACTATTATCCCTCTTTCTGACTGTTATTTTCCACAACATTTGGGAAGTCTTTGAATGTCTTGGTTATATTTACCGTTAAATTTCCTCATTTATGTCAAACCATAGTTTAGAGTGTTTGGATGTCATTAGGCGACAAGTCAGAACTGTCTATGGACATAGAGGACTAGTGTATTTTGTATAAATCCTTTGCACAACGTGGAATCTGTCTGAAATGCTTATGAATGATATTCTAAGCTCTATATTTACTGTATCTAGTCTGCACTTTTATTACTGTATATATATATATATATATATATATATATATAAAGTTCAGGTTGATTTCGAATCGCATATTCGTCTCTTGTCAATCCACTATGCTGCCGTGTGGTCACTTTCACGGAAGCACATTACAGCAAACTGCCCATTTCGGAACCCCGTTTACACTCTGTTCTTTCTTGTAGGGTATACATAATTTTGAAACAAGTTATTTCCAAAACGCATTACTTTAAATTCTCAGTAGATATTTAGTATTATTCTGATAAGATTCAATCAACAAGAAAAATACTTAGGTTTCCAAGTAACTCTCATGTAATGAATATTGGGTTCAGTATCTAAGTTGATGCGGTTTTGTTTAAATTAAATTTATATTAATTAAACAGTTATTCAGATTGGGAGGTTTTGAAACGAAACCCTGTATATAACAGATAACACCAGCGATTAACAAAAACTAAAAGCAAAATGAACTCGAGTGAAAGTTTATATAGTTTTTAAATCTAACATTAAGAGTAGAAAAGTGCGTGGACGAGGCCTTGTGTAATTAATAAAAGCAGTTCATGCATTTATTTTCCTGTCTCATAAATTCCATTGTATGCAAAGCTAAGCACATCGATTATGATGTACTGCATAACTGCGATCTCTACTTACATTATTGTGTTTATTTATTTATGGAATCTTGCAGTACCCTTGTGTGCATAGGCCTAAAATGCCAAAATCATGTTTTAAATACATGCAAATAACGCAAATATTTATATGAGAAATATTTTTGTCTATTTCTTTCTATTTGATTGATTTATGAACGCTCTTTAACATCTCGCAAGCAGGTTATCAACTCCCATTCAATTACTCTTAGCTCTTCTTTCAGGCTTGAGGTTCTTTTGTGTGCCATGGGACCACGGCTTTAACTCCTTTCCGTAGGATTTTTACGTTCGAAAAAATCCATCGACCCTGGTCGGGATTGAACCTGCGAGGCAAATATATACCAATAGACTATCAGGACATAAATAACATTCTTAATCCGGTCCGGAAACAATCTAAATAATAGTAAACATTAAGCAATTTTGCACTATCCACGGAAAACAATTTTGCATCAATATTAATGGAACAAGATATTAATTTAAAGTTATTAGTAAATTTTCTTCGATCACGAAAATGATCTCATGCCCCCCCCCCCTGCAATACTGCTTTCTATCAATGAAATCGTAAGACGGAGGTAGAGGAAGCAGAGATCACCGTGGCAGACCGAGGCCCATCCCGGTCTGTAGCGCCAAATGAGAAGATTAGTGCATTTTCAAAATGGATTTAAACATGTTAAACTTAACAGCTTATGCTGAAGCTAAATATTTCGCAATGTAGATCCTATATGAGCGTAACGGATATTTCCCACACAAGAGTTTTGCAGTTTGCTCTCAGAATCGAATGATGTAGCCAAGTTTCATCCTCCGCAGTGATTGAAACTTCGTATCCTCCTGTAATATCTTCGACTACATGTAAACCTGCATACGAACGTCTTTTGTCCGGAATCAGCAATCTTGGAACCCACCGTGTACAAACACCTCTCATGTGCACGTTTCCAGTTACTAACCTGTGGGTGGCACCCAGTGAAAGTTTCAGAATTTCTGAAAGTGTTCTTGATGTCATTAGACGACGCTCTCTCACAATGACAGCGGCTATGTTAATTTTCTTTCGTTACAGCACAAATGGAGCGCCAGGTTCATCTTCGTTTGAAATTGATTGCCTCCGTTCTTTAAATATTTTTTAAACCATCTGTACTAAAGGGAAGGACAAACTCTCCATAGGTCTCCTGTAACATTGCATAGGTCTCAGCTGAAGAATTATTGAGATGTAACAAAATTTCAGAGAAGCATATATGTTAAATTTTAGCGTCAGAAATTATGCCTGTAAAAATTATCATTGTTCATTGAACAGCCCTTGTATAAATTTCAAAGAAAAAATATGAAATTTCATGCTTGATTTATAATAAATTCTAATGTGATTAAGAAAAGCGAAAGTGGTTTTGAAATTAGCGATACTGAATTAATTAAAATCAATTTCCAAAGCAAAACAATTCTCAAAAAGTTTCATAGACTCTCAAAAAGTTGTAGACCTTTATTTTTAGGGAGTATATTTTGCAACATGCAATTATTTACATGATATTCTCAAAAATGTTAAATTTAGAAAATTTTCGGCATTTTTAATAGCAAGAAGGGGTAAAATATCGCGATAACAAGCTCATTCCTTGACTTAGTGTTTTTCATGAGAACTTAAAAAAAACAGACCAACAGCGTTGCTGCTAAATATATAGTCTTATATGTAATATAGGTGATTCTATGTAACACTAGTTATTATGGCAAGACGCGCTTAATTTAGGAACAAAATATGAGCTTTTCACTGGAGAACCAACTTTCTGCTCAGAGGGAACTTGTGTAGAATCTCGGAGTCACTCTGTGTGAAACTTCTTGTTCGCGTAGTAAATTAGAAACAAAGCTCGGCATGAATGGTATAATTTATTCACAGCAATGCAGCATTAGTTTGTCTCTGTAACAATGCAGTGCGTCAGCAGATCTAGCACCGACCGGAAACACCCATCGCCTCCGCAGTTATTGCAGTCCAATGCCGACGACTGCGGAGGGCGCCGCGATACAAATGCTATGTACTTTACCACGCCTGGGTCAGGCCTGGCCGTGGTGTCTATACGATCTAAGGACAAAGTCCAAGGCGAAACATACCTCGGGAATGGCAGGTCGTTTTGATTAGAGCTGCCTGATGAAGTGATTATCGTTTAAAAAACCTTTCATATTCCAAAGAGAAATTATAGCCTTTGCGTTATAATGGAGCTCCCCGTAGAAATATTGCATGTAACCGGAGGTATTTATCATAATAATTGTTTTAAAATTACAGACCTCCTCTTCAAGGTAAGGGTGTAAGTATTTGTGAACTTTGTATTCCTTTTGTTGAGTTTCTTTCTTATCAAACTGGATAACTTGCTCATGCTCGCTGTTTTCCAGCTTTTCACTTCCTTCTGGGCGGCATTACACAAATTTGAGTTACTCATCCAGTTTACACGTGCTTTCTAATAATTTTTTAGCATTTTCTTGTTTTGTTTCTTCACCACAATCACCATTCTCTCCTTCTCTGCCTCTTTCTTTCTTTCTTTCTTTCTTTCTTTCTTCCTTTCTTCTTCTTTTTTTCTTTTACTCATTTTTTATTTCGCATTCGTTATCTTACCTCTTAGTATGTGAAGCTATCAAGGTCATTCATTACCTTTTACTGTTGAAAGAATGTGCCTTTGAACACATTTTAGAGCTTTCCGTGATTAAAATTAAGTGTTTTCATATCTCTCTATGCAGTTTTGCATAAACATGAAGAATAAAATATAACATGTTTTTCAATGTATCTTATTTAGTTACTTTTGACGGTATTGTGTTTCCTTTTCGGTGCAGTTTAGAAAATGTCCTACTTTTACTTTAGTCTTAATTTAGTGATCAGTGAAACTGTCAGATGTGCCGCTCATTCCATACTACATTTTCAAAGTCCCACAAATAAGAGACAGCTCTCAAGGAATAGGTTTCATGGAGTATAGCCTACAGTTCAAATCTGGTACTAATTATTTCCTCCTTCGAATTTCTGTGAGGAAAGCAGTCTCGGCGATAACATTTTCAAGAAAATGGAATAAGTATAGAGATGAACTCTTCCACCTTGAAGGGTTTACATCGATGGAAGCGTGCTGAAGCTAGCAGAGATTACAGAGAAAAATAAAAGAATATATTTTGTTGGGTGGAGTAAATTATTGAAGGTCCCTAGTAGGTTTTTGCGGCTAAGTCGTAGTTAAGCTGCTTCCAGTGCTTTGGCTAAACCCCAGTTTTGTAGTTGTGTTTTGGCTCAAAACTTAGCTATAAGGCTATACTTTTGTTATCGTTTCGCTTCTAGAGATATCGTAAGCTATAGCTGCTAGGGTGATACCAAGGCTTTTCTTACTTATCTCATTGCCACTTGGGCCTGAATTGCATTTAGCGATTGGATGGTTTCCTCAGCAGAAGTCTGCCACCTGTAGCGAAGAGAACAAAACGGTGGTACTCTGATCTAATAACCATTTAGAACTCATCTCATGCTAGTTTTTTGAGCAATTCCCTTAGAATAACACTTTAATTTTCTTTGTTTCTTTATTTATTTATTATCTGGACGACCTTTACCATGACTAACAATCTTTTGGCAGACATGACTTTGTATCTAAACTAAGTATGACAACATTTTCTGCTCTAGAATCAGTCAATAGTTTAAATTTTTAATTT
The DNA here is from genome assembly GCA_030762175.1 of Metallyticus violacea. NCBI lineage: Eukaryota > Metazoa > Arthropoda > Insecta > Mantodea > Metallyticidae > Metallyticus > Metallyticus violacea. The sequence continues at coordinate 84,288,323 of CM060839.1, forward strand.
TTTTTCTGTGTAACATTTATTGATTTACCACCTAAAGAAAACATACGAAAGTAGTGCCATTATCTTTGTGGCTCAGAATATGCATTTCCTTAACTAACGCATCTGGATTCAAAGTTCTGATTGAGTTTTGGCCTAAGCGTTGTTTTGTTGTCGTTTCAGGATTTTAACATCATAATCAATGCTTTAATAGTATTAATAATGTAACAAAAGTCATCAAAAGAACGTCTCACTTTCCAAACTATGGTAGCAGTGGAGTCCTGCTGGTTTTGAAACATTGCAGAAAATACGAGGGTAGGTCCATAAGTTTCCGGCCTCGCCGATAAGAATTATCGCCTTCTCAAAATCCTTATCTGGTGTCATATCTTATCATTTAAGTAAATAATTGCAGCTGTAACCTCCGCTCCGCTGTGATCAGTTGTTCAGATATAGTTGCATAAAGAAAGAAGATTGAGACATACTCAAAATGGAGTATCGAGTAGTTATTAACTTCTTCACAAACAAGGTCTTACTCCAAATGAAATTAAACAGCGATTGGACGGTGTATATGGGAAAGCATCCCCCTCATGTTCAACCGTAAAAGAATGGGCCAAACTTTTTCGAATGGGTCGAGAAAGCATTGAAGACGAAGAGCGTGCAGATCGGCCCTAAGAGGTGCTCAAAAACATCGCTCTTGTGGAAGGAAAAATTATGAAAGACCGGGGGCTCAAAGTTACAGAAATAGCAACAAGGTTGGGCCTTTCTAAAACAACAGTCCTTCGAATTATTCATGAACATTTAAACACAGATAAGGTTAGTGCAAGATGGGTGCACTTCTTTCCTCAGTCCAAAAGCAGCAAGAGCTGTTGTCAGACATTTTTGGAGCTCTGCCGTGGTAACGAGAGAGAGAGAGAAGTTTTGCAAAATATTGTTACAAGAGATGAAACTACGGTCCTCTGCTATGATCCCTTGTCCAAAAGAGAATCAATGGAGTGGCGTAAACCTGGCGAAGCACCGCCTTTAAAGGCCAAGATCACTCAGTCAACCAAAAGATCATGGCCACAATCTTCTGGAACTGTGAAGGAATACTCTTCATTAACTCCAAGGAGAGGAACACCACAGTAAATGGGGAGTACTATGTTGGCTTACTGCATAGACAACGTGTTTTCATCAAAGAGAAAAGGCGAGGAAAGGTGATTGGTAGTGTACGCCTTCTTCACGACAAGGCACCTGTGCACACAGCTCTTGTTACAAAGGAAGCTCTGAAGAAATGTGGCTTCATGGAGATCGACCATCCACTCTAAAGCCCAGATCTAGCTCCCAGTGACTATTATCTCTTCTCAAAACTCAATAAGGGCGTTCGAGAAGGAAATGTGACGAAGAAGTGATGTATGCTGTTTATGCCCATTTTGCAGGCAACACTTCTGATTATTTTTTTGGGGGGGGGGCATTGAAATGTTATTTCAAAGATGCGAGAAGTATATTGCAATAAAGGGTAGCTGTATTGAAAAGTTTTTGTCTTTATCATACCTAGAAGGCTGGAAACTTACGGACCTCCCCTCGTATATGGTTCTGTATTTGGCAAGATAACATGTGCACTTCTATTCTTGTGTTACAATAACAATTAACTGGATCACAAAGGCAGCACAGAACTGCAGGTGGAGACCTCTGTATGAAGAATACTCCTATTTCTTGAAGATCAACGACTGTCCGGTAAAGAAAATCCACATATTTTCAAAAACTGGGAATATATTATTTCTTCCACCTACATTTTATGTGTTAGTAAAGTTGAAGTGAGTTTACTCTCTCCTGTTCCCTTGGCCAGGCTCTTACCTACTAAAATTCTTTTCGTGATAAATACTGCCAGGCATGAATGGACTTTGCTGTCATTTTATTTCAAATGTCATTCATACTACCATGATGATGTGAAATTTGTACCTGATGTACAATTGTGAGCCTTTTCTCAATATGCCAAAGAATATGCACTATTGATATGCCTGAAGTTAATTGAGGCTACATTCTTGCTCTGTAAATGCATATTTCATACTTAATATTTCAACGACTTCTTAATTTCTATATTTTATTCGTAAGTTACAGTAGCATACGTTTATGAAAAAATGTGCAGAAATCTGAGGAAGTTTAAGCTTATAGTATTGATCTGATAGAATTGGGTACTTCTTGGCACAGCAAGTAATTCTCTTTTATGTAACAGCGTATTGTGTCATCTGTTCATAAGTTTCACAAGTAGCTTAGAAACAGAATAAAAACATTTTATTGATAAAAATCAAGCAAGTATTGTATAGTAGTTAAAATATTTTTCCTTTTAAGAAGCATTCAGGTGTAATTAAATCGGACCAAATAAAGATATAATGTGCTTATGACATATTCAAAGAATTCTAGTGTCTAAAGCAAAAAAAGATATAAGGATATGATCATTACGGAAGAGAATTATGGACTCCAACACAGAAAACATGTACAAACGTTGAAGAGCTGAAACTTTGAAGACATAGAGCTGGTTATACGAGTACATCAATGAATTATGCAAAAACTGTACATGGGAATGTTTTTAAGTGAAGTGACTTATGTAAACGAAAGTGACGAGTTTTGTGCCAAACAATAAATATACAAATTTTATAGAAATAAATTGCGTAACGCATGTATACCCTTTGATATAAAAATGAGCCATCCCCATATTTAAAGTATCGATCGGAGAACTTAGGGGACGTGCACGCTCGTAAACACTGTATTCACAACGCGCATGCAGCGACTGGCACATTGCAGTAAGCGCCTTGCCTGTAAATGTAATGGTTATAATTACAAGCATCTGGAAAGAGAATATTAGTATAGAGTAACGGTGACCCAGCGGTTTAGGAGGCATAAGCTCGTTCGTAAACTCCTGGGTTCAAATCCCACACAACATTTTTGTTATTGATTTTATAAATGTATATGTAGAACACTATGTTGTCTTAATATCATTTGAGCTGTGTGACATTTGCTATGTACACATAAAAATGTAAAACAAAAAACAAACGTATTATTTACAAATAACTAAAGTTTATATTCTAAAGTGAACACAAATTAATATTGGGTGTGTGAAGCCTCAGCATGTATAACTGCCCTCAATCTTCGGAGCATACATGATATCAGATTTGTACAGTAGTGTGGAAAAGAGGTTATAACATCCCAGACTTCTTGAATTAGTGCCCATAAGCCATCTTTTGTCTTTCGTGCATGTGCAAGGAATGCATGTGCAACATATTATGTTTAGATAAAACAAACACTGAAGTAAATGTTATAATATTGTATATAATATGTTAACGTAAAGTTTGCTGTGTAGCAGAAACAATATTACGAAACTAATTTATCATAATATTTAAAAAGTTTTATTAAAAAAATATTGTTTCTTACGAGAGAACGAACCTGCGCTGTTAACCACGACATCACTGCACTCTCTGCTGCAGAACTAACGGAACACGCGGACTGGGCAGCGTTTTTAATGCATACCACATAACACAACAGCTGCAGTGGCTACACAGCCTTGTTGTTACCCTGTGAACTGCGCGCTGTAACGAGTAAGACTTAGGTGAATTTTTCGTTCAAGAGATATCTCTCTCTTTCTTTTGTCAAAGGGTGTATGAATACTATATATTGCACATTTGTAGTTGTCCTTGCTGGTCCGCTTCCAGAGTTAGTTCAATTTCTGATAACGTCAATGGATTGGTAAAGCTGAATTCATAGTACAGAGAATTTGATTTCGTTCCCTACGGTTTCATTAACTGTCGTGAGCGTCACATAGTTCTTATGAATGGAAAAATGTCGGAAAAATACACCAGCTCCATACTCCGTTACACGTAAACGAAAAAGTAAAATCTACCAAGCTTTGGAAATAAAATTGCAACAAAGAAATAATTCACATATTGGTATAAAAGGGAAAATAAATAAGCAAAGAATATAGGAGAGTATCCAATCTATGACCTCGTGCATCGCTGAGATAACTTAACACATGCAAAACACTTTATGATGAAAACCTATTCAAGCTTGCAGGGCATAAAGCGGTTGATAATTTGCATATGTGAACTAGGCGCTGTATCGAAGTTTCAAGAATCGGATCTTTTTTTTTTTGCCTTATAACATGCATAATACATAGTAAGTGCACAAATAAAGTGCTCATAGTAAATTTAAGGCTACAATAGGCTTAGAAAGCTGATAATAAATGTTATGCAAATATATATATATATATATATATATATATATATATATATATATATATATATATATATAATGTTTATGCTGCTATTAGATATAGCGATGGTATGCTTAATATTAGGAATACCCAAGATCTTTATCTGCTCTTCTATGGACTAACAAACTTCAATCGAATTATATTTACTGGAAATAGAAAAAAGTTTATACTCAAGCATTGCGACTCTTTGGTACCGCAGGTGTCAATAGAGGAATTTTAATTGGCAATGTCTTACCCATAGGGGTTCTGTAGAATTTTCTTTCATGCAGTCTTTGAGAGTTACTTTGTACTGACCATATTCCTAAATTTCCGTGCCGTGGGCGATAATTTGAGCCTTGGCATCATAGAACATTTGACTGAACATTTGTGAGAGTTCTGTATAGCTCTTCCAAGCTCTAAGTTAATACCATCGTGCTTATCTTTTGATAATTGTTTTAAACCACCAATAAACTAGAACTTATCGTCATATATTAATATATAGAATAGAAGGTAGTGTTTTGTTTATATTGGCAGAGCTAACACAATAATATATTCTCTTTCATTTACATAGTCTTAAACAAACAGAGTATTTTCAACGTTATTGGGCGTGGGTTTGTGTTATACTAGATTTATGACACGTAAAAGAACAAGCCTGAAAGAAGAGGCCTTTGAGCAAAATTTGTCAACTGTTTCACGGGACGCTGATTACCTGAAATGTTAAAGAGTGTTCCCAAATAACTGTACTTGAGTTTGGTAAGTACAGTTGTCAGTTTCGTTAGTTTGAAAATTCCTGATTGATTAAAAATATACCTAAGCCATTTTTTTTTATTTCAGAATCCTCTCTCTCTCTGTCTCTATGTTCTTTTAGACTTCAAACTGCAGCCATCTTCTGCACAACTTTTTGGCAGACAATTGTAACTAAGCATAAGTTAAAATATGTTTCATCTGTTTAACATTTTTACAAACGATAAAATATTTAAATCAGAGTTAAAATAGTAAATATTAATATAAAATAGATGACCTAAGGTTTCCAAAACATGTGTATTACACTTTCGTGTTACGTTATCACATCTCAGTTTCTTTTTTTTTATTATCTTTCTCTTTTTCTTTGTGACACATGTTGGGGATTGTGTTCCGCGCCCAAAAAACTGTACAAAACAGCAAGAGAAGCATAGGGACGTACAAAAAGATCTGTATATTTTGGCATGAGCGTTCGATTTTAGACTATGAACAATGGACCGTACCACTCCTCCAAAAATATTCTTGGCGATATTATTTTTGGACATTGTTGCCGAATTAAATAATACGTTAAGTATAGTTACTATCACTAAATAACACATTGAATGGATGACAGGTTGCGCGGCCGTCATAGTGGCGCCGCAAAGATAGGCGTGGTCATCTGCCGTAATATTTTATTCTGCATAGTAACACTTCACGTAAATGGTAAGGGCAGGGTCAGCCAGCATTCATTCAGGAGTTGCTTTACAGACCGCCCCAAAACAACACACACACACAATTTGTAACGCAGCATTAATTGCTGTGCAGTATATATCAAGGAGGGCAGTGCGAAGGTTAATGGGATTACAGCCTTAACCCCGATATATGCGGAAGGGTTACCGACTATTTCGTCCATAACTAATGCTCGCACATATAATGGTACACGATTTTCACAGAATCACGCCAAACGTAGTTGTTTTGCATTCCTTAAAAAGGTGGTATGAGGTTGTTTGCTGACCCCACCAATTATGCCGAACCATTCACATTTACGGGTTAGAATTGTGCTTATAACATTTGAGGCTTTTTCATTTATTTTAAGCTATTGCAAGTTTTTTTTTCAGCTCTAATAAATGCTATTTCCTATATATATATATATATATATAATCTAACTTCATAAGTTCTCCCAAAAATTAGAAAAATATTCGCAACTTAACAGGCGATGGACAACATTTCGAACAGCGTGTGTACGTCTTCAAAGGCAGAAAACAAGTCGAAATTTTTAGACATTTGTATTACTATTTAAGAGTTTCATCAATTTCTGCTTCTATACTTATTGTTATTTTAGCTACAGTGAAATAAGAGTTAATTTATTTTTAAGCTTTTGAAGCATGTGGTTCATTGACATGTGTATGTGTGTGTGTGGGGGGGGGGGGGATAGGCGTATACTGAGAACTTATAAATGTCATTAACCAATTGTTTCTACTTCCGGTTTAAACGGAAATATTTCAAATATTTTACTTTAAAATGGAATATGTAATGTATATATTTTCGAATAATGCTTATTAGGAATTTTTCTAAAAATATCCGCACTAGAGGCTTCTCTTCAATTTTTTGATGCTAAATCAGAAAAAAAAAATAAATAAATAAAATAAGAAAAAGTGTAGCGAACAAGAACAATAAAACAATAATTTGTTCTTTCAAAAACAAAACAAATCTAGCTCAACATCTAAATTCTTTGTTCAAACTGGTAGCTCTCAACTGTTTGACAATATACTTACTAGTAGATCATGGGAACTATTTAAGGAATTACTTAACCAGGATTCGGTAATATCTTGCACCACTTCCATTATTTCATACTCCCGGTCTTCTAAGTTGTTGCGTCTTTTTCTATTCTGACTACTGAATTCAAATGGCCCCACAAAAACAAGTTCTTTTTTTTTTTTTTGAATGATTTATTTATGGACGCTCTTTAACAGCTCAGGTCATCAGCGTCCCATTCAACTCAGCGCGTGAAAGGGCCGAAAAATTTTGCTCAGAGGCCCCTCTTTCAGGCTTGAGGTTCTTTTTCGTGCCGTAAATGTACGACACGGGACCCACGGCTTTACTTCCCTTCCGAAGGAAGCCATACTTAGGATTTTTACGCCCCGAAAAAATCCATCGGTCCTGGCCGGGTTCGAACCCGCGATCTTGGATTAAGAGGCAAGTATGGTAACCACTACACCACCAGAACCGACTAAAAAAAAAGTACAAAGGTGACAAATCTGGGGATCTTGCTGGCCACTTTATGTGACCTTTCCTACCAATCCATCGTTGTGGAAAAAACCTGGTCTAAGTGCTGACAAACATTCTGTCCATTGTGAACCAGAGCCTCACCTTGTTAGAAATAGACGTCATCTTTGGGTAATCCATGGCTCACTGGATGTAGAAACAAATTTACGATAACCGGTACTGCGTGATTTCGAACCTATATATATATATATATATATATATATTAGAATTCTTTCCCTTTCGCTCAACAACAGATAGAATTATTTAACACACTAGAAGTCAGATTTAATCCCTTTAATAAGATGTTTCTATGGCTCCATGGATATAAACAAAGGACAGTATTTATGTTATTACTGTCAAAACACAATAAACAAAAGAAGCGTTTGATTATTTAGTACACCTTTTCGTTTTCTGATTTAGCAACGATAGATCTGTACAGAAGTAGCTTCTTCTTCTTCTTCTTCTTCTTCTTCTTCTTCTTCTTCTTCTTCTTCTAAGCCCGGTTTCCCATAGCCCCATGTGGACCTTCGGCTTACCGCGACGATCGCAGCGTGCAGAAGTATCTAGCTAGTGTAGGTAATTTTTAAAAGCTCTTAAGGAGCAATATTTGAAAATGTAAAAATATATTGGATATTCTATTTAAAAAGTCGGTAATATTATTTTTGAGTTCTCAGCACACGACTATCCCCACACACCCAGGTTTCATGTCACTGAATCACAAGTTATCTCGGTGATGCTAACTATCTGTATGTATAGTCCCTGAAAGTTGCTTTAGAGTTGTGGAGAAGTAATGTTTCTTTTTCCTTCATACAGTGTGTACATCATCAGGTTACAATTTACATGTTAATTTTTTAAACTATTTCTTTTTTAATTTTTTAATATAACATTATTTTGCTTCCCAATCTTTTCCCCCTTGACTTGTCTCGGCTGTATTGCGCATGTTGACACGCGAGATTCAGTATTTAGTTTGCTGCATTTTTCTGCTTATTAATTAATTTCATCGGCGTCCTCCTGATCACTCCTTGCAGGATTAATTCCCTTTCGGAATTAATTTGTATTGTATTGCATTGGCAGCATTGTGGAAGTTACCAACATTAATGTTCTACCTGGCACTGGTGATGGAAACAAAAGCAAATTAAAAATTTTGGCTAACAATTGCATAGAGTAGAATATTTACAAATCCATGTACAATTTTTAAATCAATCACATTTCAGTCACATTTGTTTGTACACAACTTTAGCTGTATATCATTCTACAATTATCTTAAACATTATTACATAATTTTGCAAATTATAACTCACTAAACTCCATATCCTATGTTGCTGTATTTCCTGAGACCCAATATACCAAACACTGCGGCTACCGAGTTATAGGAGCCTTCCCACTATTTCAATCTAAACCCCACACTCTACACTTTCTCGTTGCCTTACTTACTAATTTGTTTCAACCATTTTCCTCTCACTTTACCTAAATAAATGCCAATTTCTATCATGACTTTTCTTGATTTAATATTCAATTTTTCCCCTGTAATTTCTTTTGGTAGATTGGACCATCTCTGCATTCCCAGCTTCTCTCCAAGATACTTAGTTTCCTCATATTCTAATAATATATGCCAATTATTATTTTTCTGGCTACAAATTTATCCAGTCCCCTTGCTCTTAAACCCTTTAATTTCACAACTCCTGTTCTTGCCCATGCAAAACCTCCCTTGCTGCTTTATCACACATTTTAACACCATTTTCCATATTCCAAACTCCTTTCATTTCTCTGTATACACTCAAAGACGTTTGGAAATTAAAACTAGTAAATTTTTCTTGCCTTTCAATTTCTTCAATTATGAACTTAATTTCTTTTCAGAAAATCCTTCCTAATGATCCCCTAGTTCTCCACATGTCCCCAAACCAATTTTGTCTAGACTTTCCTTTAACTTGTTAAGCCAAGTAGTATCTGATTAAGCCTTTGCTGACATACCAAACATTGATATAAACACTATGTTCATCTGAATTTCTAATTCTAGATCAGATTTCAGTATTCTCTTAATAATTTTTCTTTACTACTTATTCTTCCTAGTTCTATTTGAGCAATGCCATTTGGCGAGGCTCTTGGTAAACCCAATACTTGCACAATATTCCAGGGAACCGGGTTACGATCCAATCCAAGATCCCAAAATAAGATTTATTATGAAAACCAAGACCTAAACAATCAACAACCTTTTCACAGCATTGAAACATGCAATTCCTTATGCCCTCCCGAAATGTCCCATCATTGCTGTATTCACAGTTGTTTGTAATTTAAAATTAATTTTCAAAACGTACACAAAAAAAGTTATATTAGAAAATATTTTTAATCCGTGTTCTTTTTCATTTGAAACTACCCTTTTAATCATTTTTGACACTACTAACATTTTTGTTTAATAAACTTTAAATAATTTGATTTTGAAATTAAAAGTGTCAATATTTCAATCTCCAGGGGTTCCAGAAATCTTACCAGGGTTCGCCAGAATGTTTCTCTAATGGAAAATATGTTCTTTTTATAGAAGTGATATTATTTTTACAAGTTACACCTGAAATATCGATCTGTGGTCACCGATTATACCTACTGGTTTTAGTCCTATGAAAATATGAGGTATATCTTCAAATATTTAGTGACAGGTAGTACTTTCCTTAGTCTGTTATAAGAAGAGTGCTTTTATTATGGACACGGAGACGCGTGCCAGGCGACGGAAGGAATGAACAAAGCTGGATACAAAAAGACGTGTCGCTGTGCTAATGCGTTATGCGACTGAATAAAGAGAGGAAAATAGTTTCCTGAATCTGTAATAAAGCGGAAACACTGCAACCCGAGCTTATATTGTGCAGTACCGTATTGAATCATTCATTAAAAACGTAACTTTAGGGGAAACACCTTTAAATAGTAATCAAGCCGTGTGCTTTTATGCCCTTCACGACCTCTTGATATAAAAGCATCCTTCTTTGGATGGCATGTGGTCAAAGGACATTTGAAGAGAATATTTCGAAGCTATTTTCAATAATAACGGAATCCACAACCTCTTAGAAGAGATAGCACATTAAGCGTAAATAAAAGAAGAGCAGCTTCTGGAAAATTTTACGATTTTCAAAAACAGAAAATTTTCTTTTTCATTAAATGCATTTTTGCTAAGTTTGAAGGATTTCCCAGTCTTAGCGAATAAAACCATCACAACCTTATTAATTTTTACAATCACATATTGGTGCGAGAGGTCTTTTGCTTATGCATCTATTTAAAAAAAAATCTAGAAATAAACTTTATGCTGCAAGTGATTTGAGACTTTCAGCTTCTGTGGTTGCTGACTCCAAAGCTTTGTACCATCCAAATGGCACTGAATTTAAAACGAAGAGACGAGTAAAATGGATGAATGGATTGTCTCGGGCGGAAAAAGGATGTTTCCGGTTTTTGAATCTAGCCTTGTGCGTAGATCCTCCGGGATGAAGGGACGCGGTGAGGAAGAATCTACAGGCGGTGACTGCGCGGACGCAGGTAGAGTCTGTTAACATAAAGCACTCCAACTCCGGTAGATCCCCTGCCCTTCTGAATGAGCCTCTCGAGAGATTCGCTTCCATTTCAGATGAAGGGGCAGAAACCTTTCTAAAGCGCAAGGCACAATCATACCGTGCCAGCCCTGAGACCCTGTAAGAGAACCAACGGAATGAAATGATACGAAATGGAACAGCGGAAAAATTTTGGAATGTAAATATTCATCTCAGAATTCTCTTAGGTAACCAGGGAAATCTAAGAAAAAATGGAAGAACTAAGGCCTAACGGGAATTGAATTCGGTACCTCAAAGAAAATGTTTGGAATATAAAATTGTGAATTTAAATATAGGGACATATCCTTAACTAAGCCATTTAATTGCGGGTTTAATGTTTTAAATGAAAAATAATTGTATAATCAAATGAATTTAAATATTTTCTTGCATACATTTTGGAGGGAAATCCTAAGGTAGGTCTATTTATCGTAACTACAGCAACTTTAGGCTAATTTAAGGTTGTTAAACACTCCGTGTATTAATAAGGGGCTCGCTCAGTGGCCGCTGCTCTACTATCATAAAGTCAGAGTTGTTAACATTGTTAAGTGCGCTTGTACCAATAGTTAGAACTTCTAACGAAGAAGCAACGTAACTCGTAACTGCTCTGTTTCTTTTTTCTATCGTTTCACCACGCAAATGTCACTGGTGTGTGCAGGAAGAAGGCCCCACATCATTTTTCTATCTTGTTAGCGCTAACGCATTGCACAACAAATTAAGGGAAGAACCAGTTTAGTCAGGAAGAGCTACACATGTCTCTATAATGACTTAGCACAGAAACGTGCTAGGAACATCAGCAAGAGAAATGTTATGAAGCAGGTGAAATATGTGAACATCAGGATCGGAACAGACCCACATCTTCCACTTGCTTTATACGACGTCATAATACGTACAAAGCTGAGTCATTTTTCAGTGTCTACGAAAACTAGAATATAGGATTAAACTAACTGGATTCTTGGATGTTGTCTTTTAGTATGCTTTTATTTTTTATTTGTATTCTTCTGCTTCTTATGTCCTCGTTTTAGTTCTTTGTAAACGTGCTACTAGATAGAGTTGGTGATGGTGCCAAGAGCGTTGACCTTCACGACTGTCTTGAGCAGAGAAAAATCTAGAATATTAAACGCCCTGCAGTTTTACCTTTCATTGAGTTTTATAGAAGCACGCTTCATTGAAACACGTCGCCAATTACACTGTGTTATTTCTCGCGGTACACGACATTCCGTTCACAATTTAAGAACTAATTCGAGGAAAATATCACAAGCTTGCTGATTTAATTAATTAATATTTAAGTTTTGCTTAAAAGCGCTTTCCACTTTCAAGTACCGCCATGGGTGGTTGAGGTCGTTAAAGAACGGACTCGTGAGTGGCAGGTCTGGGGTTCCATTCCCTTCAGGATCGTAATCCTCGAATGAAGTTTTTACCAGGTCTTGAAAACTGAGAGCAACCATGTTATCTGTGCTACTAATACCGGGCTTTATTTATAAACCTTATCTGCTCCCAGTTTTTAGTCACGGCTAAAAAGAGCACAGCCGGTGACGCCCGAAATTCAACTCCGCTTCCTGCACTATCGACATCTCTGAGTCAGGTCGAGAACTTTTAAAACATTACTAATATAAGCATGTTCACAAAATTTAAATAAAGTAAATTAGTAAGCTCAATAACGGAAAATATCTCGTATCACCCTCACACACGCATGCTTACAGCAGAGTGTACTCATTGAAAATTCAAAGCAAGAACAATATTTTCAAATGTACTATTAAAGAAACACGGTCTACTGAAACATGAAACACGCGGTATTTCGGATAAACACATATCCTTCTTGTAAGCGAGCCAAATAACGCTCAGAGGTGTCAAGGTAGGTGGTCGCTGTAATGAAGTAGCAGCTGATATTATGCATAAATAGAGTTTTTAAGGTAAGTTGACAATGCGTACATAACAAGATAAACACTCAGTTGCAAACTGACGTGGTAGATTTATATTTTATGACTACTTTCATCCCGATTTTAATATATTTAATATATATTACAGTTACAGATAGGCACTAAATTCTGGCAATGTTGTTGCATTAGAAATACATTCGGTTAATTTAGCGAGGACAACAAAAGTGGCAAGAATGGACAGTGAATAATGGCTTCGAAAACAAAGGCATTCTCTCTTATACATGAGCTTATCCTGTGTGCATAGGAAGTAAAGAAGACCTACAAAAGGTGTAGGTGCTTCAGCAGTAACAAAGATGTGTGGACAATAAGGGGAACTCGTCACAAAATAATTCAGCAACTCTCCAACAGCTCTAACCTACAAGCCCAAGTTCGTTTAATAGAACAAGAATATTTTACAAAATAAATTTTCTTAAGACCTTAAAAAAAATATTGAACATTTCTTAATGTTGGTGCTTCCAACATTAAGCTCTCCAGTCTGAAGGTACAGAAAATTTACTACTGAAATTATAACGGATTTAAGTCGTTGTCGAAGGTAAGCCTAGATACCTAGAGTTCTGTAGAGGGTATTCTTTAATGGCTTAGGGTGTCGATCTTGAGAACTTACATTGATCCCTGGGTTCGGTTTTAGCGATCAAAATACAACCGTATGGAGCAATTTTTAGCATTAGAGAAAAATATCTTGTAATAAAATGCTGCAGAAAAAAAAAATGTTTTAAGAAAATTTAAAATGATAAGGAAGAAGGGGTGCTCGGTCGTTTCAGCCTAAATATCTTCTTTCTTCTCAGGCAGTAACGCTTGAGACTCGCACTCAGGGTGTTCCAGGTTCGATTCCGATTGGGCCAGCCATACTGAAATTTGTTTGTTTTTTGTGGTTTCCCTGGTCACTTTGGTGAATGCCGGGATGGATATTTACATTCCATCAAATTTCCTCTCTCCCATATCATATAATTTCATTCCATTGGTTCTCTTACATGTTCGAAAGTACCAGATGGGGGTGCGGTGTGACGGTGACTTGCGCTTTGAAAAGTTTCTACCCTGGCCTCTAGAATAGAAGTGAACCTTTGTATAACTCGGGAGGCGGGGGTGTCCCATCAGGGGCGTGGACACAAATGACCTGTTGTAAGCGAGGCTGAATACCGAAGCATCCTCCTTCGCTCCTGCCAATTCCAATTTACAAGCTGATAACGAGGACAAGTGAAGCTCAAGAATCTGTGGCAGAAGATGTACAGGGATTGGACAAAATGTGCTGTAGGACCACTCTGGAAATTGATATGCACAAATCCCGGGTGGTGGTCAATGGTATTCTACAAGTATAGCATTACTCAAAAAGAAACTGCTCCAATGCCTAGAGATTTGCTTGTTTTTCTACAGACCACTATGGCTCGACAATATTCAAGAAATTGTGCAGGCCAGGAAAGATGTGTACATTCTTCCATGTGCTTCTCAAAGCAATTTTGGATCATACAAACCGAAAGGATATGGGGATTATCTGTTGTATAGATCTTAGCAGTGTGACAAGAGCTACAGAAAACCATGATATGATCTCCCAAACCATGACATAACCTCCATTGCTTCACTGTTGGAAGAAGACCACCTGGATCGTAGCTTCTGCGGTAAACGCTTCCAGCGGTAAAGGTTGATTCATCGAACTCTTTTAATGTTTCCATTGGTCGGTACTCCAGGTTTTGTACTCTTTGCACCACCGAGGTCTCCGTTTTGATACAAGAAGTTTGGAAATAGCAGCTCTACCATGCAGTTTCTTATGCACTGTTTTAGTTGACACTGCGTTCTCTATATGCATATTGAGCTCAGCATTCACTCAGTAACAGAGGTCTTTTAAGAGGCAACGATCTTCCTTAATGCTCTGCTCTCCCTATACGCCATTTTCGTCTTTCTGCCTTTGATTATGTTTAGCTGAAGAAGTTTTCCTGTGGACTTTGTATGCTATAATGACGGTAGATACAAAAATTCTAGATACCCCTAATAACCTGAGAGACACAATGTTTGATCACGGGCTTATTGGTGGCTAAGATCGATAGCAGCGGGGTTATAATACAAGAGGAAAACAAAAGACGCGTTCAGTGTGTAACAGTCTCTAGTCAAGGGGGAAAAAAAAGAAAAGAGAGGGAAAAAAAAAACGCAGTGGGGGAACTTTTGGCAATATATATATTTATATTATTTGCGCGCGTGTTTACAAAACTAACATTGAGGCTGTCATTTTCCCCATTTTAACGATATTTAGTATTGATTCCATCCTTGTATTGTATTTATGCTGTGGTGAGATTTTCACGCCGAAAATTTTCATACTCAAATTTAACATTTATTAATTGTATGCACATCTATATCACGAGCAGCAAAATGTAACCAAAAAAAAAAAAAAAAGTTTCGTTAAAGCAGCAATGAAAATAATTATTTTTCAAAATAATCAATATCATAAAATATGTAGTTCCATAAAGTTACAGATAAATATTTGGGGAGAAATAACAATCATTAAATTATTTTGGCGTTGCACTGCGGTTATTAATTCATCAGTTGCCCAGAAAGTGATACCTGGAGGCTTATTCTGGCAGGATGCAGGGAAACAGAGATTTTAAGAAATGGGCATTTGCCATCACAATTTCTGAATACCAACACAAGTCTAAACACATGTCGGGAAGTGTTGGTGCATGAGAGATACACACACACAACTCGGGAATATTTCTAGCGAAGACCCGACAAAGAAGGCTAATGGCTTTAGATAAGAGGGGAGAGTTGGGAAGGAGGACGAGTAAAGGGAAGGGGGTTCAGGGGTAAGGGTTCTATTCGTGTTTGTATGTAATATAAAATTACTCATAGAAAACGGTTGATTTAAGTATATCGATGTGTTTGAATATATCATGTACGTCTGCATGTAAGTATATTTTGATTGATACAAGGACGGTATTAGCATGTAAGGTCCATGCAATTCTTACTTGTGTGTACTTTAAAATGCTACAATAAAAGTGCTTTACTACTATTATTAATCCATATTTTGTGCACTACTCCAGCTAAGCTAAAAGGCAACATAGTTGTTGTCTATATATAAGGTTCTGTAAGGCTGGAAGGCGCGTTTCTGGTTCCTTGAGTTCAGACAGCTACTGCCGTGCAATTTATCAGCACACATGTTACTTACAAAGCTTCTTGCCGCCTGAACAGCAACAGGTAGGCGCACTGCCCTTAACTTGCTCCAAAATCACGGAAAGGATAGCCATGTGGTCTGTATGTGGCATACGAGGCGGCGCTTTTTATGAACGCTTTTCAAGCGGCTCCACCCACACCTCATTCAATTCCGCATGGCAAGTAGAGCCACTGAGGCGTGGTCCATGTGAGACAGTCGTTCCGGTTAGACAAATTCTCCTGTCCTTAACTAATATGTTGGAGGATATGTGAACGGATCAGCAATTGTTTAAAAACAAGGTTATGTTATGAAAGAACCTCGCCAAAAGGAAACGAATTCCTTCGCCCATTTTTGGAATAGCTGTCATAACCTTCGTTTTTGTCATGTGAAATTATCTGCATATATCTGCCTTAGGGAGATATCAGGTGCTCTAAATAACTGGCCACTTGTGCACCTGGCGCTGCAATGTTTAACGGACCACATTGTTTGTATAAACACTTATTTAAAAATGAAAGTATAAACATCCCGCGGTAAGGCAGACGTTGTGCCTCTGATGGAGAAAAAGCGTTGAAGAGCTCAAGGACGTAGAGATGGAGAGGAGGGGGGAGAAAGAAGGTACTAGAACTGAAATATTGGCCTATTTGAGTGAAATTATGAAGAATTAAGAGCTAAAATACGCAAGTTAGTGGAGATTGCTCTGATGTGCGGAGTCTTTTATGGTTTTGTCGTACGTTTGACGGCAGCTGGCGGGTCGGCAGTCAGAGCGATAACTCCCGGCGGAGCTGATGTAATAACCGATTCAAGTTCTCACAAGTATAACCACATTTACAATGAAAACAAGCACGTACCTATGGCAGGAGATGTCCTGATGCATCTATACATTTCTGGTATCTATTTAGAAATCCGTCATTCACACGAATTAGGTCGTCTTCCTAAATTGAGTAAATTTCTCTCCTGACATTTTCTTTTGGCTCTTATAATGTGTGTAGTTTGTTCCATACACTTTATTTTTCAACCATTCCCATAAATAAAAACCAAACACTTATCAGTATGCCATTCTTGTATCTCTAATTATAGTATTCTAAAAAAATTAAAATGGCTATTATTCTGTATGCATTTACCATGCAATTCATGTAAGGGGATCTAGGTACAAAATCTGGGTTTTTCTGTACCCTAGTACGTAACAGTTATTTTTCTTCAAAACAGGACCACGTTAATGGAACATTGGTACAGAATATCAAGTGTGGATCAATCATCCTATCATTAAAGTTTCGTAACACCTACTTATTATAGAATCTACCCGAATATTAGCACCACCTGCCAGAAATTCGAAAACAACAGTGACTTTTTCTGGTTTCAGGTTTAATTGGATTCAATTTCGGAAGCAGAACTGATACATGTGAATGATACTTTTCTTAAAAAATGCCAAAAGATTGTGAAAGTAGTGGAGCAACATATTCAGCATTTCCTGTCATAAGTCACGTGCTTATTTTAATTGTAACAGTACTTGCAATCGTGAGAACTTGAAAATTAGTTGCGCGTACATTACATCTACTTCTCCAGGAGTTACCGCTCCGAGTGCCGACCCGCCATCTGCCGTGAAACGGGCGACTAAACCGTGAAAGACCAGGTAGTAAGAAGGAAGAAAATAGAAATTTCAGGTCCGTTAAATTGTAGAATAGAGCTCACAACAAGATGAACAGGTCAGTTCTAAAGACTTCAGGGAGACTAAATACATTAACTGAAGCAGCACCATTATCACAACTAAGATAGTTTGAGATTCAACACAACAGAAATTTCGATGATCCCGAGGATCTAATAATGACTTTCACGATAGAGAAAACTCTACTGAAACAACTGAGTTTGATAAACACAAAAACACAAACTTACAATAAAAGTTTTTAAAGTTGTTGGTAAATTTGTGAATATGTATATTTGAAATTTTGCGCATAAATTCAAAATATATTTAATATTGTCTAATTCATAAATTTTAAAATACAATCCTTATTTATTTTATTGTAATGCTTTTTTGATAAAGAGTCTGTAAATGTTAATCGTGAACATTACATGTAATGGGGAAGCGCTATAAATGTTTAAAATGTTAAGGCATTTAAAATTTCTGAAAGCCGTTAGAAAACATTGTTTTAGAACATAATATAATTATTTAGGATATAATGTTAAAAGTGATATTATTTTTTATTAATTACGATAAAACAGAATAATTTTTAACACGTGTCTAAAACACTATTTTAAAACAGATCTTAATGTTTATAAATAGTAGGCATTATAAATTAAGTTTATTTCAGTCATTCAGAAACGTTTAAAAAACAATTCCCGAATTTCTCACTAGAAGAAGCATAGTAGAAACCCCCCAAATTGCTGGATAATGTTACCAATATCGCAGCAGTGCTAATTAATGATTTGTAAACGTATTGTAGCAGGTAAACTTACAGATGAAACATTTGTTTTTATTGTTATTACATTTTCTTTATATATTGTATTAAAATACTGCTTAAAAATTTAATTTTCTTGGGCAAAAAGGAACTGTAGTATGCATGCGCAATGATGGAATCAGCTGTTGATTGATTTTCTTACAGCCTGACGTCCATCGTAACGACTGGCTGCCTGTGCACGGGTGGGATTGTTTATCCTCACACTCTGGAACGCGAAAGTGCTACCTGGTACCGTTTTACTAGTTAGGGACGGGACTAAAAACTGCCACATTCCTATTAAGTGGGTCATTCACTTTTCCTCATCTCTAAACTTTCTTAGTGAGCCTCGTATCAACAACTGGACTAAAGCCTGATTTCGAAACCGCCGCGAGAGATGTAAAAATTAAAAGAAATTTCTATTATAAGATATGCGATTTGTATCTATTTAAATACAGAAATAATATTCATCATTCAAATTAATCCAAAGTTGGTAACACTGAACATTATCACAGAATGTGGTTTCTAGTTTGAATGCGTTAGGTTAAAAGAACTATTTTCAGCGGAGTTGTGAAGCCGTGTAGTCTGCTCCTCACAGTTAGTCTAATTATGAGATTGTTTATTTGTTGCCCCACGTTGGCGCCAAAGTATGAACCTATTTAGTTGCCTCAGGCTGGGCACCAATTATGAAGCGATTTGTTGTCGACGTCGAGTGGTCTCACGTTTGAAGTGGATTGGTAGATTGATTATTGCTTGCTTCGGTATTGTTGCCCGCGCTTCAATGACAACAATTTCTCTGGTAAAGTCTGCAATTTTGTTGACAGACTTGGAGAGGATTTCAATAGTGTAAATAAGCACGCGATGCGACTTGCTATGTATATATATTGGTACTTTATTACTTCCAAAATCTTTCGCGTCCTCTGGTGTTTTGCTTACGACAGACTTAGCTACGCCGATACAAACTTACTTGCGGCGCAGGAAACAGAACTACTGCACTGATCTATGGGAAATGCGTAACTGATAACTGCTTCTTAGCTGAGTATCAACTTAAAAACTGCCTAACTGCGTGCCCGCGTCCGAAGTAGAACTTGCTATCTGCGTCTGATAACTGAGAACTGGGTTCCTTCATATCGCATCTGCAACTTGAAACTTCAAACTGAGTAATGCATATTGAGAATTGTTTATCTGTAGCCGCGTGTAAATCTTACAACTGCATGCCTCAGCAACGTCGAACTGCATGCTCCCGGCCGAGCAAAGGCTTCCTTACTCGTATATTAAATTCAAATCGTTAGCTTAACGATTGCCACGGGATCACAAAGACACGCTTGATCTTCGCTACTATCTTTAAAAGTTGAAACATACATTACATTTTCTAATGGCTGATTTAAGTCCTCCTGCCCCACGTGCCATTTGCTATTTTTGAAAGTTTAAAACATTGGCTAGTTTAAAGAGCTAACAGTACAACGCCTGTCGGGGTCAAAACCCCAAACGGATTTAGAAATATTTTAGGTTTACAAACCTTGCAACGGCACTCTTTTAAAAATAGAGCTACATACGCAATCCTCGGGTTTTTTCTTATTGTGTACAGTTTTGTGGCATTGTTGATCTTGCAAGCTTCCGTGATAAAACATCAGAGGTTTTCTCTTTTGTACAATTTTTACATCGAAGTTAAAGCTTATGACACACATATATACATAACATCTTTACAATGACAAAATATAATGATTGGTCTAGCATAAATATACATTATAATTATATTTCAGTGGGGGGGGGGGGCCGGAGGAACTGTTACAGTTGTCATTGAACATCGTAACCATAAACTCACATTTCATCACCAGTGATTATTTTATCATAAAAGTTGCATTCTCATTAACGCGACCTCCTGACATCGCGACGCGGTTCTTTTACAACTTTGCTGCATACCAAGCTTTTCTAACAGGATTTCATGACACAATTTAACAGAAATGCACTCTTATGCACTTTTTTCTAACAGTCAGACGTAGATTTTCATTGGTGATCTCATTGATTCTCCCCGCCTGAGCGTTTCCAGTTGACGTCGATGGGCGTCAGGGACGCGGGTCAACAATTACGGTCTCCCGACATGTTTAAACCCCGTATATCACTCATAGCCTCAACAATAATTATCTACATGTGCTTTTTTTATCATCTCACGAGTTTCGATAAAGGATTTGCGAAGTTTCACACAAAATTGAATGTGAATACGCTACTCATCTCAATAATACCGGAACACTCACAACACTGTTGTCAAAGAAAGTAGTGTGGAACTCGACTGAAATAAGATAACACAGTACGGCAAAAAGGAGGCGTCTCGTCAAGATCAGAGCTAATCAGCGCTGCCAACTGCTTTTAGCAACGATACTTCTTTAGCGCAGAATTTTTAAAGTTAGTATATTCTTTGAAAAGATATATGTTTTTGCAGAATTCCAGGAAAAGCATGTCATTCAAAGAAGTATGTGCGAATGAGTAATTGTATAATCTGATAAAACAAGTAATGGTTGTTATTACATTTTAATTGTAATTATTATTTTAATTACTATTACATAAGTACCTAACCTTGATGAGAACGGATATATTGATTTTTTAGTAATATGAGTTGTTATTTAATTACCTTATTGGTTTATCTTGAATCGCATGCTCACATAAGAACAAGAATGGCAACTAACTCAATAGACTAGACATTATCAGAAACACAAAACAAAACACTCTCTTCAGTTCTGACACACCACCTTTCTACTAACGTCACCATATCCTGGGCTTGTGAGAAAAACAGACAGAGAATTTGATCTCTCTAATAATACTTTCTATAAGGTAGTTAAGAAACTGAACTTTTATACCTATTAACATTCATCAGAAAATAAAAAAAAAAACCTACAGTAAATTATTCCTAAATCGTTATCACTTATCACCCAGTTCCCTGTTTTACAGAACTCGTTATCTAGTAAAACTAATCTCTATTCTAGTTTTACTTGTTTATTTTACAAGTGTATGTGTTTCTAGAACTTGTAATCGTAAACTACTAATTACTAGTGTGGCAGACTGATATTGTATCAGCGTGCGATTTTGTTCTATCAGTGTTCTGTTTCACGAAACATTTGGTCTTGTAATATTGCGTATTGTTAACTAGTGGAATTCTGCCCGTGAATTTCGAATGGTGAATTTACCCACTAGTGTACATATTTTGGGTTAGGTATTGATTCTATCAATTAAGCTAGACGCATTTTAATCATTAAGGTTATATATGCAATATGTGGTCTTAAATCCACCACTCATTTCCGTACTTCTTGAATTATCTATTTTCACCTGAAATATTGTCATTGATACTGAGCTACTCACACCATTATTTGTAGATAATAATATGAATGGCGAACATGAATGTAAAATAAAAGCACTTACCGTAATAATTTTCTTGATGTTTGGGCAAAATATGTCCTACACATATGTGTAAACTTTCTCCAATGTAATTAACCTCATCGCTTTCACAGTTTGCATTATTATTTTCCACATTTCGGCTTTGTCTTTCTTTGTAATTTCGTTGGAGAATAGCACAAACAGCACTTCTTTATGGTCATTAACTAAATGCAGCACTGTTAGTTTGTTTTGAATATTAGAGATTCTTTTTGATGTGCTAAACACTTCTTGGCTTAAACATACGATTTAAAGTACATGCCGTGTAAACAAAATCGCATCAACAAACAGTCCACGGAGTAATAAATATCCCCGAAACACAGTCGCTAACCCTAGTAACTTCGACAAGTGACTAATGACAAAATTTTACGATTCTAAATATTCGTAAATCAGGTTTTATTAGAACTGTTGGAATTACGGCTAGTAATCAGTAATTAGGAAAATATTAGACTAGTAGTTTCGTGAAACAGGGCCCAGGTGTACTTAAAAACATATTAATTCAGTTAATATTTTTCTTTTAATTTTTAACAGTTGAATGCGCAGCATAACCCATCCCACTTTTCTAGCTGCTCTGTAGATGTCAGTGTTTGGCAAAGGTCACAAAAGAACTGCTTGTATTGCGTTTATCACAACGGTCGGCTACCCACCAGAACCGGGAATGTTAGTTCAATGTAGTCAAGGGCAGGTCAAGGTAGATGATGTTACTTTTCGGCTATGCTTAACGATTGTTGTGCAAGATTTATGAGGGATGCAAATGAAGGTAAGATAGTTCTTTTTAATACATTGCAGAATGCTATTAACAAAAGGTCAGTACTGTTCCAGACGTAAGGTGTGGCTTTCTTCAAAAGAATGCTGTAGCAAATAAATATTTAAGAGAAAAAGGCCGGAAAAATTCTTTTATTTACTTAATAGTAAAAGGAGGAGGAAGTGGGCAGTTAAAGCATAGCAATTTTGTAGAAATAACACATTTTTCAATCATATTTATTTTTCTCTATACTTTTCATAAATTTGGTGATTATATTAGCTAAGGAGAGCATTATGTCTAGATTCTGTAATCGAGCACTACCTTGATTGGTAAATTTGTATGTTTGTAATGTGCTTTGCATTACCTACTAGGTAGTTGCGACCATTTATCTTGCAATGTTACGTATATTGCAGTTGATCAGCCTTCAAGAATTTTTCCTAAACTCCTTAAGAACCGTTTGGTTAATATTTTACCACCATGACATTCCTTTCTCGTTCCTTTATTTAAGAAAAAGTGTGTAATGTGGGGAGCCAAAACAAAGGAAGTGCTCAATTGTAATATAAGCATTTTATAAAACTCATTACAATTGACTTACTAAAACTATTTTTTCTCGCTATCTAGTGCCAATCTTTCTCAGAAAGGGGCAATAATTATCTGCTACACTACCGTTACTCAATCACTGCACTGACCAAGTAAGACGAGAGTAAAATATAATAAATTTTAGAAGCAAACATCCGCCAATACTATACTACCAATTAATAACTGTAAATTAAAGAAATCTGAGAAACAATAATTGGTTTTCAGTTGCTTAATAGTTGTATAACAGTTTAAATAACTGACAAATATTTGTACCGTTATTGTAGATGAATTATGATGGATATGAGCAGTTCAAGAATTAATATCTATATTTACTTTAGTCTTTACCCATCATATTTATTTTCATAAACCTCCACGACATATTGGATGTGACTCCAGTAGCTTATTACGACAATTATTTCACTCCAAAAGGATGGCTATAATACCAGTCGGCTAAATAAAGCATAATAACGTTATGCAATGCAATCCTAACCTTAGGATATTTTTATGACTTCTTGATATAATCATTTTGATGCATTTTTAAACGTATTATTTTGATCAAGTATATAGTTACTTATTATTTAATTTTTACAGTAATAAGAAATTTTTATCCAGAATGTACTTCTTGAAAAAGAACAATTAGCTCGAATGTGTGTTCAATTTGCTTGTTTTTCTTTATTTAAGGGCTGAATTTTTTATTTCGTATATTGAAAATTGAAAATTTCACTTAAGTTCACTTATTTGCTCTCTCCCAATGCTGCCACGTTCCTAGATATTCATATATTTTAATGCAATTACTCTTCCATGCACATTAAACCACGACTGCCACGGGTGGCCGAGGTCGTTAAGGCACGGACTCGTGAGCAGCAGGTCTGGGGTTCGAATCACGCCAAGACCGTTCTCCCTGACTGAGGTTTTTTCCCAGGTTTTCCTCAGTCATAAATGGCAAATTCCGGGGAGGTACCTTAAACTTAGGCCTGGAACGTTTCCTTCCTTAAAAAAAATCCTTTCCCAATTTATCATTTCATCTCATGTATCACACTGTCCACCGCCTGTGGTGCCTCAGTAGTAAAAACGGGCGTTAAACAGCATTAAAAAAAAAAAAAAAAAACATTAAACCACATACAACAAGATCTAAATTTCCTTGCATACGAAAAGATATATTCCTTTTTCTCTTTTAATCCGCAGCCAGCATCATTTAACAACTTTTCTTTTCTTGATACTTATATTGAAAATCTAGCCCACAAGCTCCAAAAATAAAAATGCCTTTCCTACTTTTTACGATCCCATGCCCTCCCAGCGTATAAAAATTCCAATGAAAACCAAAAACTTTCTATTAAAATATAATTAACCTTGTTAACACTTATATCCCCAGAATTGATAGCCTCAAACCTATTTTGAAAGAATATCACGGTAATTTATTAATTGCATTTATCTTTGAGTGATTTTTCTATAGTTTTCTTCTATATCAGAAGATGGAACTAAAGGAAGTTGAAGAACAAAAGCGATATTTGTGTTAGTATTTAAGTGTCAGATCTATTTCTGCTTTCTAGATCTTGTTATATTGGCCAACCTGTTCTTCATTTTTCATTTTTATTATATGTACACTTTATAAAGAACGACGAAGGAATTGCTAATGAATGACGAGTATAAACTGTCTTCACAAGTTGACATTTATAGTGAAGAAAGTAGGCCAAGATTTTATCGGAGTAGAAAGCATAATTTTCTTACATTGTAATATATTCTCTGTATATCTAACTAGAGTTTGTCTCTGTGTTTCGGGCGCTTGTAGAACTGGGGAGAAGGATATTAAGGCAAAGTAGACTTGTTTTATAACGTGAAATTATCTGTTTTCATATCATATAAAAGTTGTGTTAACACTTGCCATGGACGTGTTTTCACAGTGGTACATTCCACTAGTGAAGAGTGAATCTGAGGTGTCTATAACAGTCTTTTTCTAGTTATTATCCCTACGAATATAAGCTTTCTTTGAATTTACCCTTCTGTTTTGGTGACGAGCGAATATAGACATACAAAAATCCGCCACAACCCTGTAAAAGGAATGTGGCCCTAATAAAACTAAGTCAACAGAAAAAAAAAATTGTGACTTATAAAATTACGCAACTGATGCCACCACAACACTGTGGCATCTCAACAACACCTTTTGGTAGGTTAAATGTATGTCCCGTTATGGTTCGATTTTATAAAATAACCGCATTTAAATTGACTTCAGACATTGCACGGTTGGTTATATTTAAATACGCATTGACTAATAACAGTGGCCAAGATCTTATTCATTAATATCCAAATATACATATTAATGTTCACTTAAAAGCATAATTATTTAGCTACATTACTTTTGTTCAAAGTATACTTTTAAAATAATTACCATACTGTCCGAGAAATGGAAAATTTGAATGAATGAAAGCCTTATATTTATACATTATACTACAATTTATTATTCACACGTATTCTTTCAGTTGAAGTTTTCTCTCACAATAATTTAACATTTTCAATTGCTTTTATAAACATATTCTACACTTATTAATGTAAATAAGAATGCATGTACTGTTTTAAATTAGTTAATTAAATACTTGTGAGGTATAATATTTAAACTTAAATTTTTGTTTTTAAGATGAAACAAATTATGAAACCAGCAGTTTATCCAAAACTACTCTATTTTTAACTATTATTTTCTCAGACGTATATCTCCTGCAGGATTTAAGACTGAAAGCTGCATGAACTACTGAGCGATTTATATAAACTAACGTATTTATTTATTTATTTAAAACAAATGCTACAGTTATACCTCAAATGTAGAGTATCTTTGGGAGATTATTAGTCTCTATAGAACATGTTGAAAAAGTGCGCCCTCCTGCATAAGGCATAATTCAACACGTTCCATGTTACTGGCGCTCGTTGTTGTCAATATCATTAATCTCCTGTGTAATGTTGTGCTTCAGATCGTCCAATGTTTGGGGCGTGTGATGTACACTCTTGTCTTTTAAATAACCCCATAGGAAGAGCCCTGTGATTTCAAATCAGGAGATCTCTGTGGCTACAGGTTCTTGGA
This sequence comes from Metallyticus violacea, assembly GCA_030762175.1. Lineage (NCBI taxonomy): Eukaryota > Metazoa > Arthropoda > Insecta > Mantodea > Metallyticidae > Metallyticus > Metallyticus violacea. Next base: position 84,314,394 of record CM060839.1, read on the forward strand.
GATTGTCTGGTCATCAAGAATCGTTCAATTAGCGCCATGGATTGGCTTGATAAATGGCATGTAGCACCATCTTGTTGAAAATAGCCATGCCCCAGCTCTACATCGTCCAGTTGCTCAACAAACTCCATGAAAATCGGGCGGTATTCTGCAGTGTTCACAGTCCGGCAAAATAAAAACAACAATAACAAAAAACTCTGTGTGAATATTGAGCATCAAATCCCGACGTAAACTAGTGCATAGGTGCTTCACGAATAAATGTTGATTTTTGACGGCCTAATAGCCTGAGTTGTGTGAGTTCGTATAGCCACATTAATGGAACCATGCTTCAACTGTGAACTATGTAATTTGACAGACTTTGGCACAGTGAGCCTCCTGTTGAATTAATGCCTTATGCAGGAGGGGAGTGCACTTTCAACATTTTCTATAGAGGTTAATAATCTCCCAAAGGCACTCTACATTTGAGGTATAATAAATTGTGGCTAGGCATCATTCATTTTGAAATAAATAAAAATGTGTTAGTTCTATATAAATCATTCTGTAGTTTAGTGACGATATATTGTGATAATGCACTTTTATAGAGCGAATTTTTCATATACAAACCAGTTACTTAATGAGACAAACTCTGGAACCTACCCTTAAACATCATAATGCATGGGATCTACACACTAAAAACACTTTTTTTTTTTTTAAATTAAAGTTTTGTATTTTTCCATTTTAAAATTTCAAGATAATTTCCTACACATGCATGTGCAACTCTTTACACACACACACGTACACTTTAAGATATTTATATCTAGTCCTGCATATGCCTCGTTAAACCTTATATAAAATATCTGTAAACTAGAACTTTTTGCAAATCTAATTGTGTGCTTAACTTTTACTCCAATTTTTGTATTTTTATATTCTTATCACATGATATAGAGCTTATTGTCTTGCACTCGTGTATTTAATTTAGTTGTTTTAGGGTTTTAATAAAAAGCTTTATGTATATTAGTTTTAAGCTCTTCTTTAATTACAACGGTGATATGACTTTTATTTGACACTAATCTCTGGAATCAGAATTCTACTTGCGCATACTTTCATACTCCCGCAATTTCTGCAGCTGCCTTACAATTTACATGTACAAAATTTCAGTGTATATATATAGAACTAAAATTGCACCCCAACACGAGGTATATTGTTCTTTCGGATGTGCAACTCGCTTATCGTAAGCTTTTGTTATGTATATACTTAACTAAATAAATACGCGGATTCCTGAAATGCTGGAAGTATTATCTCTAGCGCAAGAATAATTATATTCTCATGAATGACGAGTATGAATTATGTGACGTCATGCTTTAGCGCCCGTCTTAATGAGAGTTTGCATTCAAGATTAGATTTCAGATATTTTTGCTGAGCTCGTTACAAGTCTCAAAGTAGTGATATAACCTAAAATATGTACACTAGTATATTTAAATTCACCATTCAAGTTTCAGAATAGAATTCCACTAGTTAGCAATACGCACTATTACAATACCAAATGTTTCGTGAAACGGAACACTGATAAAACAAAATCGCACGCTGATAATATCAATCTGCCACACTAGTAGTTTACGATTATAGGTTCCAGAAACACACACGTGTAAAATAAATAATAGTAAAATGGGGACCAGTTTCACTAAATCACTAGCTTTGCGAAACAGGGCTCTGTTGTCATTATTGTTATTAATTTTGAATATTCTATACAGAATTGTAATTCTTAACCTCATATAAAAGTATTGCATTACTTTAAAGCGCATGTTTCAAGGACTTTATCGTACACGCTCATAACGTTCTTGGTTGAAACTGAAGCAAATGAAACTCGATAACTCCGTCTCGAGGTTTGTTAATAACAATTTAATTTTTGTGCTGAGATTCTAATGATTCTGTATGCCTGAAATGTTTAAAATGTTTGTAATGGTAAAACATTAAATCTGACACCTATAGCTCTCTTACAGTCCTTTCTTTTTTGTTTATTGGTGTTTATCATGCTTTAGTTAGTTGCCAAAGGAGGATATCAGTGATCGGAGTATAGGTAATCTTATATTTATTGGTTGCACGTGTGCTGCATGCGAAAAAGTTAGGGATACCAGGCTTAGCAGTAGAGAAACACATTTGTTATTCTAAATCACGAAACTTTTTCTTAAAGATTCAGTTTCTTTGTTCAGTGCGGTTTTGAAGAACTGTGTGAATTTTTAATCGGAGTTGAAGAATTATGCTTTCATCGATACTAAAATACATTCAAAACCTTTTGTTGAGTATCCTACATTTTTATTAATTGTTTCGTTCCATACTTATTATATTTGAGAATGAAGCCTATGTGTTTATTTTATATGCTTATGAATTATTATTGAAAATCGTTTGAAAGAATTTTTTGACTTGTTAATAATTATTGTTGGTTTGTCATATAAGAAATATGTGGTTCTTTACTGTTATAATGAGGAATGAAAAATGTATTGAATCTGCCACAGGTTACTTGTCGGGTATTTGATGTTATTTCCTTTGTAATTTTGTACGTCCAAACTCTCGTCCTCTCGTCCTTGTATTTTATTTGTGCTCTTAATCATTTACGTTTATATTGGACAAACTACAACAATGTGTGTGTTAATGCCAATCTGCTTACTTGATCAGAGGATCACGTTACGCTGGTTGATGATGAAGTTGGGGTGGAATGATTGTGGGGCAATGATGGAATGACAGGGGAAATCGGAATTGACGATATACATATTCACCACGTGCATAAGCTACAAGGCACTGTCTGCACCTTTTCCCGGCACTTCCGAAAAATTGACAATAGTACGAGAGGAAAAACAAGTGTTACTATCGCACCAGCTGGGATAATTATTTTAAAGATCCCCGCAGGCATTGTTTGGGATGTCTGAGAGCAAATATGGCTCACATAATTGTACCAGTGGTAAATATTTTCAAAGGAAATTCAACTATAATTGACTGTGCTATTGATTTTATGCATGTGTATAAGATGAAACATGATGTAAATGTGGAAATATGCATCTTCTTCTGCCTTTAAATATTTTTGGTGAAACTTTTGGAAAAGGCGCCTATACTTTTTTTAATGTACTATTTATTGTCGCGTTTCTGCATTGGTCTTCTCGCTACATCTGTAGACTGAACGTGAACGTAATAGGTGTAGATTTTAGTTATGAATGCAATTAAGTGAAATATATCAATGATGGCGCAAATGAGCTCGGAGTCCTTGGCGTCTTAAAGCTATCTGGCATTCGCCTTCTCAGGGCAAGGAAAAACTCAGAAAAGAAACTACCCTCAAAAATTGACCTGACCAGAATTCGAACCCAGGATCCCCGGATTAAAAGACGTAAATACTGCCAGAAGACCGTGTAACTTGTAATTTATTGTGTGGAAAACTACGGGAAATGGGCGACTAATATTAAACAGTGAGATGTTATTTTTTCCTAGTTATCTTATCTAGAGCATGTCCTCGTTTAAATTTTATTTCGATTCTTTTGTATAGTTTAGCTGTAAAAGTGAAACAAACTATAAAATGTGTGAGTAGCGAGATTATAATTTTTCTTATGATCAAAATATTTTCATATTAACGTTTTCTAATTGCCCTTTTTAGATATCCAATTCATGCAATTTTTTAAATTGTATATTAGTTGTATTAAATACATTTAAAGCCTATTGCAAGTATTTTTATTTGAAGCGGTTATGTTAATAAAATAAGGATTATATGTGTGAAATTGAATGACTTAAAGTCATAATATTGTTGCAAAAGTAAATAATAATAGTAATAATAAATAAAATAATATTTATAATTTCTATTATTAATTTTATAATGTGCATTTTTTACTTTTTAGAACTTATTTTAGGCGCCAAAATAATTGTTTTTAATACCTAAAAACACATGTCTAATGATGACAATGATAATGATCCTAGACTTGCAGCTTATTCTAGCATCCATACCTGCCGCGTCCCATTTGCTAGCCCAAAATCTCAACGCAATAGTTTGATCAGTTTGTGGTTAAAAAGCAGCACAAATGAGATGAACGACACAAGAAGTGAGCTAGGCCATCTGTCCGGGAATAATTGAACTGCATGCAACCTCGGTTTCTATAGATGTCACGGGGTGACCAAGACAGTTAAAATCGAAAATAAATAACTAGTTAAAAATTCTAAATATAGAAAACAAATAAGGACAATTTTTTAAAAGAAACTTAAAAAAGTAAAAATTGAAAGTAAAATAACCCTCAAAGAAATGCTGAATGCTGCACATTTATGACATTAGATAGCCGATGAATGCGTTTCAGAAACGAACTGAAAATGACAATGTTTGAGAATGCTCCTGGGACTGTATGCAAAGCTGTAAACTGAAACATTCTAAACAAGAGCGATTGCAGTACAGTTGCCTAACCTGCTGGTCAAAAGTCTGCCGAGGTGGCGCAGTGTTGAAGGCAGCGGGTAATATTACAGTTTGAGAGTTAAATGGTTACGTTGGAGAGCAAGGTAGTAATCTTCCACGTGCAAGACGCGGAGCGGCACGCGTGGTCCAGATATCCTCCTCCTCCCCCACCTTGCTGTTTTCTTGCAGACAATATCGTCATCGGCAGCAGCCGGCTCCAAGCGGCTGAGCAGGTACGTGGACCACGCCCCAGCAAGCGAACTCCTTCACAAACATTGCCTGCCACGCATTACAAAACAAAGCCAAATCAGGTTCTGGTCACTGCACGACGATACTAGCACTGATAAAATTGTCAAGACATCGCGGACTCGTGCCGGAGAAATGTTAATTGTTTAGCCACAATGTAACAGTTGTCCTCTTTTCTTCTCTTTCTCTTTTCAACTTCTATTATCTTCCTTTGCTCCCGTTCTTTTCTAATTTTATATATGCGGATTTTTTTTTCCTGCCATTCTCTTGTTATGTTTTCTCACCTCCAATAAGAAAGCTTCTCTGCACTAGTGTTCAATCCGTACTGCCGATCTCAAGTTTGTAGTGTTGCCCGTAATAATTATTAGATAATGTAACTCCTATGGATATACAGCGTGTCCGGGAAATTAATGGTGGACGCGAGCAAACGTGGGGTTCCAAGATGTCCTTTTGGGCTTCAAACTCTAGAGTTGCGCCTAGGGCAATTACATTTTCAAAACCAGAGTGGGGAGGGCATTTTAAATGTTACTGGATTTAAGAAAGGGACATAACACAATGGCGTAATAACTACTGTAATATTTCAGTATGCTATTATGAAATTTTATTTTATTTATTGATTTGGTTTATTTATGGACGATCTTTAACATCTCAAGTCATCAGTGTCCCATTAAATTCGGGGGATGAAACGGCCGATAAATTTTGCTCAGAGGCCTCTTCTTTACGTGTTGTAAATCCACGACATGGGACCCACGACTTTACTCCGCTTCTGAAGGAAGCCATATTTAGGATTTTTATTTGCGAAAAAAATCCATCGGTCCTGGTTGGGATTGAACCCACGATCTTTGGTTTAGAAGGCAAGTACGGTTACCACTACACTACCAGGACCGATAATTGTATTTTAATGCTACTGTTCACATTTCTTTACAAAAATAAGTTCGTCTTAAATGTAGAACTGAAATGTCTATTTACACATTATCATTAAGAAATTTATATGAAAAAATTATTTCTTCCTAAATTGAAAATTCATTAGTGTATATTCCCCCCCCCCCCCCCCCCCACTGCGCTCTGTTCCTGTATTCGGCGTAACTAGTTCTCGAAATTTTTAAGCACTAAAACCAGAATGAAAAGCAATGAAGTTTTTGTTATTTCTGAACTGTAGACAACGTATGGGATAGTACAATAGCTCACGAGTTGCCAACCACCCTCTCCCCTTACGTCTGTTAGTTATTAGCACTTGTTTATCTGTCGGGCAGTGGTTCATAGTTTGCGTTCGTGCTTTGTATTGACCTAGTCATTTGAGAGGACTTCTGTAGGTTGACAGTAGCTTAAAGAATCCCGATATAACAAACCCAATAACTATCAATATATTTTTTAGAGTATACTCTTTCATGGAGCGAATGAATTTCCAGTTTTCAGAATTGTCAGTTGAGAAAAATGACGAAAATTTTTGTCAAATGTCTGCAGATCTCAAATTACGTAAATGTTCAAAACACTCGTTGTTTGCTTTCAATGGAAAGCTCCTAGGTGTGAAATAGATACCATGCAATTCCACACTTCACACTCCGCACTAAATACATATTTCCTGATCCGAAAACACGGATTTTATCTAGCTGTTGTAATAATATATAATAAATAAGTGTTAAATACAAAGAAGCATCACAAATTGCAGCATCGAATCAATGGATAAAAATTGAGAACAAAAGCAAATAATAAATACCTTTAAATAGTTTTTCAGGAGTACCAATTCACTGGTGATTAAAAAAAATAGTTCAATCATGGCCATTGAAATTGCCTTAACAATACAAGTTTTTCTGTCGCGAATGCCCTATCTATCTATGTATTGTTTTAGTTTTAAGTAAAATTTATATATTACGAACACCAGTTGGAATGCTTTCAAGAGACGAAACATAGCCAAAGATGAACATAAAACTGACGAAACAAATTGGAATAAAAAGGAAAAGGACATGCATTACGACGATGACACGCTTTTAACTTGCACTATTCCGGTAATAACAATTGAATTTATTTATTAATTATAAATAAATGAATATACTATTATCACTTACATCCAAACGAATCTTTTTTTTCAATCTCTGGTGTAAGAAGAAGAAATGGGCATTAAATAATTAGTTAATTATTGCATTTGCTTGCGTGTGAACTGTCTATAGTTGAGCCCTAAAACTAAAACTGTCAGAAAACAAAGAAAAAAACAAAAAACATTGTTTCTCTTGAATTCTTTTACATCATTTAAATATTTTACATTAATTTAACACTGTCATTATGTTTTATGATGTACAGATGAGGTTTTATTACGAGCAATAACCAAAGCATTAGAAAGCGAAATGATTTAAGTGCCATGCAGTACTTTCTTCAGAAAACAGCAGTAGCAGGAGTCAGAAGGATGATCTTATACAGTGCGAGTAGCAATACCAAACACAAGTAAATATTACATAACGTAAAAAAGAGAATTTAAAGAACAGCTTTTCTTTATATAAAGCCTAAAGTCTTTGCATATGTTTGTTCACTTGCAAATATCTTCATAGCATTTATGCATTCGTGAGCTGTAACATGGATAGAAGATTTTTATTCTTCTCTGCAGAAACTCCTCAGCACGTTGAACTTGTCCACATTTGTAAGATTCTGAAGTTTTGCACCTTTTCTACGTAGAAAGTAGCCCGGTCCATAATATCACATAGAGTGTTTTTGTTCGCTACCAATTTGTTGTATGTGGCATAGGCACTTACATGTAGATCCCTTGAAACTACCTTTGAACTTAATCACGTGTCATCGAAGGAGATCGTTTATTTAACCACAAGAAATACAAGTGAAACCAAATTATTGGCATATACTCACCAATCTCCACGAATGAAAAAATTGTGGCATTCATGCCGTTTTCAGGGTTATTTCATATAATATATAATTTTTGGATAAACCGAATTCGAAATATTAAAATACAACATTCAAGCACAAATGATAAAGCAAATTCTTTGTCCGGCAATCTGCTACTTTGTTGAAACACTGACAGCCCTCGCTTTTGGTTTTGCTAGTTTAAAAACGGAAATTTTATTACTATATTTCTGCAATGTTAAGCATAATTATGCACAATTTTAGACCTCACTTTGTGACTTTAATGTGTAATAGATTTAAAATGGTTTGAACCTAACGCGGTGACATTGGATTTTGTTTTAAAAGAAAAATAATGTGACAAAGCTAAGAGCGACAATTCTTTGTTATAGTTTAGGAAAGCAGTATACACTGTTAACCATTATAATAATTCTAAAACAAAGCCAGCACAATTTTACATATTTTTGAGCAATTACTTCTTCTGCTATTTAATATTAACAACATGTATTTAGCATATTTGCTGTTAGGAAAACAGTGGAAAGTGGTATTTACAGAAGTCTAGAAATTTTAAATGACAAAGTGCGATGTTGAAGCCCAACTACACAGGTGCGGTCGCCCACCAAGATAAGCATTGCCACGCCTTTCAACAAGGCTAAACAAATTTAAGTTCATTTGCGATTTTTTTTTCTGGAATAGCTTGACGAGATAGGTGTTAACAAACATTCCTTGACTGCTTCATATGCCACATTTGAGGAACGCTCTGTTTTCGTTGCCACCATGTAACGTGAAACTAGCGGTGTGTGGGTAGAGAAAGTTGCAGTTGGCGCCTACTGGTTCCCCACTGACAGTAGCGAAATAAGCGTAGATAGACATTCACTAAAATGTAAAGCGGCTTGACAACAGTGTAGCAGCAGTTTATACAGGGTTCAAGAAAAAATGTAGCTTTTTTATAAATTAATAAACACATTTGAAGTGATAAATATCGTACATAAAACACTATAATTTGAGGATATTTATTTAGAAAATATTAAAAGTTTAGTTATAAAACTTGACCGTTCACTTGGAATTTTTCATCTGGGCTACTAAGCTTATGGAAGATGCCTGGAACTGTCGGCCTTTTTCGGTCAAACAGGCATTTTATTGCGAAAACTTATTCTAATGACACTGTTTAGTTTGACCATTAATTATGTTTCTGATTTCATTGCTATTGTTATGGTTTATATTCTCAAAATCCTATTTGTGCTAGCTTCGGATGAGATTTTGTTGGCAAACGTTAATGTTTGCGCTAATTTCATCTGGGTTTCTTCTCTGTTAAAACTACCAGTAGACCAATTTTGTGTAGAATGTCGTGAATTTCAGGAGGCAGTTGATGGGAACGATCGAGAAATCTTGCGTGCACACACAACAAACTGATTGGTGTTTAAAATAACATTTCCGTTGCTCTAGATTTAACTACCTACCATATCTACGAATGAATGCATACCACCGTTGGACTAGCGTGGACACGATAAAGAGGAATGGGATTTAAGGCACGAGCTCTCCTGACTGGGGTACCCCTTGTAGTCGAGACTTCAAACACTGTCTAAGCGGATCAACTCTATAGTATCTATCGATAAGCGTTTATTTATTAGTTAAAGATTCTAACAGTAATCTAGTTGTTAAATTTAAACCATTCCTAATAGTAAGGAAATACAAGGTAAATTGTATGTGCATTTACTCAATGAAAGGAGAATCGACTTTGTGAACTACAGTGTGTGAAAGATTCAGAAAGGATAAGAGTAGCAGATGGAAGTAACTGATAAGTTTAAACTTGGATAGCAGATAAAATGCTTTTAAAACTGTAAACAGACATTTGAAAAATGTTTAAAGTTTATAAATAGTAGAATATTTGTTTTAAACAGGTTTTAATATATAATGAAGACACAAGTAACTAGAATTACGTTTTTGAAGAATTTAAATTTTTCTCTATTTAAGCATTCTGTTTTTTGGACTGAGTTATGTTGCGTTGTAAGGTGTCATTTACAAATAGAATATCAACAAGCCAGCAACGCCTACCTACTATTCACCCATAAAACATAAAGCTTTTACTTTCTTTTCTTGTTTAAAAGGAATTAAGGGTAATAAATCAGAAGCAAATTGAATTCAGCTTTCGAAAATAAAAGTTTCTGAGGTTGCACGATGCACGAAAGATACAGGTGAAGAATATTATATATGTAATTAATGGAATAAGATTAAAGAATGGTATGCATTGATAATTTATTTACTTTTAATGATCCAGAATCAAACAAAAATGTATTAGGTACATTCAAGTTATTATTGATTAATACAGCATTGAGATCCAATAAATTTCCCCAAGGGCAAATAATCATATTTAAGCTCATTATATATCACCTAATAACTTCAAGACTTGTTGAAAGTATAAAATCATTCCAAATCGGACTGAGTGAGAAATTAAATTAACAGGCAAAACATATATATTCAACATATTTGTAATAAATAACATGTGAAACATAAACAATGTTTTTACAATAAAGCGCAAAAAAGGACTATCGCCACATAGCTAAAGATCATAAAATGCTGTTTAATCATGCAGTAAGTATTGCTGTTATACCTCCATAAAGAAGTTCTGTGCATTTCATATCTCTGTTAACAGGATGGTCAAGAAACGTCCGACGGAAATATTGCAGAATATTCGCCGTTGCACGCGTCACATATCGCTAGCTAGTAAATCGTTGATTTTGGTGATTTGTGCAGAGCCAGAAACCAGCGAATACCTTTGCTGCGGGTAAAAGAAAACGTTCTGACTGTTAAGACCACTCCCTAAACGGCAGAAGTGACTGCTTTAGGCTCAGCAGTTAATGAAAGTAAGCGTTAATAGCAATACATTATTCCGTTTAAACCCTTTGTTTCATTTGAACGATGAATGACGAATGCTCTCATTCCGCTACGCAAGTTTATAGAAATCAACTGACCCTCGATGGGCGCGTGATTCGTAGTAAGAATGTAATTAAAAGTTCAACTAATACAGGCAAATCATCTTGCTCAGTCGTGTTTATCATGCCAACTGTTTCAGCTGTTTTTATGTAGGAAGTGCCATGTAGACGCTCTACTGTGTATTTTATATTGTGGAGTATGCCGAGGGAGAGAGAGAGGGAGGGGGGAGGTATACGATAGAACAAAAATATTTACTTATGAATGTTATGTGCAAAAGAAATGCACGAGCATTGTGGAATAAAGTATCGTGCTAAATTTCCAGGAGTAATATGGAATACGATACATGGATATCGGGAAGTGTAATTTACAAATTCATTCCAAGGCAAAAGTCGAAATGAGAAAATTGGGCTTTAATAAGGAAACTTTATGAAACATGCTATCGATTAGCAGCTTCTCTAAAGTCTTTAACGCGATTAGGCCAGCAAGTTGGTGTATCTGACGGCAGTGCGTGTAAAGCCACTCAGCTGGTGCATCTTCATTGATATAAAATGACCGTTGTACCTGAAATAATTCGTGGAGATGCTAAAACAAAATATCCGGGAAGCAGTTCATAATATTGGGAAGATGTATTGCGCGAGTATCTCAAAATATTTTCAAAAGGATTCAGGCATTTCTCAGGCGGAGGGCAGGTACTATGTTGTTGTGTACACTGTGAATTACTATTAATACATGATGCAAGAAAAAGAGTTCCGACTACGCGTTATGATTCCCCTCACCCGGTGGCGTGGTAAAATAAGTTTCCGATTGCATAGCGTAATGAGGTTTCTGTAGTAGATGATATTAATAGTTTGCAGTACAAAAACATTTTACTTAATTTGTTAAAAAAAAAGTGAAAATCGACGAATAAAACAAATAATGAACTTTAATACAAGAACTGTTTTTGTGAATAGTTGTTAACCTCATTCCCAGTTGTAGTACGCCTTTCACGGAAGAGCTTTAGAGCGCAGGCGCCATCGCGTAGTCCTAAACACCTGTTTTATAACAATGTGTTTACTCATGTCTTTAATGAGCCGTTACGATGGACATATAGCGCGGGGTGATGAGGAGTGATGGTGGTAATGCTTATAATGAAGCTTATTCATAGACTGCCGCGCTCTTCCTGCTTCCAGCAGCGAACAATAAACAGGTTCTGGTCAAGAACGAACATAACGTCAACTGCATGTCGTGATACAGGGGGTAATGCCTTCGATTCTCTACTCAATGGCGCGGCTTTGTTTAATCAACTGTTACAAGATGTTTATAAATAAAGATGTCACTTACATATCCCTGAGCATTCAAATTTACTAAAGTTGCTTTACGCTGAACAGAACGTAAAAAGTGTTCCAAGTATGTAGTTTCAACTCCAATATAAATGAAAAGAAATAAAGTGTTAAATAAGAAGAAAAATGTGGTAAAGCTGATGAATAAGGAAAGGTTAAAGTAAAACAGTTATATTTCAGTTTTATGAAATATTACTAATAGATATAAATTTAGCATTAATATGACTTCTAAATGTCTAGTTGGCTAATTTTCCCTTGGAAATTAATCAATATCCTTATTGTCTTCTTTATATCTATGTATACTTTTTAAGTTTTAATTTTTTTAAGAGAAATATAAATAAATTCATTACCCCATTATCTCAGAAACTGTTAAAAGTTAGATAGCTGATTTTTGCATGATGTACTTATGAACACAATTTTGTGTGATTGAAGAAAAAAAAGTCAAATAGTAAGCAAGTTACGTGCTTTAAATATGTTTTTTAAATTGTGTTTATACAGAAGGGGCCAAAATGTATACACACTTCAAGCAAAGAAAAACTGTATTAACATAACAAAACTGAATTCACACAAAGAGAAAGTGATGTGCACTAATCATCTTAGACTTTTACATTTACAAAGTTGCTCAAAATGCCCACCATTGACATCGATACACTTCTGAGTACGTTGAACTACTGATTGAGCAACGTTTGCCAAAGTGTCCTTAGAGATTGCAGCATATGCCGTTTCAATTTCTTCCCGAAGTGCTGCTAGTGTAGCTGGTTTTCTACGGTATACAACATCCTTAAGAGTTCCCTATAGGTAGAAGTCCAATGGAGTTAGACCTCAGTCTCACGTACACATTGCTTTGTAGATTTCTGCGGTGAGTGCTCAAAACGTTTCAAAACCAAGCCGAGGACGTGGGGCTTGTTGCTTTGCGAGGTCTCCCAGATCTGTCCTTATGAACATCGCATACGGTACCAAGAGTGTCAAATTTGTCTCCAATGCGTGCATTTGTTACTCGCGTTGGCGGTTCTGTTCTGTATACACGTCTCCATTGCCTTTGAATTTCAACAACATTCTCGGTTTTCCAATATCACTTCAAAATTGCTTTCCGCTGTTTAAACGATAATATTGACTCCATTTTGTTGTAGCAACGCTAGCATAACGCAATGTGAGTCACATCTGTTTACATGACATGATACGATAATCTTGGCTTCATTTGTTCATTGTTATATTAAACTGACATGAACTGTGAAAGTATGTATACATTTTTGGCACCCACGGTATTTTTTTAAATAGCTATGCTTACTATTTTTAAAACTTTTAATTAAATAAACGCTTACTTTGTTAAAATAGTTATGAAAATGTCAAGATTTTATGCTTAAAAGTTTTCTGATATAATTACACGTGTGTGGAAAAGGATGTTTTTTTTTTTTTTTCAGAAATTGCAATTAAGCACAAATATTAAAAGAAATCTCGCATTTGTAAAAGAAATAGAATCTCAAAGTCCTACAGGCTGATAATCCTCTGTGTTTTTCTCTTGGTCCTAATGTCTTTTTATTCTTTTTACTTATTTACTTTTTACCGAACAAATAGCAAAAAGATCTGTTTGGAGCAAATATCAAATTATTAATGTTTAACTCAATGTATAGTCCAGAGCAGCATAAATTATAATTATCGCACTGCTTTAAAGCATATATGAAAAAATAAAAAGGAAGATGAAAATATTCAAATGACATCAAATTTTGAAAATGTAACAAAAATCATGAAAAATGCCGTAAAATTCCACAACCAAAAAACATTTCTTTATGGTTTGTGTACAATTGTCTATGATTACGTTTTAAACAAAATATCCACTAGTTTCAACCAGAATCCGCTTTTGGTTTTAAAGCTTTTGTATTATTATTATTATTATTATTATTATTATTGTTGTTGTTGTTGAAAAAAAGAGAAAATTAAAAAGCCCCAGAAATCACCCTACCTAAATCTAGCTTAGTAAACATTGTGGTAAAGCAAAGTACAAATGATACTAGAATGTCTAAGAATTTTAGAAATATGTACTTGTTATTTATGGATACCGAATTCACTGACGATGACGAAATAGAAACCTTATAATGTTTAGCACTAATCAAGAGCAAGTGAAGTTATTGGCATTCTCCACGTCGAGAGTAATGGGTCAGAAACTTGCAGGCACGAAAGCGATGAGAACGTGTAGACAACAGCGACGAACACCGCAGTGTAAAGCAGCCTAGCCAATAATTACAAAAAATCATGGCGGGAAGGATAGACCTTATGGATCTGACGAACCTTTTTGATTATGATTTATGAAGCATTTCAAGCTGTGTTACCGACCGACTGGCCGGCCGAACCGTCTTGTTGCCGGCAGGTGATGAACTGCCGGGTGCTAGCAGCCGATCAGCACTGCAGGCGGTAGGACGCTCAATGCCCACGTAATTTATTGGTGTTGTGCTTGCGATTTCGGTTCGTGTTTTGTCACTGGCTATGCATGCGAGCATGGTGCACCTTCGTTTGCAGAACAGCAAGCTACACTTGCTAGGAGGAACAAAACATTTCACGATCATCAATGCTATTTTTCAGATTTTTGTCTCTTTCAGCTCTTTTTGAAGTACATATACATTATTTCAAAACTTAAAATATTTGTTTCAATGTCTATATAGCACTTCGGATTATTTCTGCCTTATTTGAATTACATTCACTTCTTTCTTTAAGCTAAAATAATTTCAGAGTATCTTAATATCACACACAACAAATACAAAATGTTTAAATAAAAATATCCCATATTTTCACAGCAGGTAGAGTTGTAAAAGGTTCCATGAAAAAATATTCAGAAAATAACCTCTTTTGAGACACGGTCCATTTTTTATTTCGGCCAAATAATGTGGTCCAAGATATTACCTGTCTTTTTGCTTTTGTAATGTGAGTTTTCTATCCGTTTTGGCCCATTGCCCTTTCTTTATTGGTTGTGTTTACTAACGATGATGCATAAAACATCCGTAATACCAGTTAAGGTGAACTGGTAGATATCAGTACAAGGGAACGTGTGTGGTTCATACATGATGGATAACCACCTCATTTTCTACACATTGTTCGAAGTACTTAGCCCTACCTTTGATGGGCAAAGGATTGGCCTGTTAGGTCTAGTAATGCTATCTTTCCGATCACGACCTTAATCCTTTGGGAATACTTAAAGACCTTAGTGTATGCCATAATCATCACAGCACACTAACATTTCAGGTTCATATTTACATTGTATGGCATCAAATGATAGAGCAGCCGTGTTTGATTCTCTGAAGTGGATGGCTGAAGAACGCGTGAGAGTGCTATAATGCCATTCAAAGGATCTTATGTATTAAACATTTTAAGTGAATTGTAAAATCATTTGTTTTACGAACAGAGTCAATACATACATTCTGAAATATAATGTATATAAAATGTATTGAAACGATTTAGTAAAAATTGTGAAGACAAAAGTCGAAGCTTGAGCACCGTTTTAGGTGCTTGTGCTGCTATACCATTAAAATTTCAGCCCTTTTTATTTTGATGTTACAAGTAGAAACATTTTGAACAACATAATAGAAGATCTTAATGCTGTAGAAGTGTGCAAAGGAGAAATTAAATAACAATAAATAGATTAAGATGGAATAATAAAGATCTCGTTGTTATTCTTTATTTTTAATCATTAAGCAATTTTTATAGTAGTGACTCAAGGAATGATCGAAGTGTAGGAAATCACTTCTTGATGAACAGGGAGTGCTGAATTGTCAGATTGCTTGTAAGATAGTGAATTCCCTTTTCAATACATCTGACTGTAAATGTATTAATATGCTTTTTCGTTCATTTAGTATTTTGAAAAAAAAATACGCTTTTGAAAATAAGAATCGGCCTAAGTATAGGTAGATTTATCAATTGTTCAAGTTCCGTTACTATTCGTAGATACAAGTTAAGATTATCTACTGTAATGTGCACTTATCTTTATTCAAGACAGTGTTCCACTCATATTTATTAATCACTAAGAGACCAATGCATGGCGCTATCTCAGAAAGCATTTTTTCTTTCTTTCAGTTCGTTTACTGTAGAAGCATTGAAGCAATTTATTACCGGGGAAGTTCAGATAGTTTCACAGAATTTTAAATAAATGCCGTACATGTTCTGAAAGATGGCTGAAGAGAAACGGCAGTTCGTGTAGTTTTCGTTTAAGTGAATGAGATAATTTCGTGAATCAAAAATGCTTATATTACGAAGTTTATAATATTTTCAAAATAGATCAAGCGTTTGAATAATATCATATCTATACTGATTAGTTGAACCAACTGTACATAAATCCCATGTCACTTAAATAAGCAATAACGAAGTATAAAAAGCTATGAAGGATGTTTAAACAACAAGAAATAGTTGGAATTATGAAGTAGGGAGTCATTTTTTACTGCTAATGGATAGGAAGATGGTGTTGCTGTAATTAGCATTCTATTGCTTTAGTTCCTCCGTAGAAAGTCTCACAGTATTTGCGCTGTTGATTATGGGAAGTAATGTGTACACGAGATACTTGCTGCAAACTGATATTTTCGAACGCTACTAAAATGATTCGGGATGTCTAATTCAGCGGAAAACAAAAGGTCAGCGGCGGGAAGGATCCATGACTTTACATTTATTGTGAGATGAGCAGGTGAAGACTTTACGGTATCGCCCGCTCGATCGGTCAATATGGTACCTTGTTTACTGTCCGACTGTGTTTTGTTTTACTTTCCTTTCCTATCGTAGTTTCTCTGTAAGAATTCCATCCATTGTTAGCCTAAGAAAAATAAAGAAAAGAAGGATAGAAGGAACGAATGTAAAGGAAAAGGAAACAAAACTACCAAGTCTGGCTGATGACAAGATTTATACAGAATTAGTTGCCTGAGATCCGTGAACATTGTTTCCATCGATTGTCAATGATACCAAGTATTGCTACAATGATAAATGAAGCTTGGTAAGGAATACGATTTAAGAATTACCAGAAATGTGTACGGCAAGATGTTTTTTTGAATAAAACATATGGGGCATTGTCTGAAAATTGTATGAAAAAATACCGAGCGAAAGGTGAAAGTAGTTTCTCCCTGACAAAAATCACGCGCACATACGTGTTAATTTGAAGCCAAATTAATAAAGACTATGGCCTGTTTCACTGATGTAACTTAGTACACCATACGCTGTTCAGTCGCTGCGCTAAGGTCAGTTCATTGAAACAAGCACTTGATTTCAGTTGTCTCGATAGGCACGTTAAACAATCACAAATAAATAAATGAATAAATAAATATTTTTTTCCAACGCTTTGTAGTTACTATGAGTTGTCTCCTTTCCATAATAGTGAACAACTACACTAGTGGAACCAAGAGCAGCTAGCTACAACGGGTAATTTTTACCCACCTTACAACCTGCCAGTCTTGAAAAAAAATATTTTGTCGCAACAAATTGCTCTGTCTGTCTGGTCGCAGGCTCATGCCCATTCCAACACCCTAAATGCAAAACCTTTGCACTAGTTTTCCCATGTTAGTCGTTCCACAGTCCCAATTTACCCAGAGAATTTAAGAATACTTAATTTGCTACCTGATCTTCTAGGACTGTTGTATGTGTGCGTGTGCGTAAGAATTTTGATGATATGTTTAACTTAACATTAATTGTTGATGCGTTGCCGACTCACATCTCTGAAAAGTTCCTTACAGAAAGCAGCATTATTTTTGCATCAAGTGCGCTACATTAGGTTTCAATTTTACATGTTAATTATTCAGTTTTGTTACTTAGTTGTTATTATCATTATATTTATTTTTCAATTATTAATGTAATGCTCATTTATTTTATACTCCTACTCTTTTCCTGTCGTGACTTCTTTAGACTGTACACATTACAATAACTCGGAAATTCAATATCAATACTTTGCCTCCTTCGCCTGTCTTCTACCTTTGAAGAACACAAGCAGTTTGAATTATTGCACTATTTGTGTGACTGTTTTTTGAATTTCTTCTTCCCCGGTTCATATTCTTTTAGCTATATACGAGGTCGTTCATAAATCATTCACATTTAAATGAGGCAAAAGAAGTAATAATTATGCCAGTTGCAGTTGAAGGCTTGAGAAAGAAGTACATGTACATAACAAGAGATAGAAATAGAGCCTGCAGGTACTGCGATTGTTGCACATTAAGATCGAAAGTGTACGTTATAAAACCGCCATACGGTGCTTTGTAGTGAGTTCACAGTAGAACGTTGTACAGCTTCTCATTTGGCTGATCGTGTTTGTGTTGATGGAAGGCCGAATACACCAGCTCATGAAATGAAGTGTGAAACTTGCTCTTCCACAAGATCGTCGTGTGATACGTGAGTAGCTTTTAGAAGTCTTGGGGATTCACCAACATTAGTATTATATTTTTGACAAACGATTTACTGAGGAGAAAAATGTATGCCCAATGGGTCCCTCTTGACTACTGAACAGAGGCAGAAACGCAAGGGTATTTCAAACTTGCTGAAACCACCACGGGCGGCGCGTACTCGTGAGCGGGAGGTGTGGGATCCGAATCCCGCCAGGACCGTCCTCCCTGACCAAGGTTTTCCTCAGTCCTCATAAATGGCAAATACCGAGGAGGTACCCTAAACTTAGACCTGGAACGATTCCTACCTTTAAAAAATGCTTTCCCAATTTATCATTTTTCTCATGTATCACCAGTGTCCACCGCCTGTGGTGCCTCAGCAGTAAAAAGAGCGTTAAATACCATTAAAAAAAATCCTGTTGAAACAAAGATTCGACATTGAAGGCCAAACGCTATTGATGAAATGTGAGCTGGAGTTGAAACCACAGTACAATGAATGCAGAGGTTCATCTTTCCCGCAACCAAAAACAATTTCGACCAGCGCAATCAAAGGTGAACCAAGTGATGCATCAACTGTATTATCGTGATTCATGCTACCAAACTGCACAAAGCCTCAGTTGCTCGAAGTTGGGTCTCATCCTCCATGATAACACTCGCCCGCATACCGAAATGTTGTGACTAATAAATATGGATGGAAAAGGTTACTTCATTCACCCTGCAGTCCGTGCATGGATCCAAGACTTTTCTCAAAATGAAAAAAATTCTTGTGTTGACGTTTTTTCTTCTCCGGAAGAATTCTATGCTACCGCTCTACCGATGTACAGAAGTGATGCTGTAAATAATAATGCAGATATAAACGTTTGAACTCGATCATTGAGAAGCAGGGAGACTGTACAGAGATACTTGTAAATAAAAAAATGTATGTTATTTATGAAATTATCCTCACATTTAACATGCATGTACCCTTTGTATCCCCAAAATTTACACAGGCACGTCCTAATGTACTCACGTTGCCCATTGCACTTAATGTTCCAGCCGGAAAATTACACAATGCTGTTTGAACTTTCGTCGATGTTTTTTTTTTTTTTTTTTTTTCCACCCCTTTTAAGATGCAGAAACCTAGCCTATGTATTACTGAAAGGTTGGCCTCAATCTTAACAGACAATTATGTTGTCTGACTTAAACAAAAGTTAACAATTATTCCTCTTCGTCTGTTATTGGTGCATCTACATGCTGACATAGTCAATGTCAAACACGCATTCTGCCAATACCCTCTCTGCTGAGTCGGTCCTGGTGGTATAGTGGTTACCATACTTGCCTCCTAAACCCAAGATCGCGGGTTCGAAACCGGCCAGGACCGATGGATTTTTTCGGGCGTAAAAATCAAAAGTATGGCTTCCTTCGGCAGGGAAGTAAAGCCGTGGGTCCCGTGTCGTACATTTACGGCACGATAAAGAACCTCAAGCCTGAAAGAGAGGCCTCTGAGCAAAATTTGTCGGCCGTTTCACGCCCTGAGTTGAATGGGACGCTGATGACCTGAACTGTTAAAGAGCGTCCATAAACAAATCAATCAATCAAAAAAAAAAAAAAAAAAAATCCTCTCTGCTGAAGCATCATGAGCAGATTCTCTGAGAGTAAATCTTTTGTTTCTTGAATGCAAGTCGCAATATTGTCGTCACTAACTTATTGTAACAAGATTTCTTGACATATGAGGGTAGATCGATAAGTTTCCGGCCTCGCCGATAAGGATCATCGCGTTATCTGGTGTCATATCTTACCTGTTAAATAAATAATTGCAGCTGTAACTGTGTTCAGTTGTTCAGATATACTTGCATAAAGAATGTTTTGTGTAAAAGATTGTGACATATTCAAAATGGACTTTCGAGCTGTTATTCAGTTCTTCACAAAAGAACTTACTCCAAATGTAATTAAACAGCGATTGGACGGTGTATATGGGGAAGCATTGCCTTATATTCTAACGTAAAAGAATAATCCGGCCAAACTTTTTCAAATGGGTCGAGAAAGCATTGAAGACGAAGAGCGTGCAGGTCGGCCCTTGGAGGTGCTCACTCCTGAAAACATCGCTCTTGTGGAAGGAGAAATTATGGAAGACAGGCGGCTCAAAGTTACAGAAATAGCAGCAAGGTTGGGCCTTTCTAAAACAACAGTCCTTCGAATTATTCATGAACATTTAAACATGAATATGGTTAATGCCTAGAATTCCTTCCTCGGTCCAAAAGCAACAAGTCATCTGTTGTTCGGCATTTTTGGAGCTCTGCCGTGGCAACAAGAGAGAATTTCTGCAAACCATTGTTACAGTAGATTAAACTATGGTCCCTCTACTATGATCCCCTGTCCAAAAGAGAATCAACGGAGAATGGCAATTAACCTGGCGAAACACCGCCTCTAAAGACCAAGATTACTCATTGAACCAAGAAGACCATGGCCACAATCTTTTGGCACTGTGAAGGAATACTGTGCATTGACTTCAAGGAGAGGAACACCACAATAAATGGGGAGTACTATGCTGGCCTACTGCACAGACTACGTGCTTCCATCAAAGAGAAAAGGCGAGGAGAGCTGAGGGGTGATGTGCGTCTTCTTCACGACAACGCGCCTGTGCACACAGCCCTTGTTGCAAAGGAAGCTGTGAAGAAATGTGGCTTCAAGGAGATCGAACATTCTTTCTACAGCCCAGATCCAGCTCCCAGTGACGATTTCCTCTTCTCAAAACTGAAGAAAGACATTCGAGGAAGGAAAATAAAGTGTGACGAAGAAGTGTTGGATGCTTTTATGTCCATTTTGCAGGTTAGACTTCTGACTATTTTGGGAAGGAGCTGAAATCTTAATTTAAAGATGTGAGAAGTATGTTGCAATAAAGGGTATGTAAATTGAAACTTATGGACCTACCCTCGTATATGTTACTCATTTATATTATGTACAATAATTCCTAGTCAATTTAAGATGATATCGGCCAGATTTGGAACTTTACTGAGGAGTCTAAATGCCCTTTATTTCCCTCTTCACAGGGACATTAGAACACCTTTTAATCAGCTGTAAAAATTAAAGTTAAGTTCAAATAATGACGTACATGGAAGCTATATTAACATATACCTTGCATACAGGGATTGCAACACAGTCATTTATCAAATGGATTACAGTTCCGGCAAATATTCTGCTACGAGGGTGTTAGCATGGAAGCTGGCGAAATATCCTATCAGAGACTGCACTAAATCTTTTCTGAAGAGAAAATCCTGGATATCGTCTCTTCTTAAAGCAAGGGCATACTGATATTTTTGTCACAATTACATTTAAATAAAAATTACTTTGTATTTTAATAAGTTTCAGACTTATAAACACTATGTTCAAAGTCTTTGGTTACCATTTGCTTAGGACGTACTGCAAATTTAAATCTATGCGCAGGTCGCCATTACTTTAGAATTATCTCAGTAAATCACTAAAATATATTAAAATTTAACAATATAGGTACATACAAACTTTATTTTTGAGTGTCTTGAGTTATTTAAACATTGATAAGAGATCATAGTTTAAAAATAAATGATCTTGAATAATTATAATAGACACTTAGGAAGGACAAGATTAAAAGGCTTCAAATTTAAGACGGGCTGTAATGTACATATAAACACAGTTTATTAATTGTAACAAGGATTTGGTTTTACCTTTTTTTAAAATTATTTACACGTTCTTTTGAGCCTATAACCCCCAGATTGATTAAATTCAGTGCCACATTAGATAACGTCAGCCAACCGTTATTAAATTGAAAGCACATAATTACACATTCTCCAGCTATTGTTTTTTCCGCTGTACTTTTGTTCTTTTTGACGAGTGATTGTCCTTTTTATTTAATATCTTTGATCATGAACGGGTGGGTTTATGTCTTCCCAATGTTATAGTTATTGCAATTCTAATTATGAACGCCCTATATGAGCAGTAATGGCTGTAAAACCTAAAAACCCTTCCCGTAACCCCAATAACATAGGGCGTAGACTTTTAAACAATGAACTGAACTGCCAATTCCTCTGTGACTCTTGCTAGTAAAGTGTGATTGGGTAATGATAACATGCGTTGGAAGGGTGTGTTTCACTTTGGTTAGCTATAATTTACTGTATATTAACTGTGACAAGTTTGTTTCAACTAAACGAGAGCAAAGAGTGGGGCGTTGAACAAAGAAGTACGTGCCGAGCAAAGCTATTGAGGAGTCTTGCAGATAAGCAACATGTTTAACATATGATGCAAAACATTCTTACAACTTCAGTTCAACATGTTCTATGTATTCGAAGGAACTTGATCCAACTTTTAGGTTTATTTTATTTAAGGACGCTTTGAGTAGTATTTAACATCCGTTTTTACTGCCGAGGCACCACAGGCGGTATAAACTGGTGATACATGACACGAAATGATAAATTGGGAAAGGATTTTTTTTTTTAAAGGAAGGAAGCGTTCCGGGCCTAAAGTTAGGGTACCTCTCCGGCATTGAGGACTGAGGAAAACCTGGAAAAAACCTCAATCAAGGAGTACGGTCCTAGTGCGATTCGAACCCCAGATCTCCCGCTCACGAGTCCGCGCCTAAATGACTTCGGCCGCCCGTGGCGGTAGGACGCTTTATAACACCTTTGGTCATTAAGTGTGCCATTCAGTTCAGAGCGTGAAACGGCCAATAAATTTTCTTAAAGACTTCTTCTTTTAGGCTTGAGGTTCTTTACCTGCCGTAAATTTACGAAAGGGGATCAACGGCTTTATTACGCTTCCGAAGAAATTTATCGAAACGAAAATTGACATTACTGCAAACATCTTGATAACATAAAATGCTTACATTTTTACAATTTAACAAATGTAGTAAAACATTATATTAAAATGACAGTAGAGCTTCCATTAAATATTGTGTTAGAGATAAAACAACCATTAATTTAAATGCTGCCTTGCCATCAAATAATGAGATGTACACCAGTTTTAAATACAATATAATTTTATCTTTGTCACTATGATCAGATGTGAAGTCCAAACGTGCCGTTTGTATATGTTCTTAACACTTGTTGTTGAATGTGAAAACCACAAAATTAGCAGGGAATGACGAAATCATTATATAGTCAGTATACTGCCGTGACTCAGGTGTGCCGGTTCTCAACAAGTCATCTGGACTAAATCCCACTCAGATGAAGTTGCCTCACTATAAATGCCTTTTCTCCTACACCTTGTTCTTTTGGCGCCACGGACTCTGGTCTCTTTTGCTATATAATTTTGTCAACTTCTTTCATCATCTCAAAACACGCGGGTAGCTTACAGGACGTCAAATTCTAATAGTGTACGTCTTTGTAATAACGAATTTTATGTTGAGATATACCAAAATATATATTAATATACAGAATGGTGATATTACAACATTCAGGCATGATGGACAAAAGTATTGATTTGATAAAGGACCTTGACCCGAAAACGCCTCAATCAAAATGTGTAACCAAAACCGTTTTTGGGATGCTTATTAAAGTGAAAGTAGAAAATGTAAATATCTCTTTGTAATTTAATAATGAGAACATTTTAACAATGTCACAGACAGGATTCTTGCTAGGAGATCCTCTTCGTTTTTTACAGGTATCTTATAGAAAATACTTCTTTACATGACCCTATAATAAAAATAAACTGGACCAAATCGAGCTGACCAAGAAATAGGACCCCCTCTTCATATCCACATTATACAAAAATCTGATAGGGTGCTCACGAGCGCCATTTGAAAAATGAGCTGCGGTCCCATCATGTTGAAACCACGCGCGTGGGACATGCTCCAATAACTTAGAGAGTGCAGTGCTTCAGTTGAGCGTAGTAGAAGAAAGGAGCTTATTAAGAAATAATCGGGGTATAAAGTTGGTGATAAAAACGTCTTAAGCTGGCTGATGTTATACACATATAGGGCTTCAGGTGAAGGGAGAAGACAAACTTTTCTGGACTTTCTATTCGTTTTTCTGTAAAACGCAGTAGTTGCTCACCAGTGTGCTCCGTATAGTCACATTCTCACAGGTTTAAACAAATGAAACCATGCCAAAATTAAATTAAAGCCATTTACTTACATTTGAACTCAATGATACACGCTTTTTCGTAAAACGCTGCTAGAGGACTTCGTTTTGTCAAACTTGTTCAGGATTGGAGCTAAAATTAAATTATAATTGGGTTCTCCAACACAAAGATGAATAAGCAGATAGGGATCTATGTATAAACGTGTAACTAACATTTGGGAAACACACCATATACAGGATAAAAATATTAATATAAACGTGAATTCGGAATTGCTTTATTTCCTTGTTAGAGTCCTTTTTCTATACCTGTACACATAAGAGAATACTCAAAAAACAGAAATGTGGAAACAGAAAATGATATCCGCCATCAGCGGGAATGCATCCATTAACCCGCCGTCGCATAGACTCCCCAATGTGCTGATGTATTGCTGAAGTATTTTCTGGCAGTCTTGCAGAATACGAGCACGAAAACTCTCTACACCTTCCTCACTCCTGTCATATGAACATCTGCAAACTCCGCATTTGGACATCTCATTTTACTCTATTTAAACACACAGAACTGACACTATGGGTTCGGTACTAAGTCAAGCAATGAAGTGAGTAGCACAGCAAACGGACTCTGTGTTACAGACGATCACAACAAGGGTGGACCTAGGAGCTAAGAGCAATTGCAACACCTCTACCCCATTTAACCAGCGGTAGAGGCGAATCTACTGTTTGTTGTGCGGTTATAGCCACAGGCATTCTAGCTAACATACCACAACATGTAGGAGAAGTTGTAGACAAAGAGATCTATCAAAGATATAAATTATTTCCGTATCCATGTTCTTATAACTATTTGCACTCTCTTTATGCAAGGAATGTTCCTCCAAAGTTCTGACATACCTTTGTACACTCTGTATATAATGTAAAATGAGTTAATGTGCTAAAAATAAGAACCCCAGTTTTCTGCTTAGATTATACATGACTTGCTTGATTACATTTAACGTACAATTATCAATTCAAGGGGTTTTCCAATGTTCTTTACCATTTTCCTGCAAGTTTTCTCTTTTAGAAACTGACTAAATTGGTTCATGTGGACGATTTTTTTTAATAGTGTTTAACGCCCGTTTTTCCTACAGAGATACCACAGGCAGTGGACACTGATGATACATGAGATTAAATGATAAATTGGGAAAGCATTTATTTTTAAGGAACGAAACGTTCCAAGCTTAGGTTTAGGGTACCTCCCCGGCATTTGTCATTTATCAGACTAAAGAAGCTTGGAAAAAATCTCAATCAGGGAGGACGGTTCTGGCGGGATTCGAACTCCAGACATCTCGTTCACGAATCCTCGTCTTAACGACCTCGGCCACCGCGGCGGTCATGTGAACGACACGAACAGCAAAGTGCAGGGTATTTATGAATATTTTGAACCACCAAGATATCCGACTTTCGATTTCAGAGAAGCATTTGCTAAATTCCAATCCAAACGATAGGTCAAAGAAGTAGAAAGGGAAGTGGATTGCATAGTTTTTCACCCTCGCCGAGATAATGAAGGATATTAGCACCTCACGTGTTGCTCCACAGCTGCTTATACAATTGATGGGTTGTGCAGACGCAAGGGAAGAAGCGGCGCATATCCTTGAGCTATAGCTCTAACATCCCTATTATATTATAGGGGGTGGAATAGAACGTGCTGATGCAAGGATTTCTTCCTCTGAGGGTGGCAGGTGTGAAAACCCCTGTGTGTTATTACGTGATTATCGCCACTTATTCTTCAATATTTTAAATTTCGTCGCCCCGAAAGCGGAACGGCGTCAATTATGCCACGATTTCTGTCGTTTATTTTAATATTGAGCCTAGGTATGTAATCAGACATTTCGAGCCGGCGCTCTACGTTCCACGTAAACCATTTCCGTTTGATTCGCTAAATGCCAGTGATAGATTTAAATGGGTTCGGTCGGATGGAAAACTGTAGGAGGTCCGGGCAGCTGTTGTGATTGAGCCCACCCACATAGCCATTAGGGGCGTTTCGAGGTGCTAATCACGGCTAATGACTAATGATGCTGTCCGTAGTGACATTGGAGTCTAGTGAAGGTGTTGGCAATGTGGTATTATTTACTGACAAGGGCCCAAGATAATTTACTAACAAGACAAGTTGTTGCTCGAGCAGATTATCTTGGGTTTGGAGTCACAAATTCTGAAACAGTGGCGCGGACTCGGTTGCGGGGGGGCCCGCGCTTTGAAACGGGCCTTAGGATGCCTGATATAAATCATCCTCATCACTGGCGGCTCGATAGCCTGTCTGACCACGTAGCCCAATTTCACAACCATGCCGGTGGAATGTTTCAAGTGGAAACATAGCCTCTTCTTAAGGAAAGCTTAAAGGTTCTAAGAACTGGGGCAGGAGTAAATTGATCAAAGTATGACTCAAACACCTTAAATTATATAGTGAATATATTCAGCAATAATCAGTTATACTCTTAGAAAGCACTATATGTTTCTTAAAATTTAAAATATAGATAACATACAAATTCTTGGAGATAATCACCAAAAGAACTTGAAATGAAGAAGCCCTAAGTGGCTTTTGGAACTCTATAATTTAAAAAAATCGTCACGCAGGAACTGCATAAACTAAGCAAATTCCTCACCTTAGAGAAACTTTACAAAAGAATATAAAATCCAAATTATGGCCTTATTAATTAATGAAATGAAATAAGATAAGGCATTGCTGTGTGGTATTAGGGGAATACAATTATGGAGTTCTTACAATCTATATCACAAAATAAAAACCAAATTTTTAGAATAATAATAATAATAATATTAATAATAATAATAATAATAATAATATTCAGATTAAGCCATATAATATATTGCATACTATTAATTAAATGAAATATATGACCACTGATAGATAAAACTATACGGTGAGAGTATTTTAAACAATTTTAAATGTAATCATGTTTATAAACTGAGCCCTTGATATCTTCTTTATATACCCTAAAATAGATAAAAATAACAAAACGATTTGATTTACATTGTGTATTTAAGAAGATGATGTTCATATATTTCAATGAAATAAAAACATGTTACTATTTACATACAATTACAATGCACTAAGCAAATCCACACAATCGACAATATGCAATCGAAAGTTTCATCAATTTTCTTTGACTATGAAAATTAATTTGAATGTTATGTAGTAAAAACATGTAACTGAAGGTTATTACAGAGCGCTCTTACATACAAATATAATTATCAAACACATTTTAGATTAATGTTTCACATTTGCTATCTTTGCGACAATGCTTTTCTTAAAAATGAAACACATGCTTCGTTATAAATTCAGTTTATATGCTGAATTAATTTGTTCTTGTATTTTAAAACGGTATATATAAAATTTTGCAAGGGCCCCTTTTAAATTTCAGTTTTAAAGGATACCTCCACTCCTAAAGGCCCTATTTCCCTAATTTTCAGAAACTTTTTTTCTTGTTTTGTTTAATTGCTTTGTGTGGAATTTTGTTGCGAAGAAACAAATATTGGTGCCGATAGAGCGATTTTTATATTTTGTGTTTCAGATGATCCTCCACTCATAATAATTTTATTTCACTGGTTTTCATAAAATGTTATTTCTATTTTATTTAAATGGCTCGTTGAGAAAAAACTAAAATTGCTCCTTCTAGAGCGAATTTTAAATGTAGCTTTAACCCCCACTCTTTAAATTTCGGTTTTCAGTTGTATCCCCAATCATAATAGCATGATTACCTTGATTTTCAGAGAATATTTTTATTTTATTTAAATTGTATATAGTGAGCTTCGTTGCAAAAAGCAAATATTGGTGCCGCTAGAGCGGATTTTAAATGTTAGATTTCAGGTAAACTGCCATTCTTAATAACCTTATTTCATTGATTTTAAGAAACCACAATTCTTATTTTATTTCAATATCATATACCGAGTTTCCTATAAAAAATTGAATTGCTGACGTTATACCAAATTTTAAATTTTGATTTAACACCGACTCGGTTTTCTGGTATATCCCACTCCTAATGACCCGATTGCCTGATTTTCAGAAAATATTTTCATTAATTTATTTTAATGAAATTTATTGAGGTTAGTTTAAAGACAAAAATTGCGACCACTAGAGCGTTAACAGACACACACGTGTGTGTGTGTGTGTGTGTGTGTGTGTGTGTATTTTTTTTATTGATATTTTCGGTGCCAAGTAGGCAGGATCTACTGAGATTTGAAGAAAATTTTCATAAATCTTTTCATCGATACAACCGCAACAGGTACATTCCTTCGGAAATTGCTTATAAAGGTAGAGACTGTAGGTATTAAAAATCATCTAGTAATGTTTGCCCCTACGAATGAACGACGGGCCTCCCTGGCCTACTGTAAGTTTCACTTTGTTGAGTTATTAACTTTTTGTCAATAGTTCTAACCATATGATTCTCTTTTGTCATCATATTGTGACAAAAGATCCATTTTTATTAAGACAAATTTAAATAATAAAGGGAAAAAAAAGTATCAGTGCTGTTTTAAAACTACAATATGATGGAACGGAGCAAATTCCAAAGAACACCACTAAGAGAATTTTTTCTTTAAACTTAAATTAATTAATCGTAGAATAATTACTATTACACTAATATATCATCTAATGATTTCTGCAGCAGCGTCGTAAAGTAGCTATTTAATATTAGTATTTACCGATCTAAAAAAAAAAAAAAAAAAAAAGTAATGAAAAATATTATACAGCTTTGTACAAATCACTTTAGCTAGCATTTGTTTTACAAACGATCCAGCCTCGCTTTTACGATTGAATAAAATTTAAGCTTATCGTCTCTGTCAAACAACATCGTTCGTTATTCAAACTGTTATAAACACTCTGGCAGCTCGTAAGCTACTCTTTTATTTTGACTCAAGGCTTTCAAGTAGCAACAACCGTTGTGAGACAGTTAAAGGTGCCGCAGTATTCGCTTTTCTTTCTCTCTCTCTTTTAAGAAAAACTTTACAGGTGTATGCGAAGCAGTTTATGTGCATGGAGTACATTCACTTTGTTTTCTCTTCCTCCATATCAGACTTGTTTAACACTCGTGTTAGCTCTTGGGGCCTGTCCATCAAATTACTGGATGTGAGGAAACTGTCAATTATACGCTTATGTACCTTGTTCCTTCATTTCTCTAAAGTACAAAGATTGTTTCCATCACGATTTCCATTATGTTCTTCGAGACTAATAACCCTTTCTGCAAGACAAGTCTGCTTCAGAGGAAGAGAACGAGTATTGCGCCTTCACTCATCTACCCGTCATGATTTCAATTTCAGGCACTAGCTGGGGTCAACGTGCAAATGGTGTTACCTTTTTGTTATGTAGCTTTACCATCAAATAGTTCAGTTGCGATATACTAGTTTAACATATGTGAATTAGGGACTTTGCAGAAAATGGCACGTCTTGTATGACGAAACTGGCCATTTTCACAAAAATTTACTACTTTTGTCTCATGGACTAAGACTTTGTATTGTTTCTCCCCCTAAGTGTAACCTACGTATAATTCTCATCTGGAAAATAATAATGTAAGAATGTAACTTAGAAATAAAGTGTAAGAGCTTGCAATACACGTACCGGAATGGAGTATTTCAGATTTTTATTTTATTTTGTTTCTCCCCCTATTTTAAATCTTAAAAATTAATGATATAAAATCTAAATTCAACTTTATAGTAGAACGTCAGTGTTTTCAAAGTTAGTGAAACATGTTAAAGACATTGTATTTTAAATCTGCCAACTGTAATAAACGTATAAATATTTATATATTTTTCCGTTTTTTACAAATACTATAAGGTTTAAATTAAGGAAAAGCACATTTTTTAATATTTTTTCTACTTGCTTTTGATATATGCTTCACAAATGTTCCAAACGTTTAGCACTAATTAGTTCTCAAAGTGACCCCCTTCTCCTCTCCTTCGCACATTACAAAAGTTTTTCCAGTCATTCTTATATAGCAGCACAAAATGCCCCCATTGGAAACTTCGCCACTGTTGATTGAATGGACCATTTGAAGCTCTCAGTATTAGATTTTCTTGCAAACTGTAATCTAAACCACTGACGACAGGAGGTTCAGATGACTCTGTCAAGCCAAGTGTTGGCTTATAGGCTGGGGTGAATCAAGCTCCAATGCCTATTCTTGAACAAAGTCGTTCTCAGATTCACCGCAGATTCCAGCAATGTGGTTTTGTGCATTTTGATGATTGTCTTCGATCTCTTTTGACAGAAATGGGGCTTGGTGATACCATCATCGCCCATTTCCCGCTAAACCATTACTGAGACAGGAGGTAACTTCTCTGGACCTTCAGAACCTTTCACAAGCATCCAGGTGTAACTCTGTTATTTTAACGGTTGTAACTTTCTTGAATTTTGGATGTTATCTAGTCAGTAAAAACAATTTTCGGGGGGCCCAGTTTTAGCGTAACACTCTTAACAGTCGTTTGCATCTCAACCCCCTCAGCTACTTCAGTTCTCGAGCCAAGAAATGCCCAGTTTTGTAAGGTCTTGTCTAAGCACTCTGAGCACAAATCTCTCAGGGATCATCGTTCTGCTCCTAAACACTTTGACAACAGCTACACTTCTTACAGTCGACTGATCTCGATACTCTGGTATCAACGGTACTCGTGCTGGTTGGTCTCAGTAAAGCGTTAGATGTTGCAGTACACACATATCCTATTGATTTCAACTTTATGAGGTTTTTTGTTTTTTCAAAATAGTATTGAACGCCGGTTTTTACTACTGAGGCACCACAGGCGGTGGACACTGATGATACATAAGATGAAATGATAAATTGGGAAAGGGTTTTTTAAGAAAGGAAAAGTTCCAGGCCTAAGTTTAGAGTACCTCCCCGGCATTTGCCATTTATGAAGACCGAGGAAAACCTAGGAAAAAATCTCGGTTAGGGAGGACGGTCCTGGCGGGAGTCGAACCCCTTATAAGGATCTGGAAAGTTTAGTAAGTCTTTCAAGTAATCTTTTTGCTGCAATTGAATCAATAACGAGGGTGATAAATGACAATGTCTGGGAGTAAAAACTTGATCTTCAAAACAGTTCCTTTCTAAAGTTTGTAACATTATATATATATATCTTGCCATATATATATATATATATCTTGCCACATATATATATATATATATATATATATATATATATATGGCAAGATTAGGTAGATTCTGCATTTACTTACACCAAATATATGCTTAATAATGTTTTAATTAAAGTTAGTAAACATTTAGTAGTTTATTTAAATTAATATCTGAGAAAAGAAATTCTATAGGAAACCTTTTGCTTCATTTTAGGGATGAGATCATAATCAAAGGGACTGAAATCGGGCGAATATGGCGAGTGTGGAAGAACTTTCCACCCCCACCGCTGTAAAAGACACTTGGGCACTGTCGCCTGTGTGAGTTGTTGCGTTATCGTGGAGAATAACGACGTTCGAAAGTTCTGACTGTTTGGGGCAATTATGACACCAAAAGCGACCTGGAATCCGTGTATTCACAGTGGCCCCCTCACGCACAACTTTACTGTAATACGCCAGAACGACCATGCCTATGTTTGCGTGGTCACCTGGGGTGACGTCATTCACTGGATTGTCGCTTGAGTTCTGGTTCATTCACCCTAGTTCACTTTTCAATGATGCGATTGAACATGGTTTTCCGTTCTTCCTGAAATCTCACCAGATTGATGCGACCTCTCATTGCGTAAGCACTGTCCCTACATCCTTGTCCGCGGACACAGAACACCCATTGCGCGGCAGATCGGCCCATTTGAAGGCCTCTGTCCACCTCTCCACTGTTCGATAGGACAGGGCAGGCGTACCCAGTGCTTCCTGTTGCTCTGCATGGCATTCCCGTGCATTCCTGCAGCGGAGAAATGCAATTTTCACATTGTTCACTCTTGGTGACCTTCATATCTGACCACTGTAGCTCACCAGCTGAACTTCGGGACAAGCTGAAACACGCAGCTCTGCTCACATGTACCGTACAGTGGCTTAATTCGAAAATACATTCCATAAACTTTCAATAGCAACTCGCAGATTTTTCGTGTTGTCCCTTGTTCTCGAGAAAAAATATAGTTACCATGACTTATAACTTATGTAATATTTGTGCTTTCATACGCGAGAAGCATCGGAATTCTTAAGCACTTTACACCAAGTTAAGTACGTTCAGACTCCTTGATCAATATAAACAAAATAGGAACATAAGGTATGAGACACCGTCAGGCAGGTAAACAAGAACTGACAAAGCACAAGGGAAATGGATTATTTGTAGCTCGTGACATATTGTACTCCTACCACATGTTGTCTACAATTTAATACCAACGTAACTTCATTTCGACCCATTCTGGTTTTAGTGCTTAGAAATTCCACTATCTAATAATAGACTTGTGTTTTTTTCAGTATACCTGACAAGTAGCCTTTCTCACGACTGGCTCTTTGTGCTTACGCTCTCAATGGGGGCACCTCTGGGAGGAAGGAACGAGGGAAGCTAACAGATCGGCAAGGCACACAATTAGTTTGAAAATGTCCCTCACTAACCTCATTTCAATAATATTTTAGTAGTTTGACTCTGCATTAGAGATAAATGTTCTTTAATATAAAAGTAATAACTGCTGTTTAACCAAACACCAGTTAAAATATTTTATTCTGTTTACCTGTTTGTAAAGAAAATACCATTATAGATAATATATGACAGGATGCGTTTATATTTAAACTTAATTGAATGCCATTTTCGTAGGTTACATATTTTTAAATTGAGTAATCTGACCCAGTTCTTATGGGCAGCACAGGCTTGCCTACTGATCTTCAGCTGCTCGCAACACAGTTATACTTTTAGCCTGAATCGAGGGCACAACTCCTGGATATTTACTGCGTCGGGGTACCCCTGGTTTTACACGTGTCCACCTTCTGCCACAAACACAATAAAAGCAAAGCATAGAGATAAAATGTTTCTCGAAACATAACCGCAAATGATCAAGTCAGATAAACTGCTGGCAACTTGTCTACTATTCACCGAACCATGCCATTATGGATAGCGGGAGCTTTCTGTTGGGAGCGTAAGATAAACGTCACGGTTTTGTGAATCTTAGGACATATCCAAGAACCTCTGGGTTAAAGCACTTAACCGATATCTGGATAGAGAAGCTGTTTACTGGATATTCTACTTTCTCTCGGGTGAAGCATTGTTAAACCGTCTTTAGTTAAACTTTCACTACGGTAGCATTAGTTCTATATATTTATCTTCGGCGATTCCCAAATATTTACATAACTGCTCTCACTAATAGTTTGTTTTAGCTGTTTTTCCAATGGATGTAGAATAGAGCAAATCAGGGAATAAGGCTGTTTTCAGACCATTCAGAAATAGTATCTAAAATGAAAGTTTTGCAAATAAACATAACGTTCATATTTAAAGTACGAGTAGGACAACATTATTAAAACAATTGCGATGTGTAAATGATGCAAGAGAGTATAAGGAGTGGAAGCAAGAATTATGTGAACATTCATTTATTCCTAATACTACTGCTGAAGGATTTTTAATGGGCATGGAGGTTAAGTGTTTTAATGCGAAATTGTAGAGAAAGGGTGATAATTAGGGCGCGAACGTTTTAAGTGTCATTCTGGGGAATGAAAGGAATATTAGGAATGTATTTAGAAATATTTTAGCGAATTCCGGAGGAAGGTACAACCGCAATATGTATGTGTATCCGTTAACGTTATAGCGGTCGCAATTTTGCTTTCTTCTCGGCGAAACTTGGCACATAACTATTAGTTAACAAAAGATACGTCGAGTTTGTTAATCCGCAAAATTAAACCATTGGGAGTGGGGATTAACCTAAAGCGAAAATTAGCGGGGGTGGGGAGTTAAAATCGCTTTAGCATTGGCATTTTTTTTTATCTCAACGAAACTAGTGTAATCTTTAAAATAAATTTGTAAAAATAACCTAGAAAATCAGGGCAATCGGGACATTAGGAATGGGGGTTAAAGCGAAATTTAAAAATCGCTCTACCGGCCGCAATTTAACTTTTTACAGAAAATTCCATATATGTCACTGAAGTAAAATAAGAAAAATAGTTTCTGAATACCAGTGAAATCAGACAATTAGGGAAGGGGTTAGCTGATACCCAAAATTTAAAAATTGCTCTAATAGCATTAACATATGGTTTTTTTTTTCGCAACGAAACTCTGCATATATCATTTCAGTAAAATAAAAATAGTATCTGAAAATCAGGGAAATCGGGTCATTGGGAGTGGGGTTTACCCGAAGCCCAACATTTAAAAATAGCTCTAGCGACCCCAAAATTTGTTTATTCAATTCGGTAACTGCAATTTAAATAAAATAAAAGAAAAATTAGTTTCTGAAAATTATGGAAATTGTACCATTAGGAGTAGGGGTATATTTGAAAACCGAAATTTAAAAAGCGTTCTTGCATTTTTCTTCACATTGTTTTAAAACAAAAAGATAAATTAGTGCAGCATATAAACTGTATTTATAACGATGCGTAGTTTTATGTTTAACAAAAGCATCACTGTGGTGTTAGCAAATGTGAAATATTAATCTAATATGTTTGTGAGAATTATATTTGTATGTAAGAACGCCCTGTAATAATCTTCAGAAAACGTTTGCGTTACATGTTTTTAATACTAAAACATTAAAATTAAATTTCAAAGCCAATAAAAATTGACGAAACTTTCGATTGTTTATTGTGTATATTGGCATAGTATTGCAATTGGTTTTAAATAGTAACATGTTTCTTATTTATTGGAGCCTATGAACATCATCATCTTAAAATTCAGAATGTAACTCGAAACTTTCTATTATTTTTCTCCGTTTTAGTGAATGTAAAGATGATATCAAGGGCTCAGTTGACCGCCACGGTGACCGAGATCATTAAGGCGCGGATTCGTGAGCGGGAGGCATCGGGTTCGAATCCCGCCAGGACCGTCCTCCCTGACTGAGGTTTTTTCCAGACTTTCTTCAGTCCTCATAACTGGAAAATGCCGGGGAGGTACTCTAAACTTAGGCGGAGCGTTTCCTTCCTTAAAAAAAAAAAAAAAATCCGTTCCCAATATATCATTTCATCTATCACCAGTGTTCACCACCTGTGGTGCGTTAAACACCATTCAAAAATGGGGGGGGGCTCAGTTCATAAATATAGTTATGTTTAAACATTTTTAAAAATACCCACTCAGTGTAGCTTTGCCTTTCAGTGTTTATACATTTAATTTAATTAATAGTATACCATTAATTTTTGCGGTTTAATAATAATAATAATAATAATAATAATAATAATAATAATTCTAAAAAGGTGGTTTCTCTTTTGTGATACTCATAGATTGTAAAAATTCTAATTTTTTCCCCTAATACCACATAGTAATGCCATAACTTATTGCATTTTATAAATTAATAAGGTCATAATTTTGTTAACAACTATGCAATCGTCTTACAAATAAATTAACATTTAAACATGTTTAAAGTATAAATAAATAAACATTTGGCTATTTATAGTGCAAAAATATAAAATAAAATTAATTATTTTTTTCATTACATCCATTGCATGAATTTAAATCAACTTATCAATGTTTAGTAGTTACTAATTTTTAAATAATGTATCACTCAATGTTGCATTTTCAAATAACTCAGGTTATTTTCATTTACGTGAAACAGAAGCACATATATTTTCATGCTATTAGGTTGAGTTGTATGAGAACATGTACATGAGTAAAACTAAGTTTGCATAAAATGACGAAAAATGCAGCATTTTGTAATATAATTTTGCTTTTTGACATATTTTCTGAGACTGTTATTATTCCTCTGTTCCAGAATTTTGTTTGTTTTTTTCCCCCCGCCGTTCTCTTGCTCCAAGCATTTCTTTTTCGCTGAACAATTTTTGTTGTTCTAAAGTCTACCTGTCAAATCTTTGCTTCGTCCAGTTTATGCATTATTTTTATCAAATTCTAGAAATAAATCCCATTTTCCTTAGAACTTTACTCCTCATATTCTCCTCATTGAAGCAAACTATTATCTCAACAACTATTTTATGGGCGTCTATCTCAAACTTAGATATTTATATTTGGAGTTTTCTCATGTAAACACTTTTAATAAGCATTATTTAGGAAAAAGTGCAGTAATATTCGGTAAGCATTATTAAGAAAATAAATGCAGAACTTGGGAGGGAGGGGTTCATGTTAATGCTCTCTAAAACCAAATTTAAAATCGAAAAATTTCAAAATACTCCAGAAGCTTTTAGAAAGTTTTACTAAGAATTTAGGAACGCTTACTTGAGAATTATTAAGTTGGTCCAAACGGAATCACTTCAAAGTTGTGATAATCCTGGATTTTTATAAACGCCGTAGATATATATATATATATATATATATATATATATATATATATATATAAACTCATAAAAAACACTCAGAGTGCAATATAAAAAGGTTCACATAAAATTTCACACTAAAAACCGTAAAATTGAACACTAAAATCACACTATATTTCGAGCTTGGCTCTTGGTCACGTGATGAAAATGAAGCTCGAAATATAGTGTGATTTTAGTGTTCAATTTTACGGTTTTTAGTGTGAAATTTTATGTGAACCTTTTTATATTGCACTCTGAGTGTTTTTTATGAGTTTTTATGCTTTTTAGAAGTTTTTATTACTCTATTAATAGTATATATATATAAATGGGAAAACTTTTCAAATAAACAAAACATCGGTCTATGCACAGAACACACTGAAATAGATGCCCGTTTCTTATAGTTTGTATCTAAATACAAATGTTCTTATTTTTAACAGAAACATTCTTTTATTCTCCCTCAGCAACCACAATATTTATTTCACGGATAAGCCAACTGAAATGTATAAAGTGTGAGTTATGAAACATTTTTTAAGAATGTAAAAAAGAATATGTTTATACAGTACATTCTCCTACTGTATCTGCGCTTCAATGTATAGATAGCTCTCTAACTTTCGAAATAGCATGAAGTGATTACGGCATTTGGCATTATAATAACTTTGTATACATTTTCATAATATTTATATGTTATCTATCATCAGTAATCAAAGTTATTTATCAGGAAAGTATTTTCTTAGCCGAAATATTTTATTTGGCTTTAGCAACATTGGAAACTCTTTTTTTGAGACAACCCTCCAAATAAACTTGTAAGGAAAATAACCTGTATTGTTTTAATAGGTCATTTTGGTGCAGATGAACACTGGGCCCTCTGGTATTTGAAGGTACTGGCGGAAGCAATGTAGAAATTTCAACTTGGTTGAAAGTGCCGCCTTAAGAAAGTAGACTTTTGTTGTGGGTCGGGGTGTATGCCAAAGATTCGTTTCTGAATGTGAAACCTCGTGGGAAACCTTAGGTTGACACTGCTAATTCCAGAACGTTTGCAGATATGTAAATGCCAGAGCCGTAACTTCCCACAGACCACGAAAGTTGCGTTACTTATGTTTGACACAGCCTTGATTCTAAAGAGAGTGCAACTTTTAGTCTTCTCAGTCCAGTAAAGCAGAAAATTAGACTCAGAACGACATCTTGTTTGATATCAGTTTCTGCCAGAGATAAGGTAAGATTGTCTACTAGATTGTTAGCACAAACACCACGAAAATTGCCACTGCGTGATTCTAATGCGAAAATAGTAAAATAAATCATGTTTCTGCCTTATCTGGAACCATCTGCTTGTGCCTTCAGAAACATATATGGAACGATTATCATCAAGCGTTTCACCTGTACACGTTTCCCCATGAAAACAAATGAAAGTTGTGACCTGCACCTTGCTAAAGTTCAACCTGAGTACTATCTAGTGCAAGAGACTCTTTCTCTCTCTCTCTTGCTCTCTCAATCGCTACCTCGGATCTTGCCTCTTGCCCTCAGGGGAGCACGAAGCAACAATAGCAAAGCAAGATTAACATGAGATTAAAATTAGACCTCGACACAATCACACTTGGAGAGAAAGGAAGGAGGGAATCAAGCAACAGAAATTATAATTTCGAAAATAGTAATTAAAACAATCGATTTGATCAATAAACATGAAAGAGTTTTTGTCATGGGTGTCGGTAAAGCTGTGTTCACAGCGAGGAGGTTTCTGGATGGTACAGTCTTTGCCGAAAGTGGGTGAGAATTAAGAATATTTTATGCTTAACTTTGAATTAGCAGTTGATCTTTACTCAATTACCGGTGGGGAACACGTTCAGATATTGATGTGCATCTCGTTCAATTTGTTCACTTGTTTCGTAGTACATGAAGCCAAATTTCTAAGAGATTAGGCACGCAATATTATAACCTTGTACACACGATTTTAATTGTCTTATTACTACAGAAATGTGTGTGACGATTTAAATACGTACATTAGCATAGAAGAAAACGACCACGAAAATGATTCCTGCCTTTTCTCTCACAGCAGAGTTACGTGAAAGTTCTATGTACATTTTAAGCAAATTTGTAAGTTTGAGAGGTTTTAAATTTTCGCTCGCTTAGTCAGGAAAAATAAGTCACATTATTTCGACTTTAGTAACGATGATGACAAAGGTTTTAATTCCACATAAGGCCATTTTCTGGTATTCTTCATAGACGACAGTTTCTATATTCAATAAATATCGTCACCACACGAACTAACTATTAATGACAAAATTTCGGATGGATGTATAGTTAGGGGCGAAGGAGGATATTTTGTCACTTGAGCTTTGATCACGGCTGACCCGGCACATCGGGAGGAGGGATAAAGTTAGGGAGACACGGAGTGGCCAAGATCTACGCGCGATTACTACATGTTTCCAACGCCGGGGCAGAAATCTTTCCAAGGCGCAAGCAACAGAACTAACGTAATGAATTGGGAGAGCGGAAAATTCGTGAAATGTAAATATCCATTTAGTATTCGCCTAAGTGAGCAGGGGAAAAAAAAATTCAAGGTCAGGATGGTTAGCCTAGAATGCAAGTCCCAAGGTTATCACCTGCCACCCCACTCGGTACAAAGAGACTTTATTTAAGGACAGCAAATGGCAAGAAACAGCAAATATCCAAAGGTTAGACAAGGGTAATTTATCATTCTTTCCTTTTAATATGAAATGAATATCTCGTACAAATTCCTATTAAGTATTAATTATTTAATGTAAGTACAAAATGTCAATCAAGTGGTTTGAAAATGTTTATAAAATAAATATAAAATCGAAGCAGAATGAAGCATACAATATTGAAACTGCTGCCCAGAATCGCTATGTCCATGTTGAGAACTACTTATGCCTTTTAACTTCGTCAATGGAAATAAACTGTGATGCACTTTTGACTACCAGCCAATATAAGGTTTCGCATTAACCTTTTAATTGTGTTCGTCTATATGTAATTTGCATAATAAAGTGATGCCAAATATTATTTAATCAAATATTATACATTATATGCAATGAATTAAATAAAAAATTAAAATATCAGAATTCACAGTGAGAAAGTGTTATCATTGAAGCGTGGGCAACAACAGCGAAGCGCTCAACAATCAATCTACCAAATCGCTTCAAAATTGGCATCACAACGTGAGACCACTCGACGTCGACAACAAATCGCTTTAAAATTGATGTCCAACCTGGGGCACTTAGCCGGATTTCACTATACCGCTTCAAACTGTAGATGCTAAGAATTCCGAACTCGAGCATCATAATTTTGTTTGTGTCGAAAGACGGGAGGATAAACATTAATAAACAAACAAACAATGCAGCAGCTACTATACTTCTCTCTACCCCCAGGACCTTAATCACATGTTGAGGAAACTGCAACACTTACACAGTAATAATTTCAAAACTGTCTAAATAAAGGTAGACAACTTTTGATTCTATACCTATGAGTGAATTTTTATGGGAATTAAGAGGCTGGATACAAAACACTTCAGCTCAGCTTCGTTTAATCAGAAGTTTGGTATACCAAGAGGCTGGGAATACTGGAAGTTGTAGTGCACAAATTGAGTACTGTGCCGGGTTGGAGGTGGTGTAGTTTCCATTAAATTACAAACTGTGCTGAATACCCTACTTTCCTTACTATGAACCGCATATGCTGAGCTGAAATTTTACAACCCGAGAGAACTTTTTCTAAGTAGTATAAAAACTTACTCTCAGACAGAAGACCGTCCATGAAATAGAATACAAGTATGTTAAACGTAAATTGAATGTTGACAAAAGAGAAAGTCTCTGGTGTTTTTCTGTTACGGTAGCTTGGAAAGCCAAGAAGGTCATAAACCTTTATACAGTAAACCCGAGGTCGAGGGTGATGCCACGTTTAAAAGGAATCTTGTTGCAGGGTTAATAAACTCAAGGACTTTGAAATCCGTTGGGGCTTTGAACCTGACAGACCGTTGCACTGTTAACCTTTAAACTAGCCTATGCCAACAAAACGTTTTAAACTTTCAAAAATAGCGAATGGCACTTGGCAGGTGAACTTGAACCAATGGAAAATGTATGTTTGAACTTTTAAAGATAGGCGCGAAACTTGCGCGTGTCTGTGTGATCCCTTTTGGCGTCGTTAAGCCAAGGATTACTTGGTTTGAATTTAATATGTAAGGAAACGGTTGCTCCGCTGGAGGCACGTATTATTAGTTCCACGTTCCAGAGATAAGTAAGTAGTTCGCAGTTCTCATTTGTCAGTTTTACACGCGGCGAGAAGCAGTCCCAAGCTCTACACGCTGAACGCACGAAAGGTTCATATGCGGTGAGACGCAGTTCAGTTACTTATTCTGATTTGATGTACGCAGTCATCAGTTAAGCAGTTTTCAGTTTCATACTCCGAGGCACTCATCTGTAAGTTTCATGCGCGGAAACTAAGTTTGTATTCGACGTAGCTAAGTCTATCGTACACAAAACACCAGAGGACGCGAAAGATTTCGAACATAATAAAGTACCAATGTACATTATGCCACATCCTGTGTTTATTTACACTATTGAACTCCTCTCGCAGTTCTGTTGAGTACGAATTAGCAAAATAGCAGAATTCATCCTGAGAAATTGTTGTCATTAAAATGTAGGCAACAACACCAAAGCTACTAATGATAAATCAACGAAACCACTTCAGAGTTTTCATTACAACACGAGGCCATTCGACGTCGACAACAAATCGTTTCAAAATTATGCCTAACTTGGGGCACTTAGACAGAGCCTACTAGACCGGATCAAAAATTGGCGCCCAACATGGGGCACTTAGCCGGAGTCTACTAAACCCTTCAACTTATATAATTATATATGATAGAATTTACTTATCGTTTTCAAAAGTGTGTAAAGAGCAATATTGACTGCACACCTACACAATTCTAATTGTTATAACAATTATTTTGTTATATATTTTACTTTTTTTTTTTTTTTTTTTTTTTTTTTTTTTTACATATTACTTGTCCTGTTTTGCCACATTTTATCTACTATTTCGGCACTTTACAACACTAGTTTATAGCTTAGACTAAACTTTGGAAGGAATTTAATAACATTAACAAAAGGTTAGTCAATAAAATAACTCCAAATGAATTTGAAAACGTTTCTACAACATCATATTTCTCGAGGCTAAGAATTTAAACAAGCCTCTTATTTGGTTCGACAAAGCCACTGTAGTTATTTAATTATACTTATATCATTGCCTTAAAGAAATGTGAGAATGTGAAAATCAAGTGTATTCATTAGTCCCAGGTTATCTGGTTTTCTGAGAGTTTTATTTCGAATCTATTTACAACCTCAAAGTTTGATGAATGAACGAAAAGCACGCGTGCATTTAAAACGGCAAGAATTAATGATTGCGTTATGCTTTAGTAAGTCGTTTATCCATATTGTGTACTTTAAAAGGAAAAAATTATTGCAAACTAACATTGTTTCTTGGAGATAATTATTAGTATTCTGTCACAGTATCCCCATTAACTGCCGGAATATCAAAGAAGGGCCCAAAATAACACCGATAACTGCTTGAAAGGTCTGCGGTTGTTAACGAGGAAAACATGGCGATTTTACTGTGGCTCCTTCAGAGAGATTTCTTCGAAGTATTTTACGTTTTTGCACAAACAAAAGACACTCATATAATGAGGCTTATGTAAGGAACCTGTGATATAGTATAAGATAACGATACACCTTGTTTTACGGTTGCTGCCAAATAAACCATCAGATAGTCAAGGTCTTTATAGGGAATAGCAGGCTAGTGCGCCTTTCTTTTGCGA
The DNA here is from genome assembly GCA_030762175.1 of Metallyticus violacea. Taxonomy (NCBI): domain Eukaryota; kingdom Metazoa; phylum Arthropoda; class Insecta; order Mantodea; family Metallyticidae; genus Metallyticus; species Metallyticus violacea. The sequence goes on from CM060839.1 coordinate 84,356,694, forward strand.
GATCCAAAGGCCGTTGTTGTGATACAAGCTAAGCTACAGGACATGTTTGGCGCAAGGAATATTAAAAAAGGAATATTCCTTCAAGGAAGACAAAGCCGTTGCTGCTGTACCACAATGAAGATTCTTTTCGTCTTTTTAACAACTGTAATATACAGCCTTTACGAATGGAAAAATATTTAACCACCAGTTTATTTATTAACCTTGCCTTCTCTCTCAATACAATATAGTCACCGCCTCCGCGATCTTGTGGTTAGCATATCTGAATGCAATCCAGAGGTCCCAGGTTCTTATCCCGTAAAGCCAATTGCCTGGGTAAGGGTTTTCTCAGAGTTTTTCCTTGCCCTGCAACGATTGTTGGATTGATTTGGTTTATTTATGGACGCTCTTTAACATCTCTGGTAATTAGCGTCCCATTCAAACCAGGGCATGAAACGGCCGACAAATTTTGCTCAGAGGCCTCTTCTTTCAGGCTTGAGGTTCTTTATCGTGCCGTAAATGTAGGACATGGGACCCACGGCTTTACTTCCCTTCCAAAGGAAGCCATACTTAGGATTTTTACACATCGGTCCTGGCCGGGATCAAACCCGCGATCTTGGATTTAGGAGGCACAAGTATGGTTATCACTACACTCCCCTACAAAGATGAATTCCAGGTAATTTTAACGCTGGGGCCTCATTAAAGGAACCATTTCATCGAGCATTCATTTGTTTCTTTAGATCTTCGTTATTATGACCCTTTTTACTGCTTTTACGTGTGTTTCACATATTTTTAATGAACATTTATTACTCTTTAGAGTGTTTTATAAATTTACTTATTTACTAAGTTTTTATTCCCTTCTTAAATGTTATTTTGCATATAATGTTTCTGTAATCGCTCCGTTTAATTTTGGGACAGTTTTGAAAGCACTAAAATAATTTTGTATTTTTTAAAAAAAATGTTATTATAGGTACACTTTTTGGTAAATGCATTTTAAGATAAATAACATTAAAGATCTCAAATAAAATTGCATATGTTAATTAATACACTAGTAATCAGCTAGGCTCACTTGTTGCCAGAAGTGTGTGTACAATGTTTGTATGATTATTTTCAACTGTTCTTACAAAACTTATAAACCTCTAAAATAACTCTAGTTAAAATAGCGTGATAAAGATATGACGATAAATTGGTAAGTAAAATAAAACTATAAAATAATGTGGTATCGTAGGGTTTGATATTATGTTACCCCTATTTACTGAAAGATCTCGTGTTCACGTTGATGTTATTGGAGTCTTAACAGCTTGTCTCTTTAGTTGCTTTTCAAGGTTGTTGCAGACATTTCTCATAGTGCATCAAAGGTACTCTTCTGGACACATAATAGGTCGATAGCAGCTATTTGAAAACGGCGTATTCATCGGATTGAACAAGTTTTTTTGGAATCTGAAGAATATCAAAGTAATGAGTCACTAGATAGGAAGCATCACGCTTTGCTCTTGTCACTTAACAGTCAGTTGTTACGTAGACATGCTGCCTTTAGTTCTGCTTGGAATGCGCTCTTGGCATAACAAGATAAACATTCTACAAGTGCGGAACTTCTGTGTAGTGTTCCTGGAGAATTTTTCCATTCTGTTTCTGCGGCATTGTAGACGGGACTTTGCCTTGTCATTACAGAAAATCACTGAAAGAATGAAATCGAAACGAGCATCTGACGTTATTGCTACCGCATTGCACATTGTCAAACTTATATCTCTCTAGGGCGTTAAGGTGGTTATGAAGCTCAAAATGCATATGTAAAAGTATCTGTATATTAAAATTATGACGACATACTTGTGTTGATTTAATGTCTGCATCTTGTTTACTTGAGCCAAAGTCCCACTTCCAATACAATTTTATTCTAGAGTGAGTAGAGTATTAAGGGGAACACACTAAAAACCTAAAAGTTCTACATTTCTTGACCAATTCACTTATACTTTTTTCATTCATTAACATCACATAATAAAAATAAGCCATAACATCTTGTACAAATGCATCAAGTACTTCCTGATGGAAAATTTTGTGCTTTTTATCCACTCTCTATTACAAAGATTCTTGCAGTGCAGTTTCCAACACATTGAAGAGAAAAAACTGCAGATATGCGTTCCAAACACACAATAGAAACAAATTATTTTCAGTAATACCATGAGTGCTGAATTTTTTCTATAATTTAATTGAAGTTAACGAGCGCTCACTTAAATTACAGAAGAAAAATTATAAGCAAGAGGGGGATTTGCTAAGATAATTGGAATTCGAGAACAATACCATATTTTTTGTCCTTTTAGTATAATCTTTGAAGTGATTTAGCTTACCAGTTTGACATTTCTGAAAACATACACTAATTTTATTAGCTTTTATTCCATTGGTTCAAACGCGCTCCTTGGAATTACATCATAATTTTATGTGAATAATGGTATTATTTTAGGAAAAAAAAACAATCTCACTCTTAATTTGTTGTATTATTTGTAATTTTAAATACAAATGAAATATTATATACACCGATATATTTTTTATTTATCCATTTAAAATCCTTGTGGTTACTTTTACCTCAAGAGTCTCTATTTACAATGTCAAGTTGAATGTTGGTATTTAGTAGCACAAGAAGCAATTTGATTTTTCATACTTGTAAAAAGAAAAAGCAGTTTCCAGAAAAGTAATGTTTTTATATTTAAAAGATGTTCTTTACCTATGTGTAGGGTCATATAAAGTCATATAATAGTCGTTTAAAGTGAAAGCAGGACAAAATAACTTTGCTGTTTGAATTTAAAAGAAAACAACTTAATTAACCTGATAAAAGTGGATTTTTGGCGATATTTCACATGTTTCACAGTCAATTCCTATAAATAAGTATAGACTTTGAGAGAAAATAGCCCTTTCTTTGAGGAACAAGAACATAGACACTGTCATGTTTGTTGAACAAGGAAGATTCTACACTATATGTCCATGTTTTTTCTTCGGTGCAACACAGGAGTTGAGCGTAAGAGTTGAAATGTGTGGAATCAACTCAAATTGATGTACAGTTACTACACTATAAGATTGAAACAAATTAACAAGCTCTAGTTCCGGAAACATAACGAAAGAAAAAGATGACTCAAGAAATTCTTACTACAGACATGTTGCAGTGTAGATAGCCTACAGTGCTGATTACAGAAATGGGAGTGTGGTCAGTGTTACATTCGGCTTTGAAAGTGCACGTTCGTTGCTCCACACAATGGTCCAGTGTGTGTGTCGCTTTAGCAAACCTGCAAACGTGACCTGTTCAATCTTTCTGCTACGTGGACAGCCTGGTTCTGCAGGTGCATACCTTACGCAACTGTAACCGTTTCAGCCAGTCTACTATATCATTATACTGCTTTTTTTCAATTCCGAGCTTATTATAACGTGTACACACACGTTAATTTCAATATTTTAATTGCGCCTCCTTCTCTCTGCAACTTGACTGCAATTGTATGTTTCGCGGTGACTCAGACACGAGCGCAAGGGTAACATTAAACGTCTCCCCAATGAGTATGGAGAGATAACATTTCTGACTTCAAAATGGAGGGCCATTAACAAATGATATACAGCAGAAAACGAGTTGGTTGTCCTTTTCTCGCGCTTGTAAATTCGGTTGATCCTGTCCGCCCGATCACGCTTTAATGGCAAGCTGTACCGTCTAAGGCAACACAGTGTTCATGGCCATGGTGTAACCTTTCTTCAGACTTAAAATATAAGCATAGGTTATTTAAAAAGTCCTATTTAGACGCTGTCTTCTTTGCTCATAGCTACAAGAAAAATGCTGTAAAATTCGGCAAGCTTTCGTTTTTGAGGGAAGTAAGGAAGGCAGCTACTGAAACCAAAAGACATTTGCGTATTATTGCCACGCTCGTAATCTAATATGCGGCATATCCAAACTTGTGCTATCCAACCCGGACCAGCCAATACACAAGCGCTGTTGCCACGTTTTCAGATGATTCTTAGGTAGGAATGGAAATGGCTAAATGCTACTCTTACATTTCCGTTGATTAATTGTTCATCTAGTATAATTATTAGTTTCATTTGCTATAATTTCTATTTCTATCGACCTAGGATTATAAAATTCATGGATTATGAAATTAAGTTGCTATTTTGCGTATTTTTGTTCTCAGCATCACTTTCTTCCACACGTATTTCATTATTAAAATCCTAACCTACATATTGCCTCTCTACCGAACTGTATTTTCGACACATTTCCTCCACAAATTCGCATAGATATCATTCACAATGCCGCAGAACCTTGCACACACATGTTGTTCACATAAGGGTCACGTTTTTTCCTCGCTGATCTTTTGAGGCTCTTCCAAATCAGTTCAACAGAGTTTAAGTTACAATGATATAGGGGTAGCTTGATTACTTCATGACCATGAAACTTTGCAATTTCGTCAATGACACTCTATTTGTAGATCTACTGTTTTAATGGATTCTAAAAATACCTCCTTAACTGGATATGGATTCGCAATGTCCAAATTATAACATTGCATGGGATCCTAACTTTTAGTTGCATTATCTAGAACAATTGCACTTTTGTTTTGTGGCAGATTTACCAACAAAGAATTAACACAGCGGTGTGGAAACTATCTGCATTCATCTCATCGTGCGAGTGAGACGCCGTTGTTTTTGAAAGATACACACATTCAGAAACCCTTCCCTCTTTGCTTGCTGCTTGATTTAACGTGGTTGCGGGAAATATGTGTAACATATTGCAACGCTGTTTTTCGGTCCTCGTGTGTGTGGCTGTATTTAATGTTTTTCTCATTGGCTACGGTACTCAAGCTTGCTTATATCATTATTATGGATGCACTGAAGTGATCGATAAACTCTCCTATCAAAAGACTGCCAACTGTTAACGTAATGAGTGAGAAAGTAATACTACGATACCGCTGGATTTTATCCAGCACGTGCTGCAAGGATGCTAAGAAGCGTCAAGTTTGACAAAATCCTTCCAAATTCTCTCGTTTGTGATCTACAAAAGGATGCTTGCTTATCGTTTTCTGTCCGTTGAATTTTTATCATCGGCCTCAGTGGTTTCGGAATAACTCACTCGCCCCGAGATCCAATGTTCGTGGGTTCGATCTCGATACAAGTCTCGAACTCAAGTCGTCCGGAGGGATTTTGAGCTGTGGGGTCACTTGTTTTACGTTCACGGAAGGTTAAAAACTCCATTTCGTTAATAACAAAGTCCAAAAAACAAATTCTAGCAGTTTTACGTCCAAGTAATACCTTAGTTCACTACTAGATGGTCATGGAGACAATTGGTTTACTATCACTCTCCCCTCTGTAGGAATAAGTGTAACTGAATTACTTTTATAGTAATCTCCCTCAACGAAAGGAGGTCAAAGCCCTCCATGGGCGGTAGTGTCTTGAAATAAGATGATTATTTTTATCACGGAGAACCCTTCATTTCAGGGCAAAAGTGTTCTCCTTCCATATATGTTGGATAACTATGCACATCATTTATAGTGCTCACAGTATTTGGTTGTTAAAATGTTTACATTAGCAATGCATAGTAATGCAGACGGCGCCCTTTCCTGGCTTTTTAAACAAAACTGGGAATTATGTTTATTGCTTAAATTTGCATATCGACTTCGACTTTAGTGTTCGCCATTACAACAGGTATAAGAATAGGCGCAGCCCCACTGTTGCACCTTTTCTTGCGTTTTCTTAATGGAACTGGTGCACACAAACCTTCACTATTTGAACTTTGTTGCAGAGAATGTATCTTACAGGGCAGTTTTTCACGGTACAAACCACTTTCTCGTGCTGAAATAGCTACCACTATAAATTGCAATGACACCACTTTCTTTATCTTTCCTCTCTCAGCCAGAATTCCTTCATTATCTGGCTCGCCTTGGCTGCATGCACACTCAGGGCTGGCTGGCCGTGCCTGGGCCGGAGTTTCGTGGCCCATTCATTTATAATATAATCTGCTACTCTCATCACGCATGAATCAGCTATTGCAATATATGCCTAATGAGTATAGGCTTTTTAACTATCTCTCCTCTTATTTTGTCATTAGTTTCTGTACTTAAGAAAACTGCAAACTGCTATATGTATATATATATAGCGATTTTATCTTAGTCTTTTATCCTTTTCTACTTTTATAATTACTGTTAATTTGTTACATTGTTAACAGTGTTACTTTATATATATATATATATAAACATTTTAATAGTTTGAATTCACTTTATTTGTTCACAAAATCTTTAAAGCAATATAACTAAAATAAAATATAGTTTACAGTACTTGTAAACGGATGATTGTTAAGTATCGGTTTTGACAGATGCAGCCGGCATAAAACTGAAAGAACAGCGAAAGAGTTTACCGCATGAAAAACACATTAACCTGTAAAATGTTCGTAGGTTATGGGTGGTGTTTTCGATGCTTAGAAGTAAGGAAAATATTATGAATGAGTCGTGAAATTTACAGTCGTTTTCATGGCAGATTGAGAAAAGACCACAGGGATGGTGGAATAAGTGAAACCGGAACAGATGGTAGCCTAGGTCGTGCAGTAAAGAAGAAGAATTGCACACAAGTTTGTCTCTCAGAAAAACTTATATTAATCACTTTGGTACATTAATCCTTAGGGGAGTGCACAGAAGCGAAACCGTGCTGGAGACCTCCCTCTTGTAAGTATAACAAGTATTAATAACAGTCGTTTTGCAATTAGTTTCTTAAGGGGAAAAGTAGCAAAATAAATGATTTGCTCCGCCTTTTCTACAATTTTGCGCTGCAATTAGGATGAGTGTATTTTTACTGTTGTTATTATTAAGGTATGGTATTTTGCACGTTTTATGCCGCAACGTTCTTTTTTATACAATATTAAACAGAGGAACAGAAAGCAGATAATCAAAATCAGATGCTTTGGAGTTTCTGAAAAAAAATAATTAAAACAATTTCAAGTTTATTTAAAAGCTTCATATATATTATTTTTCTAAATTCATTCATTAAATAGTTAATTTTAAGCTAGCATATTTTTAAAATATATAAAAAGTATTTCGCTTTTTAAACTTTAAAGAGGATAGTTAATTAATCCGTTAACCTTCATATAAAAATTGGAACTACTGCGTCACTTTTTATTGTTTAGGCGTGGTTTTTGTGTTAGATAGGATTGGAAATTGGAATCAAATAGGGGAACTTGAGGCTCGGGGGGATTCGAACTATAGATATTTGGCTAACCGTGTCCTGTCCATCACAACTGCAACCTTTCCCTTAAGACATACACAGTGTTCCAGAATCACCGTACATTTTTTCAAGTTATACGCTCAATGTACGTTCATGGCACCCGTGCCATATTGGTTGCATCTTTTAGGGGGGTTTAGTGATGGTCAAAATTAGACGCCGTGTTTGTTTGTCTTTTTTATCTCTGTAATAGTTTTATTGCCGAATAAACTAAAATACTAATATTCAATCGATGCACAGGTACACAGGGGTCACTTCGTTTTCTACTATAGCTCGTTTTCAGTTGTCATATATTGACGGTTGTTCAATCAGCTGCTGTTTTACCTAACCCTTACGTTTAAAGTGGGTTGCCTATTCCGGAAAGGTTAACAGCGATTCTAGAGCACATTGGAGAGTATAAGGTTATCTCGTTACAGAAAGTTCATTTCTGAAGAGCGGTCTGGGCTGTAACGGTTAACTAGATACCCAGGCCAAAAGTACTCGAGTATTCTCATTAGAACGCTCTCTAGTGTAGAATATATAGGTTTAATGGGTAAAGGTTCGCGGTTGTGGCCGGACGACACGGTAGCTCATAGGTTAGAACGTCAGCACGGTAATTCGTGGTTTGAGTCCCGACCACGAGCTAAGTTTCTCTGACCTGATTTCAATCTCATTAATGAAGAATGTTTACAAATTTTGTCGTTATCTAACTCAGCATATTTAGAATGAATGACAGCAGATTAACCTAGAGAACTAAATGTTCAAGCTGGTTTCTCTGCAGATAGATCGTTTGTTACATTGAGTGAGTAGTGATAAACTGGAATAGATGCTTTGAAATGGAAATATGATCATTAAGTTCCAGGACATCTAGGTTTATTTGGAAGGTAAAAAGTAATTTTTTAAAAATGTATCAATTAACCTTATGGAAACTAATGTAAATGGTAAACGTTATGCAAAGCTATTTTTAGCATCTTATAGTACGTAAATATGCCTTTTAAATTCTGAAATAATCACGGCAAAGCTCATTTATACAGGATGGAACAAAAGGGGATCCCATTTTTACAGCAAGTGGATGAGATAAAGGATGCTTCCCTCCTCAAAAAAAAAAAAAAAAAAATATCATGCTTGTTCACGCATTAGCATATACAGCTAGCATTGTTTAGACAACTATAAATAAAAGTGAAGACACTGTGAGGTTGAAAACCATGGCATGCCATCCTGCTGATGTTTGTGTCGTGGTGTTCGATTGTATCAGTTATTCCTTGCAATTCTCTGTAAAAAGCAAATTATCCACAAAGCAACATGTTTTTATGCTACAATATGGTGGAACAAAATTGGTGATACCGTCACGGGTGGCCGAGATCATTAAGGCGCGGACTCGTGAGCGGGAGGTCTGGGGTTCGAATCCCGCCAGGTTTTTCTCAGGCTTTCCTCAGTCCTCATAAATGGCAAATGCCGGGGAGGTACTCTAAACTTATGCCTGGAACGTTTCCATCCTTAATAATCCTTTCCCAATATATCATTTCATTTCATGTATCATCAATGTCCGCCACCTATGGTGCCTCAGTAGTAAAACGGGCGTTAAGCACCATTAAAAAAATTGGTGATAGATTTTGAACAGCAAATTCCTAGTGCTCAATTGCGGACATGTCAAGCAGTGGGAAATTTGAACAAACGATATGAGCAATTAGAATCTGCCATGGATTTACCACAAAGCGTTCGAACATGAACTGTTGCTCAAAACTGTATCATTAATCCACGTAAATCCTCTCAAATGGATCACAACACATTAAGAAGCCTGTTACATGATCTGAAAGTGAAAGCATCTCGACCAAAGCTTTGACAAGGTGCACATGAAGATGGTCCAGACCGATGTTTGGAGTTCTGTGTGAAGTTCATCGTGCCTCACGAAGCTATCCTGACTTTTGAAGAACGTCGTTAAGCACATTGTACAGTTGTTTTTACTTGAGTAGTGGAAACTATTACGAAATTATCACCAAAGAGTTGAAACATTCCTATTGTAACTGTTTTGAGTAACAGTTGAAGTGCAGGGATCATGGGATCATTCTTTGTTGAAGGAACCATGGTCAGCAGCGATATATTGAGAAAAATGGTTATTCCAAAACTAGAAAAGAACCTTCATTTTAATATAGCAACCGGATGGAACACAGTTTCATTATGGTTCAGAAACGACGTACATCATAAACAAGCAATTCCATGTGCTTATTCGCTTGGTGGTATTGAGTTGGTATTGGTGGGATTAGTTTTTGCTCGGAAATCACATGAACGAATCACTTGCAACAATAGATTGAACAGTCGTCTTAAAGTATGGTTAGGAATCTCAGTTATGTTCTTCCATCTGTGAATCGGTGCCCGAACGATGTGAATTGCGTATAAAGAATGATGGTCTGCACTTTGAACAAACAATGTTAAGAAACGTAAATTAAAAATAAGGAAAATGTCGTTCTTTGTTAAAATATGTGGAGGAGGAGTCTTTCATCTCGTTATATAGTAGTGATCAAAAGTACGAATTGGAATATAGGAACAAACTCTTAGTTTGTGTTAAATAAGGAAGTTTCTAATTTCGTTGTGGAAGATGCCCCATGCTCTTCCCATATATCATATATCGTTCATTCCCATCATGTTCATGTACTCTTATGAATCAGTCTAGTTGCCCTCTAATTTTTATTACGCATTAAATACATGCTCTTGCAGTTTTGGTATGTCATAGGTAGCGAAGGTTCTTTAAAAGTGTCTATAGCCAAATTTCATAAAGCATCTGGATCAGGTATGTTTTAAAAATGAGATAGTGTACCGTCGGACACGAATCTCATTGTTGCATTTGATACAGGAGCCCAAAAAAAAAGAAGCATATTTGAATATTCTGGGTTCTAAACTCAAATTATAGCATATTCAGTCTTATGGAGTGTAGTGTAAGTTATAGCGTTCCGAATTATTTAACTTATTCTTCAGCATTTTAAAAGAAGAAAATGAAAATAATAAAGCATTTATTTTAAAACAGTTGGAAATGAATTTTGAATGTATTAACTAAATAATTTTTGGAACTATGTTTATATGCACAGTAAATATAATAGAAAATAGTAGAGAATAATTTTGTGCATTTTATGAAATTTTATTTAATATAAGAATAAATCAGCATGACGATAAACATACTTATGACTAAAAGAGCTATCGTTTTTAAACCACTACTCCCAACTTATTTAATGCTTTCGTCTACCTATTCTATTTCCTTCTTACTACACAGTCCATCCTATAAATATAGATTGTATAATACTTGCATCATCAAACAATCTAGTAAATTCACTATAAATTGTATATTTTTGGGGGGAGGATAAAAGTCTTCACAATGGAGGTTCAAAAGTTCAACCCTGAGTTTTTAGTGTGCAAAAAGTTTTTATGAATTCTATATTCAAAATAGCTTAACATTAAATAATAATGATGTTAATGATGATGGAAAGTTTATCTCGTTAAAATTAAATTCACTTTTTTATGCTGTTCTAAAAAGTATTATGTCTATGTCTTACCCACCCCTTTCCCAGTCTCATCTTCCTATCCACTCTGGAAGGCTTTGCCGCCTGTGTCTTGTTCCTACAGTTTGGGACGTGCAAGTCCCTTTATGAGAAAAAACGTAACTTAATCGTTTCTAGCGTGATCTCTGTTCTTCGCCGGCTTAGAGTGCTTCGGATTCACGGAGTGACACATGTTTTCAAAAGCAGTAGGACTGGAGCTCTCTCCGTTAGCGCAACCAAGTGATCACGGTATTGTGAAGGTTTGCAAGTTTTTATTTCATGGTATTGTAAAAGTTTAATGCTGTTGTATGTCTGTGGTTTTGTTTAATTGTAATAGGAACATGTGTGTTATGACATTTTGAAGTTGCTCTCTGATCAGACTAGCACTCAAGCTCTTTTAATTTTTTTTAAATGAAGATTTTGTAATGTGTTTTTCCAAATAATTTATTTGATGTTTTAAAATCTAAAAAAAATTTAATATGTGATATTGAATTACATTTTCAAACTTTAATTCATGTTGCTAATTGTATTATTGTTAGTGGTCCAATTTTAAGCCTATTATGATATTAATTAAAGTTTTGCTTATAGTTGAGTAATAACAATATTTGTTGTCTTTTCCAGAATTTGTAAGTTATCTATCTGCAGTCACATCCTGGGGTTTTACTTTTAGCATACTTTTCAACTCTCGTTCAGGTTTCAATAAAAAAGTGGTAGTAGAAATGAAGGACAAGTTACTCATTAAAAATTTATTTCTTAGTTTTAAGAGGATTCTGAGGAAAAAGATTCATTTTTTTCACTTCAAAATAAAAGTCAAAATCGGGTCATCATGTCTCATCCCCTTCTCATAAAGAAAAATAGCAACTAACATAAAAATTATGTTTCCGAAAGCTAGTTAATGTAAAACAATTTAGATAAAATATTCTCGTAGTTCTAGATCAAAGTAACTAATTGTATGATATCGCATGTTTTAAATTAAAATACGGAAGTTGCTTACCAAATGCGAATCAAATAACACGCTTTATTCCGTCTTAATTGTTGAAATAGTACAGTGTTCTGAACCATTCTGAATTCTGTTAAAGGAGATTGGCCGCAGCATGACCTGCATGTGTGGCATGGAGGATGGGTCGTGAAATAAAAAGCTTAGTGAGGCAAGCGTTTTGCGGTTCAGAGAGTGAGTGAGTGGAGAATGATATAGTACGTGAGACAGTTCCGAGATCAGAGCGCATTGCCTCTCTCCTAAATGGACCTAGCGAATGAAGGATGTAAAACAAACAAAAGAGAGATATGAGAAAATGTGATGAAGCGCATAGGTCTAACTGCTGCTAAAATTGAGCCTTATTGCTTTAAAGGTTAAGTTATTTTTTAATTTGTTCTGGTGTTTACACCGAAGGTTAAAAATGAACTTAAGCTGTATCTCATATTTTAAAGGCAAGTTTTTGTTATTTTGAGGGATGCTGTTCAAACAGAATATTTGTGTTCTAACAATTGCTCTGAAAATAACGGACTTAACATTGCCTTAAATGGGCAGCTAAAGGTTAACTTGGAGATATACTTAACCAAGACCGACTATATTTACCAGACCCCAAGGTAGGTCTTGATAACAGACAAAATGGTAGAAAATGTGGCCCGTGCAGTTAATCACATGGCTTTGTTAATTTGGTTCGTTGAGATACTTCGGTTTATCACAGTGGTTTCTATTTGGAAGCAAATGAATAGCAGCGTGTTACTTCTTTTGTTTTTTAATAATATTAATATGGTCTTAGTGAAATCACACCAGGAACTTGTTTAATAGAAAGTGTTAGTACAACATGGGTTGCCCTTGTATGTCTTAATTATGACAGTGCACTGCATGATATCACATTTACATTTCCTATTTAGCAGTAATTAAAGGAGGAGAAGATAAAACGTACAAATTTTGCAATTAATGATGAAACTGTAGTGTGTATTAATTCGTACTAAAATTTATGGTTAAGGAGGAAATTTTCCCTTTGCAAATTTCTATAACCTACCATCACAAGTGACGGTGTCGGCTAGCAAAGAAAAGAAAAGTCCGAAAGAAATATGAAGCGGGGTTTACATCGAGATGATGAGAGCGTGATGTTATAACATGTTTCGATTCATTTGCAAGTGAGCTTATACAAAGACAGCACCCATAGTGAGTCGGTCATGCTGCTACCATTAAACACATGGATTTATTTGGTTTATTACAGTGGTTTAGAGTTGAAAGTAAATAAAAAGAAGAGTGTTAGTTCTTTACTTCTTTATTAATATTTATTTAGTGAAATCACACCAGAAACTTGTGTAATAGAAAGTGTTTAGTACAACTTGGATTGCTCTTGTATGTCTTAATTATGGCAGTGCACCACATAATAACACATTTACATTTCCTAAATAACATTAATTAAAGAAGGGGTGGATAAAGAGTATACACCGTGAAAATTTTGAACTTAATGATGTAGTTGTAGCATGTAGTGTGTATTAAATATCTCGTACCAAAATTTGTGGTTAGGGAGGACATTTTCCTTATGCGATTTTACTTAATATACCTTCATATGTGACAGTGAGGGTTAGCAATGAAAGGAAATATTCGGAAGGATATATGAAGTAGGTTTTGATACGAGATGAAAATAGTTTTAATGAATGGTGTGAGCATGATGTTATGTTTTCACTCCTTTGCAATGAGGTTAAGACGAGACAGATACATCCATTTATAACTATTGCCAAGGAGGACTATGTTATTTTCATTAAAACACACGATGATAAATATGAAGCTGTCTCATCTATGTCGATTAGTTTTAAGTTCGAAATTGGTGTATTTTATAAAGATGAGTACTTACGCGTGGAGAAGTTTATAATACATATTATTTTATATTTCGTTTACAAATGAGAAATGGTTTGTAAACAGAAAAACCATCGACATATTTTATAGTGATAATAATAATAATAATAATAATAATAATAATAATAATAATAATAATAATAATAATAATAATAATAATAACAATATCATTTTGTAAACGTAATACTGAGTAAAAGTTTCTTATTTACTATTGGCAGTGGTACGGCGACTGGCGGCCATTTTTTCCGTATTACGGCCTGGTTAATGTAGTCGGTCTTTGCTTAATTTATATCCGCAGCACAATTTGACATCTAATATATGAACTTTATGTAAAAAGCAAATTATTCAAGAATTCTATGAAAATCAATAAATAGGAAGAAAAGGGGGATGCTTCATGCATTTTATCAGAAAGTGTTTTCACGCTTACCCACAGTTAATTCAGAACAACTTGGCGTCTACTGCAGCTAATCAGGCCTTCCCTAGTTAACCAAATACTTATAAGCATACAAAAAGTTTAATACTAAAATGTAACAGTGGAGTAAGCGATATTAATAATAAGCTTCATGAAGGATTTGCTTTATCGATCAGTAAATCACTTCTAACTACGATATTATCTTTGTTCTGAACATGAAGGGAGCGATAGCATCTTACACCATCCGAAGTGTTATGAATCATGAAGTTTTCAAGCTCAAGGCGAGCCCTAGTTGATGATGATCCAAGCTATCTGTGTGCGGCTATGATATTGATTCTGAAGTTGGGCTTATCTGCATCCACCGCCTTCTGAAATAGATATATAATCAGTCGCTTTCTGGGCCAGGACTGGAGTAATTATAGAGTGAGGAAATATCAGTTTCGAAACGCCTCTAGAAACAGGATTGAGAGGTTCTCAAGCTGAGCTTATCCCCACCTGTTTTGATTTAATTGATTTTGGCAATCAGCTGCTGTTCGAATTGTACACGTATTAATGGAGTAGCAAACATACTTCATAAATCAACCTCATCGCCAGTTTTAATTTCAAAATTTTGTTATTTACGTTTTAATAGCTTTGTACCCCATGTCTCAAGTAAACTGATTTAATAATCCGAGTTTGACATCCTCCCATTCACAAGTGTTAACTTTAGGAGTATTTGAAAGAAAACCCCCAGGATATTGCCATGGAAAATTGGCTTTGCAGAAAAGAAGAATAATTTATAGTTTCTAACAGTGGAAAATCCAACATAATAATATATCAACAATAAACCAAAATATACAACACATGTAAAACCGATTTTAATTTTCAACAACAAATAGTGTTAAAACAGTAAAGTAATTTAACGTGCAACTGGTGTAAAGTATGTCAGCAATACATAATTGAAATAGTTATAAAACAACTAAAATATTAAATTCAAAGCTTTGAATGTTTATCTTCTAAGGTATGCCACCACATAATGACTAATCAAATTTCATGCAAACAAACATTAAGGTACAAGCACATCATACATTCTTTTACTTTAACAAGAAATAAAATACTTTAATTCGCCTGAATTACCTCAATTCGATACTGTGAACTTACAAATACAATATAATATAAGAATACTTTACAATAGAATAATTTAAACACACATGTAACCTATTCAGAAAGCCTTGGGTTTAGCAATTTAGAATTAAAGATCTGAAAATATATGCATTCCATCCCTACCGGAGTCTCCTTGTCATGTGTCGAAGGAAAAGGAATTATTGTGGAGCATGGCAAGAGTCCCCAGTTTTGTGAACACACGATTTGCTTGAGACAACGGCCAAACAGCACACCATGTTGTCGTGTTTTGTAAGTACACAGGAAAAAGAGAGGCCAGTAAATCGATTGGATACCAAGGAAAGCATAAAAATACCTCATGTGTAATATTTAGCTATTATTTAGTTTAATTTTAAATAATAACATTATTTTCAGCGATTTAGAATGATAATTGAACATGTTACAAATAGAATTAGGAAGAAAGCATTCTTCCAGATGTAAAATAATTCTTAAAATTGTTTTTAAACAGATTTCCAGCCTTATTTTTTTTATTAAAGAAATTGTGTTCTGACTTTATATGTATAACAAATAACGTAACAATATTAACAATGAAACTAAATTAATAATAATTAGAAAAGCAGAAAAGGATAAAACACTAAGAAAAAGTCACAGAGTTGTAATCGCTATATATTTAGAACTGCTCGAGTTCTTCTATGGCAAGAAGTGACTTTTTCGTTAGTGTTTTATCCTTTTCTAAATATATATATATATATATATATATATATATATATACATATACAGTTTATTGAAGTGTATAAGTGGCCATGCAAAAACCTGTTCTAGGCTAGTTCCAAACTCATAACCCTCAGAACGGTAGGGCTTGTTACTAAACTCGAGAAGCTGGACTACATGTTATGCTTCATCATCCGCACCCTTGAGCCTAATGGTACAGGTGACGCACTCCCACAACATCCTATTGTTTCTCTGGTCATGCTTACACAATTCATTACGTGCCCTGTCAGTGCCGTGCATGGTAATCTTTTTTCCATTTGTCTGCCGACAACCCTATGCTGGACATAATGGTTCTCCAGCGCAACTGATTGACCTCCTTACCTGTGGGTGCTGTGCGGAACTTTCGCAGGGAGCGGATGCGTGTGCTCTGTAGGAGACCGCGATTTGTATACGTGTTCTATTGTCTTACTACATTGTGAGCACGTGAACTATTGTAGGGCAGTATCTCTGCTAATAAATCGATCTTGAGAAAGTAGAAGTGTTGTAGAGATTGTCTGCTGAACAACTTGAGTTCTCTTTAGAGTTTTAATGTACATACCTAATCAAAGTATGTAAATATAGATCGCTTTATTATTGTTTACTTGTGGTATTCATTTAGTGAATAAAGTTTCTTTTAATCATTTTGGATACTATAGAATGAAGTACCTCCCTTTAGGTTTCTACAATTTAGTTATTTTTCTCTTTGTTTTTAGTAAAATGGATCAGTTTGTAATGTTCATGATTTGTGTAGTAACTTTTTTTTTTTACTTATATTAGGATTACTGTACAAGATAATTTTACTTTCAGGACCCAGTTCCACAAGTATAATCTAATGTATTGTTAATTTCTTGTAACTGAGTTACAATTTTCTCTTCCACAAAATGTCTCGTACACTATAGT
This sequence comes from Metallyticus violacea, assembly GCA_030762175.1. NCBI lineage: Eukaryota > Metazoa > Arthropoda > Insecta > Mantodea > Metallyticidae > Metallyticus > Metallyticus violacea. Next base: position 84,373,411 of record CM060839.1, read on the forward strand.
TGTTAAAAATTAAAGTGACTTCATAAAAGTGCAAGATGGAGGTACAGCATGTAAGCCTTTACTCGTAGGTTTGTTCACTGCTTAATAATAATTCGCATTTTTTAATGTACAGAAGAAAACGGGGTTTATGTGTCTGTCAATATTCAAAAGTAATCTTCCGTCGTAAATGTTCATGCATTTGTCTTCGCCGTAGCGTCAAGTTTAGTGGAGAGATGGCACAAACTCGATAATTTATTTACTTATTTATACCTATGTATTGTTTGGCAATAATTACAAGCATTACTTTTGAAAATTGTGTCAAAAGACATGAAAGTTTTATGTTAAAAGAAAGTGAGACAAAAAGGAAATTCCTTTAGGGGCATTTAACAATACCTTGAAAAACAATACAAAGCAAATGGTGTACTGAGATATAAAGTTGAAGTAGGAGAGACCAATGTTAATCATGAGTTCTTTTACTTTAATTGATTTAACCTGAATACTAATGGAAATTTATTCTTTCTTTATGCACATACCTATTCTCATTATCGTCATAATTATTTTATTATTAGATCTTACATTTAAGTCACTATAAAACCTGTGCTGATGTTTGAAGCTGCTAATATTCTTATGTTTATAGAGGAGTTTATACAAATGACAGTAGCAAGACTAATACTAATATGATATGATACTTCTGTCTACTGATAACAACTGAATAAATATATAACGTTACAGTTTCGAGAAGATGTAGATAAGGTTTCAGCGTTCTAGAATAATACATTTTCACTTTTTATACTGCAGTCGTAAGCAAAAGACAGAACACTTAGCTTCTAAACAGGAGTGGTCAACGTAAATATATATAGCAAGTTTCTTAATACTAATATTGGTTCCAGGCTTGGCCTTTATATTTGATAAAGAGTCATAGAACTACTTAACTTATTTAGAATATAAGCTACAAAGCATACGGCAATCATTACTTGATTGATTTAAAACAAAACCCTATAAAGTTATGAAGCAGTTTAATACAGCAAGAACAGTAAAATTTGTATACACACATTTTTGTGTCTGTTATAAGTAGTATATACGTGTGCAAAAGTGTGCATTTCTTTGTATTGCTTAGAAGCGTCTTGTGGTTAATAGTTTCAGAACTCCCCCAAGGAGTTGATCGGTTTCCAGTCTTATTGGAGCAGCCCACAGATCTGTACATCAACACTGAGAACAGTTGTGGCTCATGAATGATGGAGCGTCACTGCATTTTATTATGATTATTTAACACTTTTAATACATTCACAGTTTGAGCCTGCTGCCGCTGTTGCGTCAGTTGTTCTTTTAGTTGCTTAAGTGAACTACGTTACGGTGTTAAGATTCCGATCTTAACACCGTAAAGTGTTAAACTTCTTAAAAGTTCCTTTTATCAAACAGAATGGAGAAGCGAGCCATCGGGGTAGCTCAAGTGGTAAGGCGCCTGACTATAGACAATCTCCGACAACGACAGGGGAATTTTTCACTGCTCTGTCGTATCAAAATTGAGCTTAAGGCTGGGCGCACTACCTCCATCTAGTGCCAATAATTTTTTTTTCAATGATTTATTTAAGGACGTTCTTTAACAGCTCAGGTCATCAGCGTCCCATTCAACTCAGGGCGTGAAACAACCGACAAATTTTGCTCACAGGCCTCTCTTTCAGGCTTGAGGTTCTTTTTCGTGCCGTAAATGTACGACACGGGACCCACGGCTTTACTTCCCTTCCGAAGGAAGCCATACTTAGGATTTTTACGCCCGAAAAAATCCATCGGTCTGGCCGAGTTCGAACCCGCGATATTGGGCTTAGGAGGCAAGTATGGTAACCACTACACCACCAGGACCGACATATATCTATTGTCGCAGGCTGAATGTGTGACGCCTTATCATCGCTTGTACTAAGGGTTGTCGTGCCTATATGGAATAAAACTAAACCTAACCTATTTACGAGCGAACGACTGGAATCAAAATGCATATAGTTATTTGTACTATAAGTAATGGCGGTCACCACTCAAGGACAAATTTACACGGACTTGCGTTGGAGTCGGAGGTTGGTCAACTCTGTAAACACTTTTTCCATTTCGACATTCTTCATAAAAATATGCCAAATTTTAATATTTGCTAAGCATATTGAATGAAAACTCTTAAAGTGTCCACTTATATTCAGTTTTCTGCTTCTACGTAATCTTATTTACTTATTTATTGCTTACATCGAGCTAAATTGAAGGATAGTAATATCATTTGTCGGGGATAAAAGTTTGGCAATTATACAAAACTTAGAGAACTTGGGTTTTGACACTTTTTAAAAAAGTGTTGCTTTTTTAGGAATTGTAACACTAGTTTTGGCACTTTTTTGCAGAAAAAGAAAGAACGTGGTTCACTTATGTTATACGCTGTATATGAAGTATAAATACCATTACGAGAGCTATTTGATAAGTATTTGCAAAAATATGTAACATATAACTTTTTGGAAAAAAAGTGTTTTATTTCTTAACACAACCTTCTTTCAAATCTATGCACTTATTTCAGCAATTTTATAACTAGTTTATCTCATTCATAAAATGCGATTTCTTCATTTTTCAAAATACGGATTGTTTAGAAAAAGCCTCTTCATTTGAGGCAAATTCTTTCCTTTTGGGGAACAGGAAGTAGTCCGAAGGGGCCAAATCCGGAGAACAGGTGGATGAGGAAGAATTTTATATCTTAATTTCAGTAATTTTGAGATCGCCATCGCAGACTTGCTCGCTATACGTTACAGGGACTATTTCTTCGCCAAATGAGGACGATTCTTCTTGAACGCGTCCAGTAATTGATCCAGTGACTTAGCGTAATATTTACGCTGGTTTTGCCCTTTTGCCAAAAAGTCAACTATAATTACACCGTTACGATTCCAAAACATAATCACCGCCACATTTTCTGCTGATGGGATTGTCTTGGTCTTCCTCGGAGCACTTTTTCCGGTTTCTACTTCTCCTTTGATGTATCCAACTTTGTCATCTGTCAGACAAAATTCACTTGAATTCCGTTCCAAACTCTACGCAGAAGTGACCTCGCCTTCTTTTTTCTAGCCAATCATTAGCAAAGAGATTTTAATTTATTATCTTTTTATAAATTAAATGAGCATAGAGTTTATTTATATAATGTATGGAATATTAAGTTTAATATTTTTTTCACGACACCCACCGATAGCTTTTTCATTTGAAAATTGTTGTGCAAACTATTATGCACCTAGTCTCCAGAAATACCCACAGCTTCTGCAGTCTCCGATTACTCAGCAGCATGTCGTGGATTTTTGCAATAATTTCTGAAGTTATTCCAAAACGTCTGCATCGCTTGTGCTCTTTCTGCCACTTTTGAACTCATTAATTCATATATCATTCTAAGCGAAATGTTTGTCTAACTTCACCGCAGTTTCTGCAAGCGCTGCCTCATTCAAAAATCTTTTTTAATTAATAACCGAAATTCGTATTTCTTCCCTTTGAAGGCTGTTTACAAATTTTAGCAGGAAAATTGCTCTCAAACCCAGACTAAGTTCGTAACAGTTTATAACCATGTATATCATCCCTAAAATAATTTAGTAGAGTTAGCATGAACAACCCTCGTAAATAGCCTACAGAAAATATGTATTTGGTGGAAATTTCCTGAAGAGAAAGCCAAGTTGGATGAATAAGCTTCTAAAACACAATTAAATATTCTGTCTATTAACAAGCTAACTGCATTTTCTACCACCTACGTTATTTACTCTGCGGGGCATGTATTCCACTGCAAAATTTCAAGCGTTTTCTCTTAATTTCCTAAGGTGGCTTTACTGGATTCCCTTAGCGCCCTAAATCTTGTAGCGGTGCGATTAAAATTAATAATAAATGAGTAACTATTTTACTGATATGTTTATACACACGTTATAAAGGTTGCTAATAACGTTATGTATTTGTCCATAACTCTTGGTGTAGGCATATAATAAGTATGCTTAAAATTCATTCAATATTTTAGACGATGAAAGTATCATTTATTCACTCAAATGATTGTAATAATAGATTAAATTATGTCATACTGTGCACACTACGACAATAACTTCGGGAACCACATAATTATGGAAAGTTGTGAAAATTTTTTGTTTTTGATCAGTTTTTGCAAAATATTATGAATATAATTGCATTCAAATGTGTACGAAATACGGGAATAAATAGTACGATGTATTGAAAAGGAGAGGCCAGGCTAGATAATTAAGGAAGTTCGTCTGTATGTGGGGACGGAGGGATAAAGGTTACAAGTACATACAAACTAAAAGAGTTCACTGCAACGAATTAACTGGCTATTGTCCAGATCAGCTATTCTCAAACCGCTGTCTATGAGACCCTCTCAGAGCTTCTAATACTATAAGTGCAAACAATGAATTAACCAGAAAACGAAAGAAGATACGAAATTTCGATGTGTATTTATTAAAGAGAATTAGATTAGAATAATTGAAGGCTATTTGTTCCGGAGGCAATTATTAATATATAAAATACTTGCAGCAATATTTTGAAGGAAAACTTCCTGTGCAATGAAATGCTGAATCAGAAATTCTTTTTTCGCTCACTTGTATGGAAAAAGCACTTCAAGAATTCTTTTTTTCGTTTTGAAAGTTGAACTTTTCCAATATGCATACTGAAAAACCATTATTATGATTCAGTTTCAGGTACACTAGGGGAAAGTTAACGTAATATCACTTTTATATTAACATGATCAACACCTGGCCAACCACGAAAACAGCTTTATTGGAAGAAATATAGTAAGGAATGTACAAGTTATTATTTAAAGATAATGTGCAATCTAGAACCACCATCTGACGATTCGTACAGTTATTTTTAAATATTAAAATAAATAATACAGTTCTAAAAAGTATTTAATCTTACTGCCAGAGGAACGTTATCTGACATACATCTTCCATTTCCATCGTACACATTACCTTATTACTTGAAGAACGAAATAACATCTGTATACAAAAAATATTTTTAGCAATTTTCATTTAAAATGAATCTTCACAATAGCCCCATCCATGTACACATTGCCATCGTCGGTCCTGGTGGTGTAGTGGTTACCATACTTGCCTCCTGCACTCGAGAACGCGGGTTCGAACCCGGCCAGGACTGATAGATTTTTTTCGGGCGTAAAAATCCTAAGTATGTCTTCCTTCGGAAGGGAAGTAAAGCCGTGGGTTCCGTGTCGTACATTTACGGCACGATAAAGAACCTCAAGCCTGAATGAGCAAAATTTGTCGGCCGTTTCACGCCCTGAATTGAATGGGACGCTGATGACCTGAGATGTTAAAGAGCGTCCTTAAATAAACAAATAAAAAACCAAACACTTACTAAGAAAATCACATTACAGACGCTCGAAACCTATGTATACCCTGTATTACTATATGGGTGTCAGATATGGTCAATAATAGAAAAACAATTGCACAAAATTCAAACATGCCAAAGAAAAATGTAACGCAAGATCCTGGGAATAACTTACAAGGACAAAATACCTACAGTGTTACTAAATCAGTTATCTCAGACAACACAAATAGCTACCAGAAGCAAATGGCAATGGAGCGGCACGTCGCAAGAATGCAGGATAATAGATGGACCTATAAGATCCCCATGTGGGACCCCCGGATAGGAAAAAGGGCTCAAGGCAGACCCTGAAGAAGATGGACAGACCTCTTCAAGGAACATGCAGGTAAAGAGTAGCAAGAGGAAGAGAAAAATGGAAATCTCTCGAGAAGCAACTAGTGCAGTGAGAAATGGAGTAACCAAAGAACAAATCAGTCAGAGTGTCTTAAACAGCATATGAACAACTAGCGTGGAATAGCTGACTACGTTAGTAAAAAGCGGCTTACCCTACTTGTTAGGGGGCCTTTGCCCTTAACAGACTATAGGCTATCTTTATCTTTTTTATCTATGCGAGTACTTTTAAAATTTCTTAATGAGCATATATTAGAAAATATAAACATTTATCGGGCATTCCATTTAAAACAATAAAATTGGAGTTACTTCCACTAGAAAAAAAATGGTAATTTAATTTTTGAATTCTTAGTACACGGCTATCTCACACATCGAGTTTCATGTCACTGAACCATATACTTCAAAAGTTATTTAGATGGTGTGTAACTTTTACCTGACGCTGTATATTATCTTACTGGTTCATACTTTATATATATATCTTAATGAGTGTATGGGTATTGTGTAAGGATAAATTACATTAAAAAGTAAATATTGAAAAAGACTACATTTATTTGTATGTTTAAGATACTATAAATTTTATAAACCATAATGAAAACTTTAAAATAAATAAAGTATGCAAATTTAGGATTTTAAACTTGAGTTAGATGTTAGGGGTGCGCGGTCAAGGAAAACTTGAGAACTGCTGTCTAGATAACAAATATCCATGCAATTCAAATGACAATTTAGCACTGTCCTGAAAGAAGGGACTCGCTTGGATGGTAGCATGAATAATGCTAACTCTTTGTGTTGATGGTGATACGATTTAGAATGCAAACAACGTGCCGTGGAGTTTGACCTGCGACATTCCTGACCATTAAATTGCATAAGCGTTACATATTCAGGAGTAAGCCAGTCGTAATCGCAAAGGTTAGTTTCTTCTGAGCGCAAGGCAGACTCACGGTCTAATAACACAGTTTTTCCTCTTATAGACCCGCTCGGAAAGCTAAATAGCAGGTTTGCGGCCCGATAGTGATCAGCAGGTAATAGCACTGGATCTATTCGAGGCTTCCAGCAGTATTTGACGCTAAAGGCGCTTCTTACAAACGTGACCTTGTAATGGCGCCGCAGTATAACGCGCCACAAAGCATGCCTATCGTGTTTTGGGGATGAAGTCATGCAGTTGAGATTTCAAAACACCGGACTTTATTCTGTTTATTTGCTGTTATCTCGAGATGTGCTGTTTTATAATTTTGCTGTTTTGTCTCTAAGAAAGATTTGTGTTCAAATATCGAAATATTTGCTTTGGCCTGATTGCTTCCTTTATGATTCCAAGATCTACTTTACAATTATTTTATTTCCATTCATTGACAGTTGATCCGCGTAGATCTGGATATTTCTTCTACCTTCCCTTTAAGAAATCTTCTATACTTTTTTGTAATGTGATCGTGAGATTATGACCTTCTGTTTTAAATGTGACTGCGGTGGGGAGTTGCCTTAATGTGTTTCCAGTTTCATTATCTGCTTTCAATCTCCTAATTTTCTTACAACTGCTTAGTAAAATATCGAAAATTAGAACTAAGAATCCTATCCTACAAGTTTAAAATTCTTTAGATGATGTAAGGAATATAGTTGAAGGTTATTGCCATTTCACGAACTTTTGTAGTCTGGTGTCTAAAAACTAATTTGCTAATCACATATTTTTGTCATATGCATGTAATTGTGCAAATTATCATTGGTTTTAATAGTCTAACGTGTGTTAGGTCATATATTGAACCTAATTATTTATAATGCTTAGAATATGTTAAAAACAAAATCTGAAAATTTGCATAAGAGATTTCATCAGGCTATAACCAAAAGTTCCCCAAAAGGAGTATTTTGTAGGAAGGAAAGTGCTAAAGTTATTAAACAGAGAGAAAATAGTACTGAAAGATTTGCATACATAAATACAAAAGCCACGTAAACATGAATGGGAATATACGACTCCAGCAAACTAAATGTGCATCTTTATAATATAGGAAAGTGTTAAATTTATAAGTTTAATACGTTGTTATTATAAGTTTTAATTTGTGTTATACATGGTCAAGAACGTAAGGAGCAGTTGAAAAATGACTGACGTAAAGTAGTTTTGTAAATAAAGGTAAGAAGTAATTACCTGTCCAAATTTTTTCATTGCGCATGTGTACCAAGAACATTTGGTTATACTTTTACAAGTAACTTTTATTATTAGGAAAATGCAACGTCTGTATATTAACCCTTTATAGAAAGGAAAAGTCAAACAGTGGGGTATATAATCACCTTTCTCACACACTCATGCCCTGCTTGGCATCGTGCATCACTGAACAAGCAAGAAGGGTGGGCACGCACAAGCAGAGAACAAATGAATAACCAATAATAACCAGAATGAAAGCTGTTGAGGATGAAATGTAACACATCATTTCCCTGTGAGTAAAACTTTTCACGGTTGGTGTCGTCTTAATGCCTCTCTGAAGAGAAAGACCTTATTCAAATTTCTTTAATGTCTAGCATTTTGTGATAATGTCAAAGGGAATAATTTAGAGTCTACATTTTCGAAGGCAATAAGTACATGCTAGCAGGTGATTAGTTTACCGAGTCCTACTCTAGGAAAAAATCGTCTATGTGTCAACTGTACTCGAGTACTCGACTTCTGAAGAGAAACAAAACAGTTAGAGACGAATGAGAAATGTTTCCTTATTTAGACACTTAAAATTAGAAGTGTTCTTTGGTAGTTAATTTTCAGATTTTAAATTTCTTTTGGGATCACTTCTAGTACTATTTTAATTTTCTATATAAACTGAAAAATAGTGATGAAATTGTAACTTCTACTGTATATTTTATTTCCGCGTCAAAACCATGATATATCACTACTCTGATGATAGAAATCTCTGTCCAGATTGTTCGGTCGATGTCAGTTTTATCTGAAAATACCACTAAATAATTTAACAATCCTCCAATGCCCCCCGCAATCGAACTTTGAGGTTGAAATATGATTTACGTAGTCAATCGAAATGTGTACCTATACTAAAATTAAAGTCTTTAAACTTGCACCCTATATGGACTGCATGCGACAGCTTTTCTGGTTCTTCTATCATTCAACTCCTTTCTGTTCTCCATGAGTGGAAATTAGTCTATCGGTGTTTTAACAGCTACAGAGAACTAGAATATGACTGTAGCGTTGTATATTTTAAATGATTTATTTGAATCTTTGAAATATTGCTATTTACTTGTTTTTATAAATTCAAGCTTAGTATCATTGCTACATAAAACATGTAATATTTTACATATATTCGCAAAATTCCAATCTTATGAATGTTGGTAATATGCCTGAAACCTCATATTACGTATTTTGGCAATAGATTAAAGCATCACCATTAGAGCGCGTAAATTTACTTTACAAAATCGTCTGTAAGAGCTTAAAAAAAAAAAAAAAAAAAAAAACACCCCTCAATCTTATAATCGTGAATCCTAGAAACACAATTCTCAGTGAAAAAAATAGAGATTGCAATTTTTTTTGATACAATTTTATATATGATTTATTTATTAACACGCTTCAATAGGAGCAGAATATTTCAAGATTAATTTCTATCCAATGCAAATATTTAAAAACAAACTACGATACCTTAAGAGAGCCATTTTAAAAGCTGATATGCGGCCTGGACAAGTTCATGCTTTGTATTCTCCAATATTGCAGCTCAAATTCAAAGGTATCATAGAATTGGGGGAGCTTTGTTTTTCTATCATTGAAGAGAAAAGGAGATTTAATATACACAGATTTACATTGCTTTTACTATAAAGAATTGACTATATTTAAAAGAATCCTTTAGATATAGTATTTATACTAGATATTATAAGATGACCGTCTTCTTGGCCGAGTAGTTAACGTTGCTGACTGCTGACCAGGAGATCCGGGTTCGACCCCCTATACCTGCTTAGACATTTCCTAAGTTAGGGAGATGGCCCCAGATCAAGAATGCCACGTGACAGCGGCTACCGGGGGCGGTGCTGATCGCATCCTCCCTGCAATACTGCACTCTGTCCATGAAGTCAAAAGACGAAGACAGACGACGCAGCGTTCTTGCGCCAAGCTCGGAGTAGTTATTTATAAAAAGTAATTTTTAGCTAAGCATTATGCTTCTAATATTCAAGTTTTGATGGTTACATACTACTAAACTATGGCGATTTCTTTTTTTTCACATTCTTTTTTCTTTCTTTTTATTAATGATAACGAAGAAATAAAAAAAAGTTAGTCTGTTTCAAGGCCTTAACTTTGAAACTTTTATAAATAAATGTATCATTCTTGAATCATAAAATAATTAAGTTCATTAGCGATATCCGTCATCAACTGGTTAACTGATTCTGTTCATGTAATATGCCCATCATGCTTAAATTAATCTCCAATGTTATGACCATCACACCTAAACTTAAAGAACGAACCGAAGACCCCAGTAGATGAATTAGTAGAGAGTGTAGTTTGGAGGTGGGGCTCAAAAGTAACGCATAAGTTAAATTAAAACCGAATAAGAAAGGATCCATAAAATCCTAAAATTTAAAACATATTTTATAAAAGAAAATGTGGGCTTAATAGTATTAGTTGTGACGCCATACATATCATTTTTCGAAATTCGCCTAATATTTTTCATACTATGTGGAATAGAATATCATAAATATTTCACACCTGTAATTGCATTTGCCTGCCAGGTAATATAATAACAAAGGCAAAATGGAGCGGAATTTGAAAATGTGACATTTATAACACACCAATTATGACCATGCAAAATTTTGTTCAAAATGGAATGTGTTTAAGACGGAAATCTGTCTGAAGTAGATAAAATGTTTGGTTTCGGTCCACATAATTATGCAACCATTGCATATAAAATGAATTCTGTTCAACGTTGAAAGGGAAACAATATTTTAAGATTTTTGGTAAAAACTCTCTGGAAATATATTAATAAAATAAAGATAAAACTTATAAAACCTTCATTTCTAGAGAGAAGAAGAGAAGAAGAAGAAGAAGAAGAAGAAGAAGAAGAAGAAGAAGAAGAAGAAGAAGTGTGGAAGTTCGTCAGAAAATAAAATCCTACGAAAATGCTCCAAAATGTGTAGGCGATATGCAATACGCAGTGAATTCAGGACTTCCCCTAGATACTGAAATTATAGTACAGCGTGGACTGTGTTGACAAAGCAATTGCTAAATGAAAATACGAACAAGTTCCTCTTCTTGACGTGCGTGGGTTTGCTCGATATACACATCCTTTCAAAATCCCCGGAGGAAGATGTCTGGTGACAATGTCAGATAAACGAGGGGGCCACAGACCTTTTGAGATAAGCGATTATCAAATATTTCGTTAAAAATTCCATGGTGAATCTGGATGTATGACGCGTTACCCCATCTTGTTGCACGTGTGACTATTGTCAATGTCAGAGTGCTCAAGACAAATGATGTGCGCGATAAAATGGTCACATTGTATACACCCATAAGCATAGGAATAAGCAAGTGATTTCTCAGAATTGTCAAGTCTTTAGAAAATGCATGAACTATGGTACAATATTTATATATTTAATATTATCAAATACTGTTGTGTTTTATTTAATGCGGAAACTTGGCCATTTCGGAAAAATAGTTCCATTTTCTGGAATTTCGATTTGAACAAGTTTTACTACATTTTTGGTTTTATATAAAAAAAATTATGCATAGAATTTGAATTATCTGAGTTTTCTAAAAAAATTCGTTCCTTTGATTTTGATTGTAATTATACAATACTTATTAAACATTCTGTATGTGTCTAATGTGCCTGAAATACACAGAATTTTACAAGTGGGGCTAGAAAAAGGATGGAAGATGGGTACTAGTGTTTTGTGTGATTCACTGGAAACGTAGCTAATATAATTCGCCCCACTTTGAATCCAGCTTTACCAACTACCACTGACCTTACCAGAAGTTGAAGTGTAGAACGGACCACGTTTTACTGTCACATTGGTTAAAATATGTAACGTACATTATTTTCTCTATCAGAGTTTTTCAAAGCTCATAAAATGTTTACATACTTATTTGGTACTCTATTTTCCCCGGAATTATTTGTTTCTTTTTTTTAAGAATTATCACTCACAATTAAGAGATTTACAAGTAAATAATGAATGATTTCCCCCTTTTTCTTTTGTCACTAGATGTGCCGTTTCACTTTTACAGAGAATCGTATTATAGTATGAACATTCAGATAAATGAAAAATGTTGGACGTGAAATTGCAGGAGAAAACTGTCTCAAATCATGCTTTGATACTAAATGCATAAGAAGACGACTAAATTAAATCAGAATTAATTGTGTCTTATAAGTGCAACAAGTGCTTTTACTTTTTCTTTCTTAATTTGACAGCTCGTTCCTGACAGTTCTCTAGGATTGCAAACATTAAGACGTCAGATCACTTGATGGTAAACCCGAACCTTCTGCTAAATCTCTAATTTAGAGCGACACTGGTGTTGCTGGTAAACCTAGCAGGACGCTGGTTAGGCGACGCCACTTCTTGTGTGTGTAAGGGAGGAAGAGAAGAAGAATAATGGTGCGTCGAAGTCTATTGTGTAGGTTTTAGGAACAAAGACAGTCACGTGCGTGGAACGGTCGCGTGCCGTGAGATGCTGTGGATGATGGACCGTGTGAGAGCGGGGCTGCACACACGACCGTGGGAATCAACCCTGTTCCTGTCATCTCTCTCCCCCGTACATAAACAGCTGGTATAACGACCGAGGGTGCGGAACATATTGCCTCTGAAAAGATCAACGTATGGTGGTTTTCAATATGTATCTATCCCATCAAGTACAAAGACATATTGGGAAGTAAAGCTGTTAGAGAAAAACACTTGGATTCTAGTGCTATTATCATCTAGCGTAGATAAAATGCCGTGTGTCTTGCACGCATGACGGCTTCAAAACCGTTGGGAATATTGAGCAAAGTTCTGACCAGGAACGTGTGCAATTGCAACCTCTTGTTTATGCTGTCTCTCGAAAACATTTAACCACATTATCTGGTTTTATTTACATGTAACTTGAAACAGTTAATTGCTCGTCCTTTTTATTTTTAATTACCCTGTAGGAAGCTACTTGTAGTTTAAGAAGTGCTCTCCAAGTTTAGGTTTGCTTGAAATAGGTGTGTTGGTATCACTAAATTATTTACATATCTTCACTTAAATGTATTGTTTTTCTATTATTTTGTCCCTGTCACTCCTGATCGACAAATTTGGACTCCAATTTAAAGACTGACATTACTATTTTTTTTTACTTTTATTTCCGTGTATTCAAGTGAAAGAAAAAGAACGAGATAACAGAACCTAATGCTAAATGCTTGCCTTTCTATATTACAGAATAAGTAAAGTAAATACCCGTGAAATGCTTCATTTGAAAGATTGTAAATTGATGCCTACTCCCATGGACTAACGTAACCAATGAACTGAAGAATATCTCGCCCAGCAAAGATAAAATAAATGTGCTTAAATGTATCATTCTGATTTATAATTTCATTTTTAGATTTATCATTTTTCATTTGACTGGCTACTTATCTTATCCGATTTGGCTTCCCTTTTTGCGCCCAAACATAGATTAAAAAAAAACCGAAAACTTTAGACTTTCTGCATCAAATTTATTGTTGTGAAATATAACAAAATAAAAATAAAATTACTTTAAAAATTCGCGATAACTATACTGCTAGAGTACGCATCGCTAAAGACTAGTCTTACTTTTTATGCTGTAAACTTGAGTAACAGAGGTATTAGAAAACTTATGAGAAAGCAAATAAATTGGAACAACAACTGGTAAGGTGGAAGGAAGCAAACCACAAGAATTTGCACCAAAAAGAAAGATAAACAAAATAAAAATAAGAAAAATATAAAAACAAGGGAAAACAGGAAAGTAAAAAAACACAAAAGCTTTAAAGATCAATACAAGAGGAGACAGGGTAGAAGGAAGCATAAGAAAATAAGAATAATGTTGAGAGCGACATTGTAAAGAAAGTTTTGGTAAAAGTAGGAAGGGGAAAAGATAAAAAAGTAAAATGACCAAAAATAGCAGTAATAACACTAAAAAAAAAAATAGTTCATTGGAGGACAAGAATGAAGGAGAAGTCCAAAGATAAAAAGAGATACGAAAGCACTCTGAAGTATGAACCTCTGTTTATTACACCAAGCATTTGGAATGTATAAAACATTAAGACAGTGCTGTCCAGTCTTCAGCCCAATTTCAAGTTTACAATATTAAATGTAAGAGGAACGTTTACAGGTGGTTTGAGAACAAGTGAACATTTCCGAAACAACCGTCAAGACACACCAGCGTCTCAACTCTTAGGAAGTTGAAATAAAACACCTTAGGATATACTACCTGCCAAATTAAAATCGTTTTATTAAAGATAGCTACTTCAGGCTCTTGCCTTATCTTGTATTACGAGTATTGTCGTGTTGCTTTTAAAACTAGGTAGGGACATTAAAATATTTGCAGAAGAACAATAAATAAAAAACAAAATAGTAAATAAATTTATTTAGTATAAAAAGGAACAATCACAAATTGTAGAATACTATTATTAACGTTCATGTTTAGCGCTTAGCTGCATACAAAAACAAAATTAATTTAATAACATTGGGGGAAAAAGTATCAACATAACAAAGTAAGAAATGTGATAATAAATTATTTACTCTCTAGCAAAACAGTATTCACATTTACTTGTTGTGATTATAGTGTAATAATAAAATTAAATGTACTTATTTACTCTTATAATGAATGTTATTTTTTTTAAAAAAATTACTTTTTTAGAAGAATATTTTATTCGTGCTTTTCAATGCATCTAACTCGCTTCAGCAGCAGAATAATAATATGACCATATGTTACAATTTAATTTTCATAATTCATGATTTTATCGTTACTAAAAGTTTGGTTTTCTGTAAAATAATTTCATTACTGTAAACAGAATTTTGGGTCAATGACAGTACGATATTTCCAGCGAAATAATCTCTCTGTATTGTACAATTGTTTGCTGTCTATTCATATCCCTCAAGAAGATCCTAACCCTCCTTTATGCGCTCTTTTTATTTCCCTGATCCGCCATCCATATTATTTCTGGCCCCTTTCTTAATTTTGAATACCACGTCATGTTTCCTCCCATCCTTAGCCGTTGATGATAGGACTATCACCTAATCCAAGTTTGGTTTCCATGAATAATTCACAGCTAGTACTCCAGTACTCTGCTTTTACACTCTATGATCTCGATGTAAACTCGAATTCTCTCTTTAACTTCCAGTTCGCTGTACCCTCCCCAGTCTCAAAATTCTTTTCAGAAAGCATGTTCTTACTTCTCAGGTTGTTAAGGCGGTTTCCAATACACCTATAAGCGACTGTTTTTCGTACTAAGTCATTTCATTTCATAGTGCAGTGGAGCTGCAGTTCCCTCCTCCTCGCCATAACCATTTCTACTCTATAGCACTCGAATGTTCAAGTCGCCCTTAGAGCTAAAATCGCTGTAATTAAACATCTCCCGCATGTGTAACTTATAGTTAAGAAGTTAGTAGTTCGATTCTCAGCCACGACTTCAACTTTTTCCTTTCTGACCCAGATTAATCCCAGCCAACGCAGATATTTTATGCATAGTTCTCACTTTTTATTGGAATTTAAAGATTTAGCTTTAATAGTATTCTGTTAGTCTTTTGATAGACACGAAAAAATATTTAGATTCCTTCTGCGTTAGGTTTCAGAGTCTGGTATTAAGGACTTTTAATATTCTCATGCATATGCATTACATGTCCCCGAAATTGGGGCATAAAAATGCAAAATAGCACCAGAGCTGGATATCTACTTACTTAAAACGGATGATGTGTTAAGTATTAGGATAGAGTAGGAGTTTGTAACACGTTTATTAGGCCCATATTTTTTTTCTGTATTTACGATGTGCGATTATAGGTATCTGGAACCTAACCTCAAATATAGATGGTCTTGAGCGTAGAGGTGGGCGTCCATTTGAAATGAGGAGACTCTTGCTGAAAGGGAAAGCGCTTAAACGAATTCTGCCTCCCCCGGACACAACTTTAGACGATAAATTGATATGAAAGTAAAACATTTTAATAGCGGATTAAACGACGGCAATTAGCGGTAAGACTCGTGTGCACAGGTACCACCATCTGACCCACAGGCATTCGCGTGCCACAGATAGAACAAGAGCGCTCCTTCTGCAGCAGTGCAATACATCTCCTTTATTACACCTAAGAGGAGCATTTAAAAGAATAAAACGTTGTGGCAGCATAAGTTCCTTCGTTATTTATTTTTAATTTCACATTTTTACTATCCTTTATGTTGTTTCAACGTTTTTCTGAACAATACTGTGTGCAAAAATAATGGCTTGGTCTAGTTGCATGGACCACATTTGATAGTTTTAATATAATTTTAAGAATACGGTTTTCGCACTAAAATATTCCAGGAGTTAAAATGTAACCCACAAAGGAAAAAAAAAATGCGGGATATGAGCTTAATTGTAACTTTAGTGTGTTTTTCAGAACTAGGCGATAGCCAAGAGCGATAATTAAGCTCATCCCGCTACTTGACGTACAAAATACAGTGTGAACAATCCTTCGCGCAACCGGCCGGTTAGCTACTTGAGCAAGATTTCAACTCACACTGAAGACTCGCGCAGTGAGAAAATATACTCCCCGCCTCCGCCGACACAGCGCTGCGGTTGCGTCAAGCATTGCTCACTCTTTATTATCCGCAATTATTTAATAATCACTTGAACGATTATTTATGAATAACAGCATCATTCAATTACGTTCTAATACACTATGATTCAATGTAGATAGATTAAAGTAGGTCTAGATACGACAATGTAACAGTAGTAATTTGTTTATGAATACTAGCTGGGAGGAAAGAACAATTATTCTTTTTCCAAAATGAGATAAAAGCATGTCTCCAGATATTATAGTAGCAGTTTTGACATATGCAGTAACGTAGATGGTGTGGGTGTATTAGCGATTGTCCAAAAGTATTCAGCTTGGGCATAGTGGTACTGAACAAAAAAGAAATCACTTGGAATATTCTAGTTGATTTTTTTTATTTAGTTTATTTATGGACGCTCTTTAACATCTTAGGTCATTAGCGTCCCATTGAATTCAGGGCGTGAAACGGCCGACACATTTTGCTCAGAGGTCTCTTCTTTCAGGCATGAGGTTCTTTTTCGTGCCGTAAATGTACGACAAGGAACTTATGGCTTTACTCTCCTTCCGAAGAAAGCCATACTTTAAGGTTTTTTCGCCCGAAAAATCCATCGGTCATGACCGGGTTTGAACCCGCGATATTTGGTTTAGGAGGCAAGTATGGTTAGCACTACACCACCAAGACCGACTAGTCTAGTTGGAAAGAGAATGTGGAGATTAATAAACAAATTCTGAATTGTCAGTGTACAGAACAATTGTTATCTGGTATTCATTTATTTAATTTCAAGGAATTTGTTATAAATATACGAATATAATAAATAAACGCAAGGTTCAAGTGTGCTTCTATTAAAGTGATTTTTTTGTAGGAGCCATTTTGAATGTAAAGCATGAAAGATAATCGTTTCAGTTCATAACTGCAGACAGTACAATAATAAGATGATTGCTGCGGCGATAAGTAGGTATTTTTAAGCGATCTGGAATAAAATATATTTCTGTTCTTTAGGGATTTTCTTTAAGTAAACAAATTATATCCGAAGTTGTGTCAAATTTTCTCCCATTCTTTGTCCCAGGTTAGAAGGTAACATTTAACAGTTGGTGCTCTTTAAAAGAAGGTTTATTTAGTATTAGCATAGCTCCCAATGGGTGAACTATATCCCAACAGCCATACTTCCTTTGGTTTCTTCAAAATACAGTAACTGTTGAATGTGATTAATACAATGAAATTTAACACACCAGATGCTTCTTTAACGAGGTTATATCAGTTCGGTTACACTAGTAGTGGTGATGGTGACTATGAGTACAGTAACAGTAACAGGAAAAGAACTAAATTAAAAAAAAAAATATACGGACGTTGTGAGTAAATTTATCTGGAAAGCTCTGACCCTCGAGTGCTATTTATTTGGACTATTTCACGAATAAAATAAGAATTTAAATATAATTCCTGTGACTTAACAATATTGTAATAGTTGTATTATGAATACTTAACCTTTTCAAGCCACCTAGTAGCACACGAATGTCGATTGTAATATCAATAGAGAATACGCATTTGGGACTATTTCATGAATGGAATAAAAATAAAAGTAATATATATATATATATATATATATATATATATATATGAAATTCGCGCACGGGTTATTAACAATTGTATACTTACTTATGAATATCTACCTATTCAGAAACCGTGAGAATGAAACAGATAAAAGTCGTCTGTTATAATCGCTACTATTCCATTTACTATAATACAAACTGAGAAAAACAAACAGAGATAACATTTTACGATTCTGAACAACGTGTTTACTAAGATTTGTGGTTGCTTAGGCTGATATTGTAATATAATTTACAATATCATTTTCAGATTGTTTGAATGAATGTGCAAAAACAATTGCTTGAGTGCTTATATTAAGTTAGTTAAATTTACAATTACTGAAAAACACCGAAAAGTGGTCAGTGATGCGTGCTTAGGAATATAGTGGAGGTATAGCGTTGGCTACACTGACCACAAGACAAATGCACGTCGCGTGTTAAAACGGATATGATACTTTTTTTACCCGATATTCACTGCGATATCCAGTTGTGATTTGTCAAAATTCAAAAGTTTGCTTCGTTTCACTGTCGATTTTAAGATGACATCACATAAGTGAAATAGTCACCTTAAAACACAGCATTTGTCCGCAAATGTTCAATATTATGTGCCAAGTCAATGACACTGGCAAAATGTTTATTAGAAGAAGTGTTGATTTGGAAATTCTCTACTCGCAGCATTAGGAAAAAAAAAAAACTAGTAACCTAATAATATAACTTAAACGCATTCAAATAGTTGTAAATCCTTGTTAAACAAATAAATTACGTTAGACACTAACACAACTGCAGGATTTAATGAGTATTAAAGTGCAGGAAAATGGATAAAAGATTCGGCAACAACAACAATAATAATAATAATAATCCATCATCATCATAATAATAATAACTTTCTTAGAAGTTAACTAAATTACTCTCTTAGTCTCATAAACATCTAAGAAATCTAAAGTGTTTAGCGAATCTAGGGGATCTTTAATTAAGCATTTGCTTGTAAAGCCATGCTAAACAGAAGACGGTGTTTCTATAAGATAAGATCAAGATATTGAATGTTTCGTTAGTGCATTCTAAATTTAAATAACCTTAATATTAGTCCAGTGTTTTAAGTAATGCGGAGTAAAAGACATGGTCTGCTCTAATTTTAAGTATGTTATAACGTAATAACCATTAGTTGAACTGAATTTAGGCATGCAAGAATAAGTGAATATCCTTCTGTGGGCGGTAAAGAAATGCAGTTTGTTTATACAGTTTAAAACAGGGGAGGGGAAAAAGGAAAAGTGTGCTACCAAGACCCTCAGCGTTATGCGGGTTTCATACTCCTAGGGCGAAAGAGCCATCCACGTTGATGTCTTTCTCTTGGGTATTTCCACACGAATACTGAAACATTTTTAATGCCGTAATTTTCTCATATATTAAAACTGCATTGGAATAAAAAGAAAGTAGTAATAGTAGTATAATATACAGGAGAGGAAACGAGGAAACAAATAAAATGAAATAACAAAAAGTGTGGAATAAAGAGGGAATGAAAATGGTAGAAGGCAGAAAGAAAACAAGAAAAAAAAAAAAAAAGCCTAGAAATCGGGAAAAATCAAGAGAGAGGAAAAGGGAGAAGCAGACATAGAAAAACGAGAAAATATTATAGAAGAAGAGAGGCAGAAAAAGAAAGAGCATAAGGGCTATTCAGAAAAGGGAAAGGGGGGAGGAGAAAATGCCAAAAATAGAATTGGAAGCTGTAAGTATATATTTAAAAATATAGTGGACTGGAAAAATATATGGAATAAAGGTGGAAATACAAGAAAGAAGAAGAAATTCAAGATGAAAAGAGGAACTTTGGAAGTTAGAGGGGCTCCGCTCCAGGACGTGCACATTTTCGAGGGATGTACAAGAGGAAGAATTTTGTCCATTTGGATGGTGCCGGAGGGCCGGGTGTGGCAGTGCAGTGCGCTCACGACCGGGTGAACTATGTGACAGCTCCCGGGGACCCCGGGGCAACGAGCTGGCCATTCGACCGGTGTTGCGGTGATATATTGTACACAGTGCCAAGCCAATCCCGTTTGCCTGCCCTCTTATGTACCTGAGCATTACCAGTTCATATGCCAAATGTATCAGGAATCCCAGAAAAGTCCACGAAGCCGCACACACCTCTTAAACACTTCCGCTATTCACAGCGGAGGAGAGTTCACTCTGCATACATATAATTATGTCGGAATCTGTTATGAGGGAACGAGAATGACACAGTATACAGCATTTGATATCTTAGAGCCTGTTACATTTCAAAGTATTTCACATTTACTGATAGGAGCTTGAGAGGTTTTATCTTTCTTGATTTCACTCTGCCTTCAGACATAGGAAATTGATCCTATTTATCTTCTCTCAAGAGAAGTTGGGCATTAGAGGCACGGTAATGATAAAATATATAGAATAATGTACCAAGTTAACAAGAGCAAGATATTCAGTTAGAATCGCTAAAAGCAATAGGAAATGTCAATATTTCGGATAACAGAGTATCCTTTAAAGGATACTCAGTTATCCGAAACATTACGCGTTTTTTGTTGCAATAAAATTAATTTTTGTACACCATTATTTCTAGGAGTTTCTAGATGACGCAAGTGAGCTCAGAAATCGTTGGTGCGTCAAGCATATGGTATGAGAGAAAAATTCGTAATAAACCCCTAAGAACTCCATGCAGAATCTGACGGTTGACAGCAGATACGGTGGTGTACTGTGAAATATTTTTTTGGTCATTTAAAGAGATTGGCAATGCTGAATATCCAACAGTCATGCCAGCACTTGGTTAAATCTCGTACATGTATGGCCGCAATTGAGCTTTCTGAAACATGTTTTGGCATACAGTAAATATTATTATTCCATATTTTCTCTTGTCTTTTTGTATCAAATGCAAAACGATTTTCAAGGTTGAAGCGTCAATTCTTCATTAAGTTTCAGACTGATAAGAGGATAAACGGCTGTTCACCAGTAAGATCATTAAGCATGTGGGAAAAATGCAACATAGTGCAGTTCGTAGATAGACAATGTTACTCCACCTTGGAAAAAGAGAGTGTCCTTTCCCGCAGTAAAAATAAAGTAAGATCTCTGCTATTTCGGCCACTATATAATAGCCCATGTTAAGAAATTTGATCAGTTGTCACACTGTCACCAACTACTTTCGGATACATAATATTGTAATTATATTAAACGCTATTGTTACATATTTACTGCTTGTGTTATGAATTGAGTTAATGCCCTTCTAAGACGACGAGACGTTTTATTTGAGAGTTCTGAGTTTTAGATTAAAAATTGAGAACTCATAAGAACTCACTGCTCTGACTAAGATCAAAGAGCTCTTATTGGACAAAATTCAAGCATACCATTCATAATGCAAACTTTTACATTTAAGGTTTTTTGAGTTACGGGCCGGCTGAGCAGGCTACTTATTGGGAAAGTGCTGCTGTGTAATCGAAAAAGGGGGAGGGTGAATAGAGTCGCCGCGTGTAAAGTTAGTATTTTTATTTTATTATTTATATTTCCATTGGAAGCAAAAATTATACTGGAAGCATAAAATGATACTGGATTTAAGACAGATACATTCTAATCTGTGTTGAAATTGATGCCCTTCAGCCGCATTTAACAGGAAATTTCTGCGTTACTTGCTTACCAATTTCCTGCATAGATCCGTTTTCACCGTTAAAATCTTTCTTCAGGACTATGTTTATGTAATGGCATAACGAACGAAGACCAATTAGCACACAAAGCACTGAGTTACAAACGAACGCATTATACGGGCTTGATCACTGGCTTCTCCAAAGACGCAACCGCGCTATGCCGGTTCGTAACTTAAATAACCTCACTGTAATTTATGCTCTAACAAAGTTAAATCTTTATTTTGCTTTCCTTAGATTATATGTGATATTGTGAAATGTGCTATTATATTTCCTTTGATATAGAACTATTTAAAATTTGGGGTCTAAAATTTTAGACGAAATGTTTTTGTGTTTCCGGTACCTATGTTTCAGTTGTACAAATCTGCTATAGTTATCTGCATGCAACAATGTATATCAAATGATCTTCTTTATAATTATTGCACCTCAACCTAAATTGTTGATATAAAGCAAATTTTGTCTTATTTTACTCAGTTCTATTGGACTTACATTTAGGAAGATTGGTCATGGTTATTGTATATGCAGGCATTAAACTGTTTCATAGTGAGAATGAAAGAATCGATAGCAAGCAAAGAAAAGAAATTTTGTGAATGCGAAATATTCAGACTGTATAATATTGGATTTAAAGTCTCCTTAATTTTCTTAAGGAGATTGGATTTTCAGGATGGTCGCTAATCAATTTTGAGTAGCATCCAAGACATTGAGACATGTGACGGTTTAATGATAAGGAAATCACATGCAATAAACAGTTAATATAATTTCATATGCCACTATAAATTGTTATGTTATACAACCAACAGAAGTCATGGAGTTGTTGAAAAAGTGAAAACTAGTACTCAGTTCTGAACTCGGAAATGGTCATTGAATATCAGATTTTAACTTTGATAAAAAAAGAGAAGAAAAATTTTCCATGTATTTTATTAATTAATCACATATTTTGATGAATTAATGCTCTTTGCTTTAGTGAAGTTATATCAGTTGCGCGCGAAGGGATAAAAATAAATTCATTGCGTGCGGAGCATTTCGCTGTAAGCATGCCATTTGACCCAGAGCTATGTGAATAAATAACGCTGATGAAAATATATCCCACGAATTGGTCAGAATTCTTGTTGGAACACCTGTACTATGCCGTCACCGATGGATGTATGTTCTAGAAGCTCTGTTCGTTAAACTTCTAACAGACGGATCCACACCATCTCAATTCCTTCCTTTCCTCTGTTCTGTTCATATTATCCATACTGCAAGAAAGATCCGAGTGCGCTGGAGCTACTAGTGTGATAGAGCTGCAGTCCCGAGCGACAGCGGAGAGAGCCGAAGGTAGTGACTTCCTCAAATATAGTTGGATAATAAGGCTTTTAAGCTCAACGGAACGATAGCTCAGACGGTTAGAACGTCAGGTAATAGTTGTGAAGGTAATGGTATCGAATCCTCACGTCCTAATGTGTGTGTGTGTTTTCTGCCGGAGTTAAAGGAGATTAGCAACCATTCCAAAGATGTACTCCCTAACATCGTCCCACGCACACAATGCACTATAAATTGATATTTATGAATTTCATTTTTCTGTGGGAATCAAAGGAGATTTGCCACTAGTACAGTAATTTACCCTCCTCTATCAATTTATATTTACGAATAGAGGCGGGCTTAGGCCGTCGGGTCGTAGTATGCCGCAGCAAACCACTAGGTCCACCGGTTTCTAGGATTTACCCGAGACTACCGTTAAGGTTAGTGTGTGTATATGAGTTAACTGCGAATTCTAATAACAATAGAACGGTAGTAAAAAGTGAAATTATTAGTGCCCACCACCTGTGGTTACAGTAATAAAAACGCGTGTTAGTTAATCTTAAAATAATAAAAAATGAAACGCGGCACTCATTTTCTGATATCTCATTAACCTCTGAAACATTTTTATCAATTCCATGAGTTAGAAGTAATCAGAGAAGAGTGAAAACTGATGAAATGTTATTGGTGCTTATGTATATCAGGTCAAACACGGTGACGTTCTCAAGGTCAACTAAAATGACTTCGGCACAAGTGCAAAGACGAACGAACCTCTCTCTCCTTGTTACAGGTTCCGCTATAGCTGTTGTTATGGCTTGGCCTAGCCCACATAATTGGATTTGGAGGTATCATTGCCATCACCATTGCCTTGTCGTAATCATTGTTATCACTGGCTGCTTGGCGGAAGCGTAACGAATGACGGAGAAATGCGGGAAACGAGACAGATGCCTTTAGGCTGTTTATACAGTGGTTCCATCCCACTTTCTAATTTGCGATTGCATGTTGAGAGTTAGCGCGTGTTTCTTTCCGCATCTACGTAACTTCTCAAGGCCAGTTTATTCCTCATTTGTCTGTTCACCCTCCACTCATCTATCTATTCGTAACTTCTTTCTTTCTTTCTTTCTTTCTTCTTCCTTTATTATTTTTTTGTTTCATTTTCTGCATCTATTTCTTTATCACTTAATTTGTTTTGTTTTTTATATTTAAGTTTCAATGCTTCATTTTTTTGTTATTACTCCCACTATTTTTTTCTATTTATATGTTTTCTTTCTTTTTTGATTTCTTTACAACTTTTTTCTTAATGCTTTATTTACATTAACATAATGTTACCGTTTGTACTTCTTTAATATTTAATTTTTTCGTACTTTTTATATTCTTTCTTTTTCTAATTCCTACTTCTCATGCTGTTTTATTTCTTCTTCTCCTTTGTTTATGTATTTTTTCTTTCTCCATGTATTTTTTTCTGCATTTTGCAGCTGTTTTTCTTATATCTTCAAATTGCCATTTTGCTACATCTTTTCTTTTGGTAATAAATGTTTTTCATTTTAGTGTTTCTACTTGTTACCGCGTTTAAATATTTTGACAAAAGTTTTGTGCAGTATATAATTTTTTTGTTTAAAAACTCTGATTTACGGCTAATGTTTAACATATTAGTGAACGTTTCTACATTAATTTAAATATAACGGGAAAATAAAACAGTGCAGGCACTTGAGAAGTAAAAATTAGTGTTGTGATACATTATTGTGTGCAGGTTTTACCTCAAATTATTCAAATTAAATGTTTTCTATTTTTTATTGCAAATAATTCCAAGATTATTTCAGAATCAGATCTACAGTGAAGTGAAGAAATCTGAAAAGAGTTTCATAGTACGAGGGTAAGCTGTTAGCCTGGGACTAACCACACCACAGAACCGAAGCAGTTATGACAAGTTTATTATTTTGTGAATATTTTCTCCAATTTTGATAATCGTAAGTATAGCTGATTTTACGTTGCAACTTTTTAAAGTAACTATGGCAGAAAGGAATGTTTGAGATAATTGAGTATCGTTCGCTGATAAAGTATTTATTTTTTAAAGGTTTGTGTGGGAAGGAAATTTATACGAATGCAGTGGGTGCACAGAATGAAAACAGCCCTTCTTATGCCAGCACAAAATTTGGGTTGCGGAATTTTAAGAGAGGAAGAGCAGACGTCAAAAGATGAACATGGAGTTAGAAGACCCGATTTTGTAGGATGGACAAATTGGGCTGAAACGCTTAACAGAAACTGTGAACATCTCCTATGAACGCGTATTTAACATCATGCATTATGATTTGCGCATGTGAAAAATCACTGCTAAATGGGTTCCATAATACCTGTGCTGAATTAAAACAACTCAGAATGACAACTCCCAAGTCGCATTGTCATTTTGAAGCCGAGTGCTCCAATCTTGGATAAAATATGGAACTATTACTGCAATCCAGAAACAAAAGGACAGCCAAAGGAATGAAAACAGGAACGTTCATCTCGCCCAAAGAAATTTCGTGTTTAAATATCTACAGAGAAGGTTCTCGCATCTGTTTTTTTTTTTGGGGGGGGAGGGTGCAAAGAAGGAATTATAATCAGACGGGCTTGCTATTTTGAGTTACTGACGAAATTTCGGGGAAAGATTTCCAAAGAAAGAAAGAAAGAAAATGCATCAGCACCTGATTGCACTGAAGTACGTTTTGAATTGATTGACCTCCTCCCTATTCCTCAGATTTAGTCCCTTCAAAGCATTTCCTATTTCCAAAACTCGAAAAGTATTTAAAAGGGAAACAATTTCATTGAATGAAGCAGTGATAAGTGCTGTGGAGGAGTGATTAGTAGAGCAGGAAAATCACTTTTTAAGAGGTTAAGAAACCCTTTATGAACGTTGTGCTAAGTGTATAAAGTTAAAAGATGATAATAATTATAAAATAGACTAACAGCTTACCAATATCCTCTCGTACCTCAAACATTAAGCATTAGCAATACATTTTATAGTTTATCGTAATTAATTCTTCAGAAGCTTTTTTTATAAATGAATCGAAATAGAGTAACCAGCTCACGAAGGTTAATGGAACCTCAAAGATAGGACATTAAATGTTTATTAAAGCGAAATGATGGCGATTAAAAAAATTAATATGCCATGATGTTGATCATGAGATATTTTTGTGGTAAAGAGTTGCCCTTAATGTACGAAAGGTAATTAAGGAGGCCTTTCTAGCTTGATAAAGTAATAAAACCTGTTAACGCTTCAGAGTGGACTCCCTCGCGCAAAACAAGTATTTTGTTACGGTCTGGCCCGGTCACGATCATAGACACAGGAAGCAGTAATCAGCTTATGTAACGGTAGATATAGTTCAATGGTCCAATATAAATGACTAGATACGTGTTGCATAATTTTTTGCTGTTGATACTGCACAAGCAAAACAACAAATTGATTTGGGAAGGACTCACCGCCAGTTTTTCTCTTCTAATTTACCCTTGGAGGTCCTGGAATACACACACATCAAAATTATTTCTGCCATACTTCATGTTTTAAACAACATTCTTAGGCCTGGTTGCATAAAAATCACTAACTGCGGATCGCTTTTAATCGAAGTTCATAAATGAACTTAGTTTAATTTCCTGCTCACATTGTTTCATGCTAATCAAATTCGACTTTGGTTTAGTGCTAATCGAAGATCTTGGTACGTTTGACAACAGTACCAAATTTGAGGGAAATGCAAGAGAAAAGCATAATAATATCGCATCGAATGTAAATTGTTTATGGTATTAGATTTTCTTTTGTCTCGATTACTGTTACGTACTATATAAACAAAAATGGATGGCGAAAAAAGAGATCTCGAATAGCAAATTTTAAAAGGGAAGAGATAGAGATATATCTGAATTGATATTGTCTTGTGGGCCGTGATGTAAGGCCATTCTTGAGGAGTACCTTGGTGCATCATAGGGGCTAGCAGAAAGTGGCAATAGCACACTTCTGCTTCAAACTGGGCATCATTTCTATAGTTAAGAAAAATATTACTGACCATCTGGCGACAACATTTTGAAAACGAAGAATTGCAGATATCTTGGACATTTAGAGGAAACCAACCATGGCGGTTTCTGTAAACTTCAGTATTATTGTCACCAGGCAATGTGATAGGAATGTGTTCCTTTATTCACGTTAAATATATCCCCAATTACCATTCGGAAACTATCGGAAACGTAATGTGAGAAGAATCATAAACATCAGGTTCAGCGCAAGATTTCTTTAGGTTCGTATTCTTAGTTGGGGATATGGTTTTGTTTAATTTCCTCGACTACATGTTGCGATAATCGAAATCTCATTTTAAACTATTTTCCATCAAGCTCATTTATGGGAATCATTCTATGCTGAAATACACGAGGCGCCCGTTGAAATTAAAACTCTTCGTTTTCGGATGAACATCAGAATAATCTGAACTCTTCAAATAACCTAACCTCAAACACATCCTTATGAGTAGCTTATTAACTTACATCAATGGACTCAGCGAGTAGTTAAAGCGCGAAATATTTATATATTTTTTCAACGAATACAATTAAAAATAATGACTCACCATTTCAATTTCCTTTCTTTTAAAGATCAATATAAGCAATTGTGTAACGTTACTAACCATTCAGATTAAACTTAGAAACTTTGCCGGTTAAGTTTAATCTTAGGTCAAAGTGAAATGACCTTGGATTAACTTTTATACAATCAAAATTCTAAGTTGAGCTTGACTGAAGTTTAATTTTATCATTTTAAACTGCTCTAAACAAATGATAAACCATGAGTAAATATTGTTACTTAGTTCATTTGCCTACCTGTTAGTTACTGAAGCAGTTAATTGTTATAATTTGTTTAATTGTGAATGTGTAAACTGTAAAATATCAGAATAAAAATTAAAATACGTTTTTAATAAAAGAAGTAAATTCTCAGCGATATCCTTTAAGTCGAAATGAAATGCTTATAGCTATTGGAAAAATTATCAATGCTGAAATACAAGCTGATGCAGTTAGGGCTCTGAATTGTTACCGCCACGGGTGACCGAGGTCGTTAAGGGCTCGTGAGCGGGAGGTCTGGGGTTCAATCCCACAGGACCGTCCTCCATGACTGGGGTTTTTTCCAGGTTTTCCTCAGTCCTCATAACTGGCAAATGCCGGGGAAGTACCCTAAACTTAGGCCTGCAACGCTTCCTTCCTTAAAAAATATTCTTTCCCAATATATCATTTCATCTCATTATCATCAATGTCCACCGCCTGTGGGCCTCAGTAGTAAAAACGGGCATTAAACACTATTTAAAAAAATGAATAATTGTTGCGGCGTTATGTGGAGGGATGTAGAGAATTTAGAGGTAGAGAAGGATAAAATGCAAATACATAAAGGATTACAACTGCTGTGTAGCACACGTTTCTCTGAGAGAAAGGAGGTCAACTGCTGCCTAATAAGAAGTTAACAGTTTAACTGTTTCAATAGTCATCCAGTGATTCACAGTGGAAATTCGGCACATCAAGCTGCATGATGCATGTCAACTGGCAATAAGTTACTATCTTTTCACAAATGAAAAGATCTGCGGTCTGCGTCCAGGTTCCAGGAGGATATGCATATGGAATCAACCAGGTAACGCAGAAAGTTCATAAATTCAAAGCAGGAATTACATTATGGTCTGGCGAGAAATAATGGCAAATGGAAAAGCAGATTTCGTTTTGATTCTTGGAGCAACGAGTGCAAAGACGTATATTCAAGATATTTTGCAGCACGTGGTCGTTTCTGTTGCTGAAGCGTGTGGTTCTGAGGTATCTTGCACATCACATGATCCAAGGTGGTTAGAAAGACACAATCTGCTCAGTGGAAGAGTTTTAGAGGACATTGAAAACATGGAGATCCTGGATTCATACGTCTCCATCATTACTGGCGTGACATCGAACAATATGCTTTTGTTGATTTGGTTTATTTATGGACGCTCTTTAACATCTCAGGTCATGAGTGTTCAGGGCGTGAAACGACCGACAAATTTGCTCAGATGCCTCTTCTTTTATGCTTGAAGTTCTTTTCGTGCCGTAAATTTTCGACACGGACCCATTGGTTTACTTCTCTTCCGAAAGAAGCCATACTTAGGATTTTTACGTCCGAAAAAGTCCATAAATCTTGGCCGGGATTGAACCTGCGATCTTGGATTTAGGAAACAAGTATGGCTACCATTACACCACAAGGACCGACTCGTACCAGATGAAATCCTTTATCGCAGATTTGTTCAATGCCAATGAGGTGGCAAGGAGCAGTGGCACAAGCATCAAGGGAAACATGAGCAAAAGGTATATTTATTAGGTAATGGTGGAATGCTATCTTTCAATGCTTTTCTGTGGACTGCTGTTAGCCATCTTCTGCTAAAACATTCGAATTACTTTGTTTGGCTGTGGTGTATATTGAAACTTTGGACTCCAACGTCATGTGCGACTGTTCAGTTTATAAGGTCGAAGTAGAGGAATGGGTTCTAAAGGATATGTAGTGTGTATAAAGACCCAAGTTTCCCCCCAGCATGTGAACAAAACCGCGGAAGCTGTGGTAAATACCGCAGGTACCCAAACAACCTCAGTTTGTAACTCATCAAAGGCAGTTTATTACACCACCAACTTGTTATTTTTATGCTCTCTAGCTTTATTACCCACTTTACAATGGTTTTATTGGTGCCTACTTCTTTAGAATCCTTTTGTACGATCCCGGGTGAATGTTAATAGGAATCCTTGCCGAAAAGGGGTACTATATAAGAATCATTTACTGCGAGGAATTGCGAATCACATTATTATAATAGTCTATATTTTTTGTCTTTGCCTAACAATAGCACTTGCATAAATCGTGAAGTCTTTGATATGATGATAGTATGCCTGTTTATATTATAATGCCGCTTTCCCGGTGCGAGGAAGTTTTTATGGTCTTTCATGCAGACATTTTGTTTGAAGTAGTAAAAAGTGCGGCATTGCAGTTGTATCAACAGTTTTCACAGCTCTACAAGTATTTTGAAATGGTGAATATTCACATCTGTAGTTAATATTGTTTTATTTTTAAGATTTGTGAATTGATTTTCATGAAGGGTTGGCGGGAACCCTTGGCTTCTTTTGAGATAATTTTCTTTAGGTTCTGCAGTTCCTTCAACATTTTTTTCGATATTGGTAATATTCCACTTATAACCTATTGAAATTCACCTGCACCCAATGGAGGAATATTTGTACTCCGCTCCTCCTTGTCCAGGTAACAACAATCTTAAACCAGGAACCAAGATTACGTAAACATTTGGAGTTCTTTTGTGGATCTTACAGGAAATGGGAAGTTTCCTTTGAATAATTCAGACTAACCACGAAACATTGATTGCTCACATGCAGTAACTTTGAATTGGGATGGTTTTTGTCTGGCTCTTTTAATAACATCTGCCCATTCAGTACGGAGTTCTATAACAACCCTAACCTAACTGTGAAAGTATATGATAGCAAGGATAACCAGTCTTAAGCCTTCTAGCCCGGTGTGTTTTAATCAATGAATAAGAAATCAAACCTCCTAGATACATGTTTTGTTCATAATAATCTTGCATATTATTCCATTTTGACATATCGGACATTCTATCAACCAAGTTGCTGTTTTCGAAACACTTCAGTCAGCACAGTGACAGTGACAAGATAAGCCCAACTTATGAACTTGTGCTGTGACTACTTGTTTAAGTCACTTACCAGCCCTCGGTTGTGTACACGTCATCACAGCCAGTTCTTCCCCGTAATTGACACTAATTCTGAACTTAGTTAAACACACTCATTGCGATGTTGCTGCAGCTACCCAACGAGAAACAACCAGTGCTGCCTTCAAAGCTGCCACCTGAAATTATACTATTATCTCTATTCCCTGCAACGAAGTGGACTCCCATAGTTCTTCCCTAATGGATACTTTTTAAAATCTTCCGCTAATCTGTGAACCTTCATCATATTTTTAATAATCAAGTAACCATCCATTAGTTCTCAACATAAAAAAAAATGGCACTTTATGAACCCTCATCGTTTCCCCGCCAACCCTTCATATGTTAGTACCTATTTAAGTGTAATTAATTAAATTAATTCTGATGTACCTGTAAAATATGTTTCCAAATGCCAGCTACTCAAAGAAAACTCCAAATATCATTTGCTGTGTAAAATTATTATATGCTTCATTTTTTCCTATTCTTTGAACCTTAATTGTTCATGACTTTTGTATTGCACCTTTGAAACCTCTGGATAATACCAATATGAACAACGAAGCAAACAATGTACTCCATAAAGTGCTGTACATTTCTCTGCTTATGAATGAGGGGAGCTAGAATGAGTATTAACAGAATAAATTTTCACCTTCTTTTCCTTATATTATTATTATTATTATTATTATTATTATTATTATTATTATTATTATTATTATTATTATTATTAGTGTGTTATTATTAAATTCGTTGTTTATTGGATTGGTAAGAAATGGAGCATTTCAGTACTTCAGCCTTGCTCAAAAATTGGCCCTTATGCCCAACGCTCACTGGGGGCACCTTCCGCAGGAAGGGATGAGGTGGCAGACACCGGGCTGCCAGATCCCAGGAGCGGTGTGGTATGAAGTAGATGGTTTCCCTAAGGGCCACTGAGGAAGCATCATTTCAAAGTGCAAGCCATCGTCAAACCGTATTCTTCTCCAGCTCACATAGCCTGGGAGCAATTTCGACCCAGTTACAGAATCGAAGGAATGAAGTAACATTAAATGGAAGAAACGTGGAAAGTAAAAATCCACCCTAGCATTCGCCTAAGCGACAAAGGAAACCACGAAAAAAAAAAAAAAAATCCAAGTTTTGGATAGCAGGCCCCAAGATCGGCTGGTTCCCCCAACTTGGTATCATCGTCTATTACTTGTCACCTATTCTATTCTTCAGCAACATAGAGTGTCTATCGTACATATGAGGGATATGTCACAAGTCATTGCAACTATTTTTTTTCTCTCGAATAATGGAGTAACACGAAAAATCTAATATATATATATATATATATATATATATACATACATACATATATATATATATATATATATATATATATATATATATATATATATATTGTTGAATGTACTTTCAAATGAAGCTACTAGTATAGGACCAGAGCTGCAGGTCTCAGCACGCTCCGAAGTTCAGTTGGTGAGCGACATTGGTTAGGAATATACGTGAGGAAGAGTGAATAACGCGCGGCAGGAGTGCACAAGAATGCACACACAGCTAACGGAAGCACTGGGTGTGCTGCCCTATCGAACTGTGGCGAGGTGGGCAGAGGCCTTCAAACGGAGCACAATATCGACTGCCAATCTGCCCCGCAGTGGACGTTCTGTGTTCGCGGACAAGAATGTACGGGTGATAATGGTGGATAGTGCTAAAGTGATGATAGGCGCTGGACATTTGTGGAATTAGAAGAGCAAACAGGAATTACGGCAAAAACAGTACACCGCATTTAACGGGAGGTCCTGAACATGCGGAAAATATGTGCCACATCATCAATTAAGTGAGGTACAGAAGTGTATTCGCTACAAAACATATCGCATGAATCTGGTGAGATTTCAGGAAGAAGGTGATGCCATGTTGAATTGCATGATTGTAACTAATGAAACATGGACAAGGGCGTACGGACCAGAGCTCTCGAGCTACAGTCGGTAAATAGCGTCACCCTGGGTCACAACTTAAACTCTAGTTTGGCCAAACTCCTTCAGGATAAAAATCATGGTCATTCTGGCTTGTGTCATCCGGTGAGAGAGGGGTCCACTATGAATGTCCAGAATTACACAGTTGCGCCACGCCGTACGCACCAAACGGTTGAACTTTTGAACAACGCCATTATTTTTAACTATTTCAGGACAGCTCACACAGCCGACAGTGCCAAGTGGTGGGGATGGGAAGTTCTTCCACATCCGCCATATTCGTCCGATCTCACTTCCCATGATTATTATCTCATGCACAAAGTGAAGCAGCCATTGCGAGGGAAACGTTTTGCTAACAAGCATCTCGACGCAGGACATAAGTTGGAAATGAAGAGCCAGTTAGTATGAAAGATCAATTTCTCTACATCAATAAATAGTTGGCGGTTAAACCAGAAGCCCGCAGTGAATCATTTCATAATAGAGAAACCTTGGCGAGGTCTACGAGGTATGAGAGAAGTTCGGATTCCCTACTTGGAGGAGGACACAGACTGACGACCTCTGGTTCGAATTCCGGCTGTGGCCCGAATTTTTCAAGTGTGTTTTTTTATTTTCAGCTTTTGATTTGCTCAACTCAACCTCCGGCCTCGAGTCACATCACACACACATCCTAAACAAGTGCTACTATATGTCAGTATTTTTGCGGACAGGCTCACTTTTTATAATAAAATGTGCCGTCCGTATACATTTTTGGAATTTCTTTAAGTTTTCCACTTTTCGCATGTTGAAATATTTATTATTCATGAAAAGTTCATCCTGGTGATGTAGTGGTAACCATACTTGCCTCCTATACCCAAGATCGCAGGTTCAAACCCGGCCAGGACCGATGGATTTTTTCGGGCGTAAATATCCTAAGTATGGCTTCCTTCCGAAGGGAAGTAAAGCCATGGCCGTACATTTACGGCACGATAAAGAACCTCAGGCCTGAAAGAAGAGACCTCTGAGCAAAATTTATCGGCCGTTTCACGCCCTGATTTGAATGGGACGCTGATGACCTGAGATGTTAAAGAGCGTCTGTAAATAAAACAAATAAAAAACAAATATTCATGAAAAGCGATATCCAGGGTTCTTCTTGCGTTCCGTGTTGGTAACCACGCGTGAAAGAAGAGTGCAGACGTTGGCTACAGACCTATCTAATTAAATCGAACTAATGTTTCGATGTTCTCAGTTATGAGAAAGGACTTGCATTAGTAAAATTTAATTTCATAGACATTTACAGGGAAACATTTGTTTCTTAATTCTTGTAATAAGTAGCAGTTAAACAATGCGGTCTGTTGAGAAATATGCACGAAAATGCAAAGACAAATGGTGAAATTGATAACTACGTAGAAGGCGTTGTTCAAGAAACGGTGTCAATATTTTCAGATTTCAGGATAATCTTCGTCTAATCATAAAATTAAATGACAATTTTAACACACGAATTTTAAACATATATTTAAATCACCGTTATAGTAAAAAACGGTTTAATTATTTTTATAAAAGGTATTTTTTCTTCCTTTATTTCCGAAAGCAATTTATCATAGCTAAATTCGTTGCAATATTTTCTCTGCGTGTAAGGCTAAATACATGTACTTACTCTGTTTTCTAGATATGTGTGCTGTTTATTTAAGGCAACCAGGAAGTGTAAATCTAGCATATACATTAGTACTGTATCTCAGAAACTTATAATGCTATCAATATGAAATATTGTTGAGATATTAAGAACACTTAGTTAAAGATGCTTCGTAAATTTTACTTCTCTAATGAACATAAAAAGATTTTTAAACGAAAACAAATCTTATTTCTCCATAACTTAAAACTTTAACATAAATGTGCATTTCCCTTAGGATTGGCTGGACTAATCTTGTTGAAAATTTGCACATAATGTATGGAAATGTGAATTGTGGTAACTATAAGTATTTAAATATCAATATTAGTTGGATAAAAATTAATACCAATAAAAACTATTTTTTTCTAATTGTGATAATTAATTTCTTTTCAAGAAACAAGCATATATATTAATCTGGGTCCCAGAATAGCATGTTGTCTGCAGCTTAAGTAAAAAAGAAAAATTTCAATTCAACCAATCGTTTATAAGTAAAATGCATGATTATGTTACAGTGTTTTCAGTTTTTTAACAAGATTTTATTTTGATTGAAAAAAATTTAAAAACTTTTTATGTGCATTAGAGTGTTAAATTTTACAGAGCATTTTTAGTTAAAATTTCTTAATTTCTCTCAAAAATGTCATGTTGATAACTTTAAAACTTTCTGAGATACAGTGTAAAATATATATAGCTGCATTATTCTCTATATTTACACTTTAAGCATATTTGCAAAACACATTGCAAGTTAGTAAAATTGGCAATTGTGAAACCCTACGTCATAATAACATTTGTATGTGATTAAATCGCAAGGAGGTATAACAACGGTTTAAATTAAAGATAAGGTTCTGGATAGGAACAAAAGGGGCAAGGAACATGCATGTATAAGGGGAGAGGGATTTTCTTCTATAATCTTTATTCATTCTTGTAAAGTACATTTACTCTAAAGAAAGCAATTCCGGAAAGAGAATCAGCAGGGCGTAATGTATGTATGAAGTGATTTATGCATTTCTTTCTTTGTCGGCTTTTATATTCAAGGTTAGACCATACTACGCACCTCCTGTGGCTACCGTAGGCCTCCTGCACTCTCTCGGTATAGGGACTGTCAACAACAGAGCTAAACACACACAAAAGACGCAAAACAGATTCTCCAAGACGTGCACTGTACTCTCTCTTTCCTTGCCTTTCTTCCTGCAGGTAAAACTGAAGCAAAAGGCACGCTGAGGGAGAGAAGAGATTTTTGATCCAGTTCCCTCAGCACCTGTGCTGAACTCTACCAGTTGCTGCACAGGTAGGATTTTTTTTTGCTAGCCTACCTTTCTATTACAAAAAGTGAAGATTACTGGAACATATATTTGTTTTGTAAGATTTAATAAAAGTAGGTGTACAGACCACCTTCTTTAAAATGCTAATGATATCAAGTAATTGTGTAATGATTATGGAAATTGTGTGAGTGAAATAGCATGGCAATTTACGGAATGTTAAAAGTATAGCATTACAGACCTTGATCTTCCTATGGAGATAGCTGTAAATGGAGCGCGACGCTGTCAGGTAAAGTATTAGAAGAGCTGAATTAGAGCTAGTCACCAGAAATGCATAGCCTGGCTCGGACCAGAGACTGAAGACCTGGTTTTTGCATGGACTTCTTTTCCAAGTCAAAAGTCTGTTAACCTTCCTGCTACCACGTGCAACGTTAGTCGTTAAGACATTTTATTTTGAACAGTGTTCAATGCCTATTTTTATTGCTGAGGCATCACAGGCAATTGTTTCGCCATGTCACCCATATTCGCGGCAGAATTAAAATATTTACAGTGTTTAAAGCTTGTTGAAAATAAGAGGTTAAGTTTACGGAACTCATGTTAGAATTGAAAACATGTGCTGTCTAAAGAATGGTTCTAAATTTAAACCTGCCTGTAGTAAGCTTGTCTTGGAGAAATTACCAAGAAAACATTAATATCTAAGAACTCGATAATCACATAAGTTTACTATTTATATAGGCATTTTACGTTTCGTAAATGTAAATAAAGTGCACATTAAAGCTAGTGCATGAGTTATGACACTTGAGGAAACAACAGATACATGCAAAACACAGTTTTACATAGTCCAATAACAATCAAAATTGAACATGTATAACACATACGCAAAATTAATGAAATAGAAAAAACAAATAAACAAAGAAAAAGGTAAAAATAAAAATAAGTAATGGTTAAATTTTCTGCTGATATTTTATCCAAAACTAAATGTCTTGGAAATGGAAAAGGCTAAGCCGCATTGCTAAATTTAAAGAATACACAAAAAAAAATAACAGAATAAGAGACAAGGAAATAGTAGCACAAAAAATCAGAGCAGCGTCAAAACAAAGAATTTAAATTTAAAAAAAGATTGTCATGCGCAACTCTATTGCAATGAAAATGCTCTCTACATGGAATTGTAATAATATAGTAATTGTAAGGTGACCTTTATATATTTAAAGGATGGGAACGATGATTCAGTATGGCGCTAAAAACATCAGTATGGATCAACGCATAGCTACGTTGCGATATGACGTGTGCTCATAGCTAGTAAAAGTAAGCAAGTGTCATTGGCACAGTTATAAGCAGAACACATCTCAATAAGTCATGTACTGTCATTCATTGAACAGGTATTCCTGGAAGTGGTAAGGTCTTTTGAGAATTACGGTAGATAAGTTTTATGAATTGTTACAACTGTTTGAAAGAAGCGAATTGACTTATCGTTTCATCATAAAGAGCTAGCAGACAATGCATTGACAGGTCATTTTGAACATACACGTGTTACGGTATGTGGGCCCCTTTGTTTGACAAAATAAATTAATAAACACTTTTGTAGCTTTAACAGTTATTATCACTGTTCTTGTGATAACTATTTTTCAACCCTTTTTGTGCTCGTAAACTCTTTGTGCACTGTTTTTCCGCACTCTGTGTACTCCCTGAGCGTCCTGAATGTAGTAAACTGCTATTCTTTTAAATCTGTCTGAAATAACAGATCAACATAGAATATTAAGTTTGCTTTTCAAGCTCAGTAATTAATGTTTAATAACAGTCATGATCTATTATCAATAATTTTATTTTTCTAAACAATCAATTTAGATCTGTTGCTTAGATTTTAGTTATTTCTTCCATCTAAAAACTGCAATTTTTTCAGATATAAGAAATAACTGAATTACCGTTGTTCAGTTCATTACATTTTTTTTTCAAACCAGAAAGCAATAAACACACAAAATCTTGGAAATTAGGCTTGAATGAATCTACTTGAAGTATTTATGTAACAATAGAGTAAAATGATAAAAGGATTTTACTCATGAATAAAATATGTTTACTCTCATGTTGCATATAATATTTTACCATAGTAAGTATTTAAATCAAAGCAATATTAATATTGAATTAAATATTAACACTGTGGTTATTTATTACTTAAACGATAGACCAATATTATCGATGACAATAATGATGGTTGTTAAGGATATAGAACTGATGGAAATAAATTATATATTTATTTTTAAATGGGTTTTATATGCTGTGCAGTCATTTCAGCTCTGTATAAATACATATACGCTTATATTACCCCAATAGCGTAATTATTTCACTTTAATAAATATTCTTAGGTGCTAAGGAAGATGAAACAAAGACCAATTTAAATACTAACGATGAAATAAATAAATAAATAACAATAACACACGTATCATGTTTCACTTAGCAACAATAATTGACAAAATTCTAATTTTCTATAAATGCATGCAATATTATCTGAGACAGTTTTGTGTAATGTTGATGGAATACACCTAAAACAGAGGAAAAAAAAAAAAAAGATTAAATTTTACAGTCACAGGCTTCCAACTGCCAGAAGTAGCTAAACGATTTGTGAATTATAAACCTGATGGCAGGAATATTTAAGAGCAAAAGTTGATAAGAGATATCAACATTTGAAGACAGAGGTCCACACGTGAAAAAGAATAAACATCTTTCTACAAAGATGGCTAGAAATAGATTCTCTATTGCCAGTTGATAAATTCTGCGATGATTACTGAAAACCTTTCGCGAGACAGTGAAGAACTTCCGGCTTCTTCAAAAATAAATGTCTGTTTGTGTTTTAAAACGACAAACAAACCTTGCGTGCTTAAGAAATAGGAATGATCTCTCAGCTATAATACGGCTTAATTTATTGCTCTATGGAAATGCCTTGCAAAGTTTATCCGTTCCCTCAGGTCTTGAATCGTGAGGACAGGGAACGTGCCGTACGGGGATGGGAGACCAGCTGCTTTTGTGAACTTACTTCTACCTGGCATGTCCTTTCGCCATTCATCTCGTTACACCGTACTGAATGGTCTTTTGTCGACACGATCGACACACTGTGCTACACAAGATCACGGTACAATACCTGATTAAGGGGTACTGATTTCTGCGATCCGATATGACATTTTGGGGAAGAATCTCCAATGCCATCATCTCTGCGGTTTCTGCCAGTGTCACAACCAGGATAGTTGTGCTGCTGGAGCGCCAGAATATTTCATTTACAGCAAAAAATACCTCTCAAGTTTTCTTTGCTATTGTTGTTCATTGCAAGCATTGCGTCACATTGCTCTTTATTTATGAGCTTCTAGCTGCAAAATTCTGCTAGTCCGAAACTGGAGGAAAATAATAACTACTCAGGAACCATTGAAAGGGCATCACTTAGCTCATGCGCAGAGATCTTCCAATGAAATTCCAGGTTTGTTTTCTATCCCTACTCATTAGATTCCTAGACAGGATGCTGTCGGATATTTTAATAAGAATTTTATTCAATTCTTGGTCTAGCAGTTTTCTTGCTAATGTTGCAGAAAGATCCTGGTTGTACGAAACAATCTTGGTTCCTATCTTTGCCTTTTCATTGCCTTCTATACCCTGATGTCCAGGTACCCAACAAAGTTTTAACTGATTTTAACTGTGGAAAAATTAGTGAGAGCTTAGAGACATTTCCATACAAGTCTAGAATGACTTGAGGAACTTTTAAGTGCACCAAGCATAACTTGACTGACTTTGAGAATGAGTGAACTAGGAAAGAAGTAGTTTGGAAAAGAATACGCTGCAAAATTGATTATATGATGTTAATTTTAAACAAAGAGAGCAACTACAGATATTATTTAGGTGAAAATCTACGTTAATAGTAGAGAAAAATTAGGTATGAAGTAATCAAGTAAGGAAACTGTCCAGACTGAAAAAGTGGAGAGTGCTTCTTTTAATTTAGTGGCTATAAACCATACAACAAAGTTTTACAGAAGCTGTTTCTATAGAAAAGAGCCGGGCGTACTGCTTCTTTTGAAATCCCTTTGCCATTTTTTTCTATTTTATGATAATTATAAGGGACTTAATTGTGACAGCGGAAGCTGATACAATTATTATGTAAATGAAGATGCATCAGACTACACCTGGTACATGTGCAATACCGGCGTACGGGTAATGATCGGGTTGGACGAAGATGAGCAACTTTTCCGGTGGAATGTTTTAGTAACACCTGGGGAAATGCTCGAATATTGCAGTGTGATGGGTGGGAGGTCGAGTTGGCGGGCGACGGTCGCGTGGCACCCTCCTCCCATCTGTGGGGCAGGTGATGCCAGTACCATCCCACCTCTTGTTGGGACCTCACCATTTAAACTAAATTCATGCAGGATTTTCGAGTTTTATTTTTTGTGATATCTCCCTCCGCTTCCTTCCCTTTCATACCCCCTCCTTCTCCCTAGCCAGGGACCTTTAGTAAAGACTAACCGACAATCTGCGCAGCTTTGCAAAGCAACTTGAACCCGATGTACACAATACCGTTGTATCAAGGCAGGTGATGGAAGGTACCCCTGGTTTCACAGCCGTTGGCACCGCTGCAGGGGGAATTCAACTCTTAGCAAGAACGGCACAAGTTCGTACATTGCCTACCCTGACCAACAATTTACGTATTTTGTCCTTGAGTACTAAAGCAACTAATATTCTGGATCTGAATGCATGCTCCACTGTCACAACGCATGATATGCTCTCTTTTCGTATAATATAATTATATCCTAAGATATACAATGACATAACGTTACTTTTATTGTTAAAATATGAGACAAACTAAATAAACATTGTTTTAAATTGTCGTATATTAATAAGTAGTAAATATAATGATCATTAAAGTGCTCATATAAATAATTAAAAATTGATATTCC
This sequence comes from Metallyticus violacea, assembly GCA_030762175.1. Lineage (NCBI taxonomy): Eukaryota > Metazoa > Arthropoda > Insecta > Mantodea > Metallyticidae > Metallyticus > Metallyticus violacea. Next base: position 84,413,814 of record CM060839.1, read on the forward strand.
CGTTAATGATGCTATTTTACAAACTATAAATAGATTTCCAAATTCAATATAGTGTTAACAACACACGATTCACAAAATTAGCAAGCCATAACTAGAAAATAGAAGTTACCCAGAACGTGGCAGTTATAAACTGCTTTCTTACTTATACTGTGCTTAAAAAAAAAGACACAAAACTTAAATTGTGAAGGAAAACTTGGTGATTTATCTTATATACGTTTTGTATTGTAACTTTAGCTGTTATGCTATATTTGCTAAAAATGTTTTAAGCTTGTAACTGGAGATTCTCAGTGATTTGTGTTGAAATTAAATTTTCACTTGAGTTTCAAAAACTAATTAAATACTTATGTAACATCAATAGTAACAGGTTTTGCTGTAGCATCAGTAACAAACCGCTGTATCCGAATATTAAGTGTTTTAAACTTAAATACATCATTTGATCCTAAATTCACATATCTATTTAACACCAAAATAAGTAACTGTGATAGTGTTAGATGTCGTGTTTAGTAAGATAAACTATTATTTACAGAAAATTCTATTTGTAGCACTTATTGCATCACCATACACTATAAAGACGCTAATATACCAACTATAAAGTATGCAATATCATATTCATTGAGACCGCCACGGGCGGCCGAGTTCGTTAAGGCGAGGACTCGTGAGCGAGAGGTCTAGGGTTCGATTTCCGCCAGGACCGTCCTCCCTGACTGAGGTTTTTTCCGGGTTTTCCCAGTCCTCATAATTGGCAAATGCCGGGGAAGAACCTAAACATAGGCCTAGAACGCTTCCTTCCTTAAAAAACATTTTCCCAATTTATCTTTTCATCTCATGTATCATCAATGTCCACCGCCTGTGGTGTCTCAGTGGTAAAAACGGGCGTTAAACACCATTAAAAAAATTAATATTGGGAGGAGAGGATAGACAATTGCAAGAATCACAAAAAACATTTTTGAGAAGAATTTATGAAATGACTTTGAAAATAATAAAACACTTTAATTATATAACCGGATGAGCAAGGACAAAGCTGTAATAAAATTTGCACATTATTATAAGATATCACACCATTATGAAGAAAGCAGATTACACTAGAAGTGATAGTAAAGAAAATAAATATATTTAGAAGACAACAAACATAAATAAAACAGTAATCTTAAAGAATAAAATAAGACATGAAACATACTTTACGGGTCAAGACAACACAGATAACAAAAAAATATTTATAATGCACCACTAGAACTCTGTTTTGGAAGTACTACAACTAATTAACTATGACTATGCTTTTAAGACCATAACCAGGAGAGCTAGTTTTTTAAGGAAATCAAAAGCAATCAAAACTGATGAGGCAAAAGTACTGGAAGATAGGAAAAAGTTTATGGAATTGACTCTAGCTCACAAATTATTTAAAAAATGTAGACAAATGTATGTTAAGAAGGCCCAGAAGGAGACATTGTTAATGCAGATGGTTTTTGTGACCTTGAGGGCCAAGGCGAGTTAGAAAGATTGGTATATTAATCTTCTCACATTGCATACTTCATTATTTATGGTTCAGGTTTAGGCAGGATGGCGGCCCTCAGAGCGTGAACGTCTGAATCTTTAGATTGGCTCGGGCGAGTATAATTTAAATTAGTACGTGGAAAGAGGCTTGGATAGGCTTCGGACTTAACAGGCCTTAGCCTTTCTGTAGTTTGTAAATTACATCTAGTACATGACACAGAAATATGACCACAGACATATTTGAAGGTCCTTTTACTTAAGGCAAAACTCAAAACTACTAGAGATGATAATGCATTTGGGATCAATTAGAACATATATGACAAAATGCGTATGGAAATGGATTCTCAGTGAATTACCTGATAGTTTTAAAGTAAATATGAGACTACTGGAGATAAATTTCATAAACACAAGGATTAAAGCAAAGACCCTTCTTAGACATGCATTACCTTCTGCTACCGGGCTTTGTTTCTTAGGAATTAAAGTTTCAAGGTGAAATGTATTCAACAGCTTTTTAATAGCTAATAACCTTGAATGAACTGTATCATACAGATGCCAAAATTTAGCCCAGCACACATTCCGAGAGTGCAAAAAAATGTTTACACACTTTCACAGTAGATATCTAATTAATATATTTCAAAGTTAGACCGAAAAACAACAGTAATGTGTGGTATGATGTTCTGTAAACGGATGTGACTCACATGATAGCGTTGTTATGTCACAGGTAAATCAACAATGAACAAATGAAAGATGAATGATGGTATGGTGCTATAAACACACGTGACTCACATTACCTTACGCTAGCGTTGCTACAACAAAATGAAGTCGATATTATCGTTTGAACAGCGGAAAGCCATTTTCAAGTGGAATTGGAAAACTGAGAATGTTGTTGAAGTTCAAAGGCAATGAAGACCAGTGTACACAGCAGAACAGCCAACGTGAGTATCAATTCTGTCTTACCCGCCATTCCTACACTCTATGGAAATGAAGAATTTTACTTCTAACAGGATTGTGCACCATTACATTACCACCAATGTGTGCGTACCATGATGCAATCTTTCAAGGTACTGGATAGGACTAAGAAGCCGATTGAGTTTCCACCGTGTTCTCCGAATCTAATTCTGTTGGACTTCTACCTATGGGGAACTCTTAAGGATGTTGTATACCGTGGAAAATCAGATACACTGGCAGCACTTCGGGAAGAAATTGAGACGGCATGTGCTGCAATCGCTGAAAACACTTTCGCAAACGTTGCTCAATCAGTAGTTCAAGTACTCAGACGTGTATCGACGCCGATGGTGAGCATTTTGAGCAACTGTTGTAACTGTAAAAGTCTAAGATGATTAGTGCTCATCATTTTCTGTTTGTGTCAATTCAGTTTTGTTATGTTAACACAATTTTTTCTTTGCTTGAAGTGTGTATACATTTTTTGACACCATCTGTATTTTAAATTAGAAATAAATAACAACCATTTAGTTATCCAGAAGTCGAATGCATCTGAATATCCAATATTCACTACATAAGGAAACAAACACACTGAAAACAAAACTGTGTTCACTCTCATCATCTTAGAATAAGAAAATATATTGCCTCAAATTTGTAAGTACATTGTATTCACAAATGTATGCTACACGGATTTCATTTCGAAACTTGCCAGTCTATATAACATAAATTTAACTGAAACAAAAAAAGTCAATTTAGATATTAAGAGAACATTTAAGATCATCGAAGGTTATATTTTAGTTTTCACCCTATCAACTCCAGCAACCTTCAATTGCAAATAGAATTAAATTGAATTGAACAGAATTGGACAGAATAAATTGTTTCATAATAGTGTATATCTTACAAGAAAAAAAAACCCGCACACTATTTTGCTGTAATATTAATGTACTGTTGCCAGGCAACGATTTAACTTAAAAGATGTAATGATTTTTGAATTGTCTATAATTTATGGTTGAAAAAGTAGGGGTGCCATTTGAAATTTTATTGTGGGATTGGCTTGGTATGGGAAATTAAAATTTAAGATTTAATCATTATTGCTTTAAACTTCCCCCTCATTCTCTAAATTAGCGTGCTTTCATTTAAATTAAGTCTATACTAGGTTTATTTTAAACTGAGCGGTTTCGAAAAGAAGTACTTATGTTAATTAAAAGCATGCATCTTGAATCTAATGAACCCTAAACTTCACCTCCGTCATAAAACTTCCTATCATATATATGTTTTCTTTAGGATCACAGAAAGATACGTTTGTTTCTTGCTTTCTTCTATACTTTTTCACATACCAAGAATCTCAAATTAAGCATTTTTATAATTTTCAACAAATTAATGAATTTTATAATATAACTTTTATTTTATTTTTGTATAGTGATATATTTATCGTTTATCGATGTGTGTGAGACAGCATGCTCTTTGGAGGCTGTGTAAGAGTCCTTCAAAAGGTAATTAATTCATTATCTTTTGCAATAATTCTGTATTTTTAAGGAAACAAAATTTTACAGCGGATTTACAGCTGTATTTGGCTATTACATAAAACGGTTAAACTTTGATACAAACACTATGACAGACTTATAAACGAGAATTAACTAAATAATCAAGATTTTTCTCTAAAGCATTAGCGACTTTAAAACTGTAGTGATAAAGACTCTAGCTTAAACTTTCATCCCGCCAAGTCAGTTGCTGTATAAAAGAGACAGATGGGTAAGTAAATGGGGTTAAATTGCCGCTATTTCCCTGTAGCTTTCTCCCCTACAAATAACGACGCAGATTCGAGCATATGTGCCACTCTTCTACATACGCCGTGTGTCACAAAGCGAGGGGTAATTGAATGGTAGGTTGGGAAGTGGAGGAAGGCCAGTGCACCGAGCGTTGTTTTCGGGAGTCAAGGTGGCTGAGATTTCCCTGCGTGTCGCGTGACCCCAGACCGGAGGCACGTGCTAAATCCAGCACCCGCCATTCATGCCCCCGCATCTGCTCTCTCCTCCCCTGCTGCAGGTACATGTGTGCTTCGTTAAATTCACCAATAGGCCAACTAGTTGAGATTCACCCACCGCGCCATAACAGGGCCCTTGACCAGAGAACTACGTCGTAAATGAAGCCGATGTTCATTACTACGTCATTAATATCCGCAAAACACATCAGCTGTTCAAAAATGCTCCGTGCCATGCTCAGCCGATCTATTTCTTTGAAAAAAAAACATCATTTTTAAATAGAAACATGATTTTTTTTTTTGATTCGTTTTATTTATGGACGCTCTTTAACATCTCAGGGCATCAGCGTCCCATTCAACTCAGGGCGTGAAACGGCCGACAAATTTTGCTCAGAGGCCTCTTCTTTCAGGCTTGAGGTTCTTTTACGTGCCGTAAATGTACGACACGGGACCCACGGCTTTACTTCCCTTCCGAAGGAAGCCATACTTAGGATTTTTACGCCCGAAAAAATCCATCGGTCCTGGCCGGGTTCGAACCCGCGATCTTGGGTTTAGGAGGCAAGTATGACTACCACTACACCACCAGGACCGACTTTCAAATAATGAAGAATATGATGGTAAACAAGGCTTAAAAGCAATTAAATGCTATTCTCTCTGTCATTTGTTAATTAATTAAAACCTAAGTGACAACCTCATGCCATTCAATTGTTTGGGTCTCGCTCTCCAAGCAGTGGTAGTGAGCGGCAAGTGACACACAAGTCACGATCGACACAAGAAAAACGAAGAAATACATATTAATTCTTATAAATCATATTATTAACAATTAATAAATTGAACATTTTAATATAAATATTGTGAATATGCATTTTCAAAAATGTTATTTAAAACTTTCACCACTCAAGATGGACATTATAGTGTTTAAACAGTTATTTATGATTCATACCTTTGTTTATTATATATTACGGTGCTGCAACATGTGAATACCGCCACGGGTGGCCGAGGTCGTTAAGGCACGGACTCGTGAGCGGGAGGTCTGCGGTTCGAATCCCGCCAGGACCGTCCTCCCTGACTGGGGTTTTTTCCAGGTTTTCCTCAGTCTTCATAACTGGCAAATGCCGGGGAGGTACCTAAACTTAGGCCTGGAACGCTTCCTTCCTTAAAAAAAAAAAAAAAATCCTTTCCCAATTTATCATTTCATCTCATGTATCATCAGTGTCCACCGCCTGTGGTGCCTCAATTGCAAAAACTGACATTAAACACTATTAAAAATATCTAATTATTGTGTAACCAAGATAACTGTAATATCAATCTTTTTAAATATTACTTGTTACAGTTTTTGTTCTTAGTAGTTCTTGACCATGTAATCATCCTTTATTTTTTCTTTTATTATTTTAAATAAAATACTTTTGCTATTTTATGTAATCGAAATAGTTTATTGTTTGTCTTTATGCATTGAACATCTGCCAATCAAGGATATTCATAAACGAATTCATGATAGTGGCCGAAACGATTTGGTGATCTACTGTCCTTGACGTAACTTTAAAATAAAGTAGGAAATTTCAACTTCGCGAATCACTAGCTGTTTGTAGATCATGTTCTATTAAGGACAATTTTAGATCGAGAAGCAATCGAATAACAATCTCAACTTGAACCTTACTCTTAGCAGTCTTAACTAATTGAGATCAGGAATGAGGATATACTCACGACAATAGAGAGGCATGGTCAGCAAAATCTTCTACCTTGATTGCTGCTGAAAGTGGTTCTATTTGCAAGAAACTGGTTTTACTCAGTGATTCCATTTCTATGTAGGTGGTCATATATGTTCTATCAATTAGGTCATTATGTGAAAACTACGGCGGAAGTTAAGGTTGGTCAAGAATCTTCCGTTCTCCCGCCCACCCTTTGCACTTGCTGAGAAACAGATGTTGCTACTCTTAACACCAGCCGCTGTTTCACCCCTACTAAAGCTAAACAAGATCTGCTGAAAGGTATAGCACAGGTACCATCTCAAAGTCTAATAGTCACGGCAATGCAAGGAAAACAAGTTTAACGTTGTAACGTATAATTGATAAACATATAGAGCATTAAACTTTCACTTTGGTACAAATCCTGTTATGTTTATGTTGATTTACACCCAGCACAAATAAAGGGACAAGCAATGCAATTTCTCATTAAACACAAAGAAATGTTATTTAAAACAATTACGGAATATCAGCTAATTATCTAAAAATAATGCCAGTTTGAAACTGAAAGAGAAATACAGATGCTGATAATTGTGCAGTAATATGAAAGTAAGTCTAATACTAACGCAACGAGGATACATTAAAAGTGAGCCGAGAAGATTGGAGAAAATTTAATGGGAAAAGCTGTGTTAATGAAGACATGCCATATCCGTTCTTCAGTAGGAAGAACGTCGACTTGAGTTGGTTATTTCAACGATAGAATGAAACATAATCGCTAACGATTAAAAATGGCTTTTATTTCTTCCAAGGCACGATATCCCACACAATCGCGTCAAAGTGGGCAGCTGGCAGTACTGCAGGAGACATGGGGTCTCTGATACCGGGAAGCGGCGCTAGAGGGGGAATCCACAGAAAATATACTAAGACGTCCCTACGTCGTTCATATATCCCATTTATTAGGTGCTATCAAAAAGTTTCAAGACTAGACCTACAAGGGTAGGACCATATGTTTCCGATCTAACCATTTTCTAGGTATGATAACGAAAAAATATATATTTCACTTTTCAATATGTTGCCCTTTATTGCAATACACTTCTCACATCTTTGAATTGGCATTTCAATCCCTCCCCCCTCAAAAAAGTCAGAAGTCTTGTCTGCTAAATGGATATAAATACCATTCATCACTTCATCTCACTTAAATTTCCTTCCTCGAAGGCCTTTCTTGAGTTTTGAGAAGAGGAAATAGTCACTGAGAGCTAAATCTGGGCTATAGGGTGGATGGTCGATGTCCTTGAAGCCACATTTCTTTACAGCTTCCTTTGCAACAAGAACTGTGTGCACAGGCGCGCTATCGTGAAGAAGGCTCACACCACAACTCAGCTTTCCTCGTCTTTTCTCTTTGATGGAAGCACGTAGTCTGTGCAGTAGGCTAGCACAGTACTCCCCATTTACTGTGGTGTTCCTCTGCTTGAAGTCAATGAAGAGTGTCCCTTCACAGTCCCAAAAGATTGTGGTCATGATCTTCTTGGTTGACTGAGTGACTTTGGCCTTTAGAGGCGTGCTTTGCCAGGTTTACGCCACTCCATTGATTCTCTTTTGCACAAGATATCATAGTAGAGCACCATAGTTTCATCTCCTGTAACAATGGTTTGCAGAACTTCTCTCTCGTTGCCAGGCAGAGCTCAAAAATGCCTGACAACAGATGACCAGTAGCTGCTTTTGGACTGAGGAAAGAATTCTAGGCACCCATCTTGCAATAACCTTATTCATGTTTAAATGTTCATGAATAATTAGAAGGACTGTTGTTTTAGAAAGGTCCGACCTTACTTCTTTGAGTCGCCGATCTTGCACATTTTCTCCTTCAAAACAAGAGCGATGTTTTCTGGAGTGCGTATCGCCAAGGACGACCTGCACGCTTTTCATCTTCAATGTTTTTCGACCATTTCGAAAAAGTTTGGCCCATTGCTTTAAGGTAAAATATGAGGGTGATGCTCCCCTAATATACACCGCCCAATCGCTGTTTTAATTTCATTTGGAGTAAGTCCTTCTTTTGGGAAAAACTTGATAACAACTCGAAACTCCAATTTGAACATGTCAAAATGTTCCACACACAGCCTTCTTTATGCAACTATATCTGAACAATTGAACACAGCAGACCAGAAGATATTGCTGTAATTATTCAATTAACAGATAAGGTATGACATCAGATAATGATTTTGCGAAGGCGGTGTCATACCTTATCTTTTAGGTAAATAATTGCAGCTATAACTTCCGCTCCGCTGTGTTGAGTTGTTCAGATATAGTTGCATAAGAAGGCTATGTGTATAACATTGTGACATGTTCAAAATGGAGCATCAAGCTGTTATTAAGTTCTCACAAAAGAAGAACTTACTGCAAATGAAATTAATCAGCGATTGGACGGTGTATATGGGGAAGTATCTCCCTCATATTCTACCATAAAAAAATGGGCCAAACTTTTTCGAATGGGTGTAGCGAGAAAGCATTGAAGACGAGGAGCGTGCAGGCCGACCCTTGGAGGTGCTCATTCCTGAAAACATCGCTCTTGTAGAAGGAGAAATTATGGAAGACCGGCGGCTCAAAGTTATAGAAATAGCAGCAAGGTTGAGTCTGTCTAAAATAACAGTCCTTCGAATTATTCATGAACATTTAAACACGAATAAGGTTATTGCAAGATGGGTGCCTAGAATTTTTTCCTCAGTCCAAAAGCAGCAACGAGTCATTTGTTGTTAGGCATTTTTGGAACTCAGCCGTGGGAACGAGATAAGTTCTGATAAGCATTGTTACATTAGATGAAACTATGATCTTCTGCTATGATCCCTTGTGCAAAAGAGAATCAATGGAGTGGCAAAAAGTCTGGTGAAACACCGCCTCTAAAGGCCAAAGTCACTCAGTCAACCAAGAAGATCATGACCACAATCTTTTGGGACTGTGAAGGAATACTCTTCATTAACTTCAAGAAGAGGAACACCTCAGTAAATGGGGAATACTATGCTGGTCTACGCACAGACTACGTGCTTCCATCAAAGAGAAAAGACGAGGAAAGCTGAGTGGTGGAGTGCGCCTTCTTCAGGACAACGCGCCTGTACACACAGCTCTTGTTACAAAGGAAGCTGTGAAAAAATGTTACTTCAAGGAGATCGACCATCTACTCTATAGCCCAGATCTAGCTCCCTTTGACTATTTCTTCTCCTCAAATCTGAAAAAGAACCTTCGAAGAAGGAAATGTAAGTGTGATGAAGAAGTGGTGGATGCTGTTTATGCCCATTTTGCAAACAAGACTTCTCACTATTTGGGGGGAGGGGATTGGAATGTTAATTCAAAGATGTAAGAAGTGTGTTGAAATAAAGAATAACTATATTGAAAAGTGGAATATAGTTTTTGTCTTTATCGTACCTAGAAAATGGTTAGGCCGGAAACTTATGGGCCTATCCTCCTATGCCTCTTTGGTGATTTCCGTAAGTATTTTTTTTTTCAGAAATCCCCTAGACTGTAATAAGGAAGTTAATAACATGCACAGTGAACCCCATTACTAAAAAAACACACACACACACACACAGGAGCACCAAAGCGGAAATCTGAGTGATAATGAATGGAATAAATATCAAAGAGTTGAACAACTATGCAAATGTTGCCACATTAAGCTTGATATATTCCTCTGTCTTTTTTAAATAAAAAATTTGTAAAGGAAGGATGTATATCGTGAAGGAGTTATATTACACGCTATGGAGAAAAAGGGGGAATAGAACATCGTTTGACGACAAGGAGGTGTTTTTATTTATTTTTTTTTCTGGAGTTCTAAGATTGACGGTTGGAAGTTTTTAAAAATGTAATCTTAGGAGTCAAACTATGCAACCATTGACTATGAATCATTGGAAAAGTTATGAAGACACAGGTAGTGATTGGAAATGTTAAATTGAGAGGATGTTTTTATGAAGTATTGGGGCAGAATTGTCAGTTATTGCAGGACGAGTGTAAAAGCAGATGCAGGGTGCGTTGTTACACAATTTTCGTAAACCGTTAACCTCTTTGTCAACTGAAGAGTCATTCAGACCTATAAGATATATATAGAACAGATAGAACTATGTTGGGAGGACAGACATTTCTTCATCTTCAAATGTTGGGCTTCTCGTGTCATATTTCAGCCATCTGTTTGAGTCCTTTCCTCAACTTCCTGTCTGTCTGCCTGCCTCTTTGTCATCTTACATCCGGTCCTCCACATCGCCACGCGTCTCGTCCACCCCAAACCAACACACACACACACACACTACCGGTGCTGCATCCGCGTCTGGACCGCGAGGGGGAGATAGAAACGACTACCTTTTCGATTAGTGCTCGCTGCGGTCTTATATCTTGGTGTTTTGTGTGACTCAATAAAGCAAAAAGTGATGCACGTTTTCAGAACTAAGCTACAAGAGAAAACTTGCACAGTGCAGCTTTTCTAAGGATAATCAGATTACACTAATACATAAAATTTCGTCGATGACAGTAATCACTAGCTATGGCGTCTTGCTCCTGAAGACAGCCTTATTATGCAGAATGCTCCAAAAGATGTTAGATATGTTGATACTTAGCAGACGCGTATTTTCTGCTATGCTTGGAGTTTTTACTTTGCAGGATGAGTCAGAATTATTTCTTAAAAATCGTAATTTGAACAATAAAGCAAAGATATAACTCAATTGCTTCTTAATCAGAAAATTCATGTACCAGCTACAATCACTTCGTTAGAAATGCCTGTAGACATGAGCTGCTATCTAGCTGTTCGTTCTTGCCTGCGCTAAACCGTAAACCGCTCAGCGCAACATTGCACAATAAATAATTAAAACGTTTCAAAAAAAAAAGCAAGTTAAGGTAACCATAAAGTGCAAATACAGCAAATAATGCAGCAGTGTACATTTTACACTATATCTCAGAAAATTTTAAAGCTGTCATTAAGAAAATTTTGAGAGATGTTAAGAAAGCTTAACTAAAAATGTTCTATGAATTTTAATTCTCTAATGGACTTTTTTTTTTAAAAAATTTAAACCAAAATAAAATCTTGTTAAAAAACTGAAAACACTATGACATAATCGTGCGTTTTTCTTATAAACTATTGGTAGAATTGGAATGATTTTTTTTTTACTTCAACTGCAGACAACATGCTATCCTGGAAACTAAAATAATATATCTATGCTAATTTCTTGAAAAGAAATTAATTTTCAAATATTGAAAAAAGAAATAGAAATATATTTCATGTCTTATTAGTGTAGATTTTTATCAACTCATAGTGATATTTGAATACTTCTAGCTACCACACTTTACATTTGCATACGTTATGTGTGTACAAATTTTCAACAAGATCGGTCCAGCCAATCCTGAGAAAAATGCATTTTGCGTTTTGAGTGATCGAGAAATAAAATTTATTTTTGTTCAAAAAACGTTTTATATTTATTAAAGAACAACTTTAGCTAAGTATTCTTAATATTTCATATTGATAGCTTTATACATTTCTGAGATACAGTGAAAAATGTATACTGCGCATTATTTACTAGATTTCATTTCCTGGTTACCTTAAACACATATATTTGGAAAATATCAACATAAGTCTCCACTGGGTCCTGATGTTTGTTGATGACATTGAGTTTCCAGGAATTGAAACCATAATGTAAAAAATCAACCGTTTATACATGAAACTGCAAAGTGCGACGAAATAAATTCGCTGCAGACTAGCGCTGTACAACTACCTAGAGTCTGTCTGAAGTCTTCATGCATAAACACAGTATGAACTGGAAACAATTGTCTTATTTTAGAAAAGGATAGACTGTTTATGTGCGTATGTTGTGTGCATTATAATAAATCAAAACAACAGACATTGCAAATAATAATGTGTTTATATTTTGTGATATTTTAAAGGGCACAACCACTGTTTTTTATAAATTTTCTGTTGATTTTGTAAGGAAATTTTTTATAGATATTATGTTTGCCTTTGTATCAGGAAAACATATGCTCAATAACACTACAGTTTGAAGCATATCCTATCCGCACATCATGTACCAGGTTCATGTGCCACAAAAGTCTCCCCTCTTTCCCACCTGACTTCCTTTCTTGTTTGGCAATTCTTCTAAGGACAAGAATGTCTGAATGAAAGGAAAGATTGGAATGCGCGCACTTGCTGGGGTCTGAACAATATCACGGAACACAAAGCTGACGACACAATGTGTTCGCCTCAAACTACTATTCTCGGTGAAAAAGTTCGTTCTCTTCTGAAGTAAGACACGTTCCAAATTATCAGAGAGGAGATAAAACTACCTGCAAGGAACGCAGATTTGCCTCCAGTGTTACGAGTACTAATTCCGGAATTGTGTAAATACGTGTAACTGAAAGCTTTTGTTTCATTTTCATGTTCAATACGTGTAATTTACAGCTGCGCATTTTCATTTCAAATTCTTCACAACATGTGCAAGTTTTCGAATCGCCCCTAATGACTAAACTAAATGAAAATAGTTTGGTAAATAAAAATTAAGTGCAAATACGTTTCATCTTAAAAAAGAAAGATACACCGCAAAAAATAAAACATAGAACACTCCCTTAGATTGATTGATCAGTAATATTTTTGATACGTTTAGAGCTCTCACACAATCTTCAAAAGTTTCCTCTTGTGTTGGGTTTATAATTCATCTTTGTTTTTTCATGCTTCCTATTTCCACTTGTTTCACAAAGTATTGATAATGTTGCACCATTGATTCTCAAAAATTCTCTATTATATATTTAATTATATCTTTATTAGTTCATACTCAGAAGCTTTATCTAATTTGATAAAATATGTATTGTAGTTTAATCTTGTTCTCTTTTTCTTTACTTGTTTTTCTATCGATTTTTGCATTTAATATGTTATCAATGCTTATATATTTATATAAACTTCTGAATTGATTACAAAGTTCGAAATAGTAAAAAATTATAAAGAATAGCTTAAAACATCAGGTGATTTAATACAATAAATATAAGGCTGTTTAATGTTTTCAATATAGTGATATATAATATTATATTATACTATAATATTTTTTTTTCAACTGCCACTACTTACAAACGCATAAACACAGACATTACCAACTTTTCTTATGGAATAATAAAACCTTATAAACGATAAAGCATCATCAGTCATTAATAATTCTTTATAACTGGAACATTTTAGAGGTTAAATAACATGAAGTGTATAATACTAAAAAGATCATATCTTGCCGCACCTCATATATGTGTAATTGTATTTACTTATATTGCATTTAGAATGCATCCTTGTTGTCCATCAGTTCTATTAGAAGCAGCGTAAAAACCCGAATGTCAAGTCTTTTAAGATAAACCTTAAGATGGAATTGAAACTATATTTCTCTGTTCTATTGGTCCATAATTTTAAAACATATTTGAAATATCTGAGTGCCTGCTATATAGGCGTTTATTTTTTTTTTCCACTCAGATTAGTTTATGTATTTGGCAGCCATAATTTTTTTTTTTTTAAATTATGAGTTTTTTTTGATAATAAATCCAGTTTGGCACGGGTTTCTTTAATTGTGTATCACTTATCAGTCCTTCTCCCCACAAATATCACTTGCGTGATAAGTTCATTGTCACGCGCTAGTTTTACCCATGTGGGTGTTTTTAATGTGCTTTCGGTTGGTCTGGACACCATCAGTTTGTGTTGTAATGAACTTTTTTAAGAGAAAGTATAGAACATATGCAATAACAACTGCTAGATAAGGGAGAGTTTCGTTATCTTTCTTCAAAAGATGAAATCTTTTTAATCCATATTTATGCATTTAAACCTGCCAGACTAAACGTATTTTAAAATATAATAATATTATGTACATACCTATTACAATACTCAGAGATACGTGGTATGCACTTTTGAGCTACAAATTCCTATAAAGTTTTGGAGATATGGTAAGGTAAGTTGTACGGATAGACTCAGAACCTCTAACAAATCCGGAGGAAAGTGTTATTTTTTGTTAAACGACTTATGTTCTTGGACGCATCGTTTAGAAGGCATACATTAGAAAAAAAAAAAACAGGTTTTGGGGACACTTAGGAATTGTGAAATGATATTATTAATTTATTTTTCAATTTCCTTTGGGACAGTTTACAGAACATGTTCAAATTGTATGTCCTGAGTTTGATTAGCGACCTAAGGAACGCATTTTAAAGCGCAGAACCTTTACAAAAATACTGCTGTTTTCATACCAATAGTTTAAAATTTGTATTTTAGAACAGTAAATGAAGGGAAATAGAACATTTTTGTTGCACCTTTTTTGAACATTTTTATCATTGGTTATAAAAAAATTAACAATTTTCATTCTTGAGAAAAAAAAAATTATTCTTCTTAGGCACTTACATAAAATTCTATAGTCTCGTTTTTAGAACAGAACGAGAACTATAAAATGATTTATTTATAAATTTCATTTCCAATAATTTTCAAGTTAAAGTAGCAAAACCTGCAAGAGAAAACACAAATTTCATTTACATCTATTCGCCAGAGTCGCAGCTTTCTGTGCGGTCTGCGCATTTTTTATGTAAAGAAGGCTCAGATATCTAGTTGCTCTACTTGATTATGATTGTGTTGTTGTAGTGCTCTATCATACCAAAAGTTCAGAAGGTAAATTTGTATGAAATTTCAGAAGAATACAAAAGACAGTTCATTTAATTCTTAGAATTGCCGTCTGCGATTGCATCCATGAGAACACCAAAGAGCCAGAATAAGCAGCACATCCAGTACGAGAAAAACTCTACAAGTCGCAACCTGCGCGCCTTCATTTTAGGATCTGAAAAGCAGCAGCAGTCATCGACGCAGTTCTCTGTAGATCTTACCATGACATTAGCTCAGTCAGGTTTTCCAGTCCACAAGGTTAACAATCCTGTACTCGAGAAATACGCGCAAAGGTCAATACCGGATGAGAGTACCCTGAGAAAAAATTACTTAAAACCAATTTATTAGAATGTTTTCGAGAAAATAAAGAGATTATTGGTAAACATGAAGTGGGATTCGTGTTAGATGAAATTGTTGATGCAATGCAAATATTGAGTGTCCTGGTATTTCCTGTGAAAGGTTGAAAGCCATACATGAAATTTGAGATGTATTAATTATAGAAGACAAATGCGTGCATAGCCATTCAATGATTCATACATGAAGCATATAAAACGAAAAAGTCAGATTTGTGGTGACTGATCAAGCACACTGCATGCTTACGGCTCTCCATCAACTGAAGGTCATGTACCCCAGCTTTAACCATGTGACGTATATAGCACAAGGGATACACCCTGTTTGTGAAAGAGTAAGGGACGAATACATACAATAGAATATATGGCTTCGTCGCTGCTGAGAAGAAGATTCTTGTAAAAACTCTAAATCGTCAACTTTTGTACCGAGAAGCTACTGAATTCCACCTATCACAATTTCTTCTCAAGGTGGGGTATTTGCATAAGAGGCGCAGTTTTTTGTGCGAAAATTTCGAAAAATCAAAAGCTTCATATATGCTTTAGATTCAACGGACGCAACGGCCATCAAGCATGCCCAACAATTGCTCAACAACAAAATCCTGGAGTTGGAACTTTTCGCAGTACATGGCTATAGGTTTTTGACTGATGTAATTCAGAGTTTAGAAGAAGGTATGAAGAAGGAGGCACAGTGGAAGAAATTGACAAGTTGAGGGGCAATCTTGATGGATTTGACAAAATCAAACTCAAATTCATTTTGAGGAACATCACGGATGTGAAGCCTTTACAACTTCTAACTGAACTCCCTTTCCTGTGTTAACAAAATATGCCCCATGGTTTCAGTAGATGTGGAGTAAAGTTTCTCAGTGTATAAAGATCTCCTGAGTTCCAAGCACCAGCGACTTACATTCGAAAACATAGAAATGTTGTGCGTAATCCAGTGTAAAAAATTGATTGAAACTTAGTAAATGCCACGTTACTTACTAAATATTGATTCTTTATGTTATTTGCTATAGTGCCGAATAAAGAATGTTAGTGCATCTTATTTAGATCTTTCCAACCATAATTTTACACTTTAAAGTCCGTTTCCTGAACCACTTATAACACATCAAATATGCAGTTCAGTCCCTCTACAACATTTTAATATTTAATGGTGTAACAAATGTAATCTTATAAGAGGTTGGCAGTAAACTGTGGAGAGTTAAGGTTGTGGAATATCTATCTATACGTACATGTGTAAACTTTTAGAAGTGTGGACCAAAAAAAAAATGTTAAAAAGATTATATTGAAGCTGTTTTATTCAGAGACGACGAAATTTCATTGACAAAATCAGAAGACTTCACAAAAAAAAATGTGTACCATTAAATAAACTGTTAAAGGACACAATACGAACTTTTAACACAATGGCAAAATATAACCAGGAAAAAAATTATAAACGATAATTTGCTGCATGTAATTTTCTCTTGTCTTTACTTCAGTACCAAAGCTCAGCTTTAGGTAATGTTTCAAAAGTAAGTCTAATATGTAGCTTTAATTGTAATTTTATAATTTTATACCAACGTGTTTGACCTGTAAATCCTTATATGTGAAATCTGGACATATCGCTTTCCAAGTAAGTATTTAAATATTTAAATTCCGCTTTTTAAAAAACAATTGTTGGAGTTACCATTAGAAAATAAAACACCAAGAATGAGGAAATAAAAATACAACTAGGGGAAGTAAACAAAGTTGCATAAATTATAAAATAGCGAGTCAAATGCAAAGATCATAGAACGAAGATGCCAATCAACATATTTGCGCAAAGTGTCCTTCGGTACAAGCGAGATATTTGCACAATGTTTGGCCTCGACCCACCCTTGTAAGAGAGAACACAACAACGTATAATATGTGGAGATACAAGAGTGGTAAGTCAGTATAACGGAATCGAGTGAAAACTAGGAAACACGAGGGAAGCCGATTTAATTTAGAAAACTGCACAAATAATTTAATTTAGATCAAGTTGTTGCATAAGTACAAATTATTGATATAAGAAGTATCTGTATGCCAATGCTACGCGCTATTTAGCACTTTTGTTTCGCTGTAAACAGCTCATTTTTGGCAGTTCAATTTATACAGTACATAATAAACAGCTTTTGGTGGAATATTTTTGTAAAAATAAAAATTCACTAATGCATAGATTGAAGTTGATATCAGAAAGATCTAAAAGAAGGTTTGACACGTTTGTAATGAGTAAAGATTTGAGATGAACGAGAAAAACTTGACTTGTTTTGTATAAAGCAGTAAAATAATGAAGTCTTCAGCCAATTTGTGGGCGTAATATTTATTGAAACTACTAAAGTTTGAGTTACACTAGGACTCGGTAAAGAAGAAAAATGTTGAACTTCATCATAAAAAATGCAATATATTTTACCCGAGAAAACATAAACAGAAAATTCCGAAGAAATTTGCCTGAAATGAATCTCATTAAGATCACAGGGACTCTGGAGCTTGTTAGAGGGACCTACTTGTAAATATGACAGATGATAATGCTGAAAGACGGCAAACACGTTCTTTCTTAATGAAAAATGTTTCAATCTACCTATGGGGAACAGCACCCTGGGTGCAGCGCCTTCAAAGATTACAAAATATCTTAAAACTAGACGATATTTTGGGTTGAAATCTTCTTACGTAACAGAGGAATATGTAGAGATTTCCGAATGCTAAAATTAAGTTCGTTGATAAAAATTTACATCACACAAATGGCATTCTCACAACTTCTGAAGAGATTGCCGTATGATCCAATTCTGTAAAAATGGTAGTAGCTTTACCCTTAAAAATTATGAATAGTACTGCTCCAGAAGGTTTAATAATTGCCTTGCATGTAATATTTCTAAATATAATTTCAAAAATAACAACACGGGTTTTCTCTTGTTTCTGTAGGAATCGGGCAACCAGTGGTACGACCAGCTTACGAGGCATGAAAACATCGTCGGTAAGTATGAGAAAAAAGCATAAACATAAAAACTGTTGCTTTTAATCTGTAATTTTATGGTGGGAGAATGAGAGAAAGACCTTATCTTTGTAACATGTGAGTGCCTGAATAAACAGAGGGCGAGTTCAATTAATTTGTTTTCTTGAAGTCTTAATAAGCATAGTTAAAGTATATTTAATGAATGTGTAACACTCAAACATGTTTTTGATATTCAGTCTGAAACAATTTAACAACATCTGCCTAAGTAACTATACGTTTTAAGAAACACGTTGTTGAGAATGGTAAAACTTTATCTCTTTTTTTTTTTTTTTTTTTTTTTGCTCAGTTGGTATTAGTAAATCGGAAGTTAGCAATTGTAACACGACTTTAGTCATTTTCAGTCTCACAGTTTCTGAATAGTAGCGTTATTCATAAGCATAACATTTTATGCCATTGTTAATATTCTTTGCGCAAATTTCAAACATATATTACTTTTATTCTTATTCTATTCCTGAAATAGTCCCAAACCCGTATTTGGTTCTTCTCTATTGGCATTACTGACAATGGACATTCCTCTGTTGCAAAAGAAGTTAAGTATTCCTAATGCAAATATACAATTATTACAATATTGTAAGCCAAGTTTAGGGGAATTATATGTAAATTCTTATTTTATTCGTGAAATAGTCGTATTAAACATCACTCGATCATTTTTGACAACAAAATGGAACCATGTCATCGATTCTCTCATTGAGCAAAACAAGCTCCGTAATAACAAACTGCGTTTCTGCTTTACATTTTAATCATCAAATTGAAGTAACTAACTGTATTAACGCAAGTAGAATATTCCATTTCTCTTTGGATTGTCAAACAATTCTTCAGTACAGTACAGAACATATTGAATAGCTTTAAGTGTTTCTGTTCTGCCTACATGAGTGCTATGTATTTTGGAATATTCCAAGACGCTTATAATGTCGAAATGGCACAATCTCAGCTCAAAGTGCTGCATATCTGGAATCTCTTGCTTCATGTGTTACACATTCAGATTTTAAAGAAAGCCCAACCTGTCAGACGTGACTGGTACAATCCACGAAAAAGAGCTGTAGGCTTTTATAAATGTTTTGTAAAACATCATGACCACTTATTATGTCGGATATTAACCGTTTAGCGTTCGAACATATCGCCCATCATTATAACAACAATCGGCAGCCATTGGGTAACACGCACGCAGGTTTAGTCAGCTTGTAAATAAATTAGACTCGGTTCCCGCCCTCTTCTTCGCGCAGCTGTGGCGAAAAAACCAGTTCTGTGTGCACCCTTAGCGGCCACGTGGACAGGGCTCATCTGATGATCAAACAAGGCGAAGGAAAGGGGGAGGGGCTGAGGTGTACGCTGCACCCAAATCCAAACCTGGGCGCGTCTCCACCCTGAGCAGATGATGGCAACCACCACCAAGAACTACTTAGCACAATCAACTTTTGTTATACTGCAGCGTAAGACTTGAAGAAAACGCATCTAAACTTAATAATTGTATCTAATTTTGTGTTAAATTAGTAACAAAGAAGCAAATTGTGATAAAAATACAGTAATGTGGATTAGAAACCTAAAATAGTAACGGTGAAAATGATGTAAGCAAACAAATTAAAATATTAAAGCTGCTCAGAATAATATCAAAGGAGGTGAGCTACCGAAAAGCTGTATTAAGAAAATGGTAGCAAAGTTAAACCATTTTTTAAAATTCTTTTAAAAGTAATTTAAAAGGAATATAAGCACTGAAGAAAATAAATAAACAAAACTGATTAATAGCTTGAAATTGCAAACGTCAACAGGAGGTATAAAAATTCCGCAAAAAATATTACGAAAGGATTGGAAAAACATAACTTAATAATAAGCATGGGACGAGGAACATTAAAATGTTATGACAGTTCATAAAACTTATAGCAATGTTAGTGAGTGACTCCTAATGCCAACTCTCTTGCTGGCCCGGCATTGGAGTTCTGCACATGGGCAGCAGAGGCTGAATTATTGAGTTGAAATTTAAGCAGTCACAGTTTAGAAAATCAAGGTCTAGGAGTATGGTTATGCTAAATGCCGCAACTTTATTATTATTATTATTATTATTATTATTATTACTATTTTGTTCTCCCTGCAATTTAAAAAAAATTATGATAAGTTTTGATACTGGTTGACTAATATAACTGCAATATAATATCCAAGGCTAAAAGGTATAGGTTTTGTAAAAACGGCAGTATGACTTTTAAAAAATCAAGAAGTTAAATAGTCCGTCCTGGTTGTTTAGTGGTAAACATACCTGCCTTGTAGACCCAAGGTCACGGGTTCAAACCCGGTCATGATCGATGGATTTTAAGTATGGCTTCCATCGGAAACGAAGTAAAGCCATTGGTCCCACGCCGTAGATTTACGGCATTTAAAAGAACATTCAGCCTGAAAGAAGAGACTTTGAGCAAAATTTATCAGCCGTTTCACGCCCAGAATTGAATGGAACGTCAATGATCAAAAACGTTCAAGAGCGCCCTTAAATAAACGTAACAGATAGATACATAGAAGTTAAATAATCAGATAGCAGTAATAATGATTGAATATTAATTAAGAATTAAGCAAGGCCTCTATCTAAAATATCGGGAGGAAAATGTCAAAGTATATGGATTATTGTTTCATGTTTCAGGTGAGCATTCTCTAGTAAAAGCAATTATATTAATATCGTACATATTAGTAATGCGACCACAGTAGTAATACTTCTTTCTTTTTTTAAACACTTTTAACAAACAGTAAAAAAAAAAAAAAAAAAAAAAAAAAAAAGCGCCTAGCAATCAAGGAAATGACATTACACGTTTATATGTTTTTTTTTTTTTTTTAAATGGAACTCATCTCGGAATGCTCTGTGTTATCCTGGCGTGAAAGCACTGTGATTATCACGTGAGTGAATTTATCACCCTCTGGTGATATTTATTAGGATTAATTCACGATTAAAATAAGAATTTAAATATATTTCCCGTAAACTTGGCTTACAATATTGTAATAATGGTACATCTGTGTTATGAATACTTAACTTTTGAAGAGATCCAGCAACAGACGGATGTTGATTGTCATAGTGTCAATAGAGAAGAGCCAAATACGTGTTTGGGACTATTTCATAAACAGAGTAAGAATAAAAGTGATATACGTTACTGAAATTCGCGAACGGAATATTAACAATTGTATAAAATATTATACTTACTTACGAATACCTACCTATTCAGAAACAGTGGGAATGAAACAGATGAAAGTCGACTGTTACAGTCGCTACCATTCGATTTACTAATACCAACCGAGAAAAACAAAATAGAGATAACATTTTACTATTCTGAACAGCGTGTTTACCAAGATTTATGGTTGCTTAGTCAGATAGTGTTACATACTTTATAAAGTGATTTCAGTCTCTTTGGATGAATACGCAAAAACAATTGCTTCAGTGAATACAGATTAAATTAGTTAAATTTAAAGTTACTGAAAACACAGATAACTGGTCAGTAATGTGTGCTCCGGAATTATATAATGGAGGTATAGAGTTCGCTACACTGACCATTAGACAAATAGACAATACAATATAATATTCGAGATAGCATGGGGAACGTATAGAGAAGGAAACCTGTCTTTGTATTCACGTTATTATGGTTAAAATATGAACTATTAGGTCTCCTAATGTTGTTCTGACAAATCTTTTAGTGGTCTAACCATATTTCTTCTTCCTGTGCTCTGTAATTTAGTGCCAGTTTTGTTGTCCATCTATTTTCATTATATTCACTTAGTCTGTTACTTATTTGTTGCAAGATTATTTTATTGTGACTTCAGATTTTTCATTTTGATCTTGTAACTCAATTTTGAACTCTATTTATTAACTTTGTCTCAAATTTGTGCCATGCATTCGTCTATTATTGCTTTCATATAAATCATTGGCAAAAATATAATTTTGGAAAATATTAACTGGTTGCCCATGTTCTTCTTATGTCTCCATTGAGCTGTTTCAGTCTGTTAATTTTTATATTTATAGCAATAACTTGTCAAATTCACTACATGTTTGAAATAGAAAAAAGAAATAGTTTTCTATTGTTTAATAGTAACTTTTGATTCCCTTTCCTATGCTAGAAACGTTTCACTTCTAACATATTCCTGTCATTGAAACAGTTCTTGGTTTTAAGGCCTTTAACGGTTGCTGAAAATTTTGTCGATAGTCAAAACACAAAGAAATTGTTGTTACAAAAAGAAAGTCATGGTTTACTCATGCTTATATCAGGAGGGATATAAAACTTTATATATTTAACTATTTATGACCAATAATTATTAAAACATTAAAAACGCTGACACATGAACGATTCCAAGAGAAAGTAAATGAAGTTTTGAAGTCAAGATTATTTGTAATTTCACTGTAACTTGACTTGTTATTTACCTAGATCCTTATGTTTATTTTAAGAGACAACATATTTACCTCTGAATGTTATGCTATTTAATTATCACGATAGGTGAAAACAAACATGCAGCGTTTAGAAATGACGAGTGAAGCACACATACATAGGGTGCCAAAAATGTATATCACTTCAAGCTAAGAAAAAACTGTGTAACATAACAAAACTGAATTCACACAAACAGAAACTGATGAGCACTAATCATCTTAGACTTTTACAGTTACAACAGTTGTTCAAAATGCCCATCATCGGCGTCGATACACTTCTGAGTATGTTGAACTACTGATTGAGCAACGTTTGCGAAAGTGTCCTCAGCGATTGCAGCACATGCCGTTTCAATTTCTCCCCGGAGTGCTGACAGTGTAGCTGGTTTTCTACGGTATACAACATCCTATAGGTAGAAGTCCAACGGCGTTAGATCCGGAGAACGCGGTGGAAACTTGCACATTGCTTTGTAGATTTGTGCGGTGAGTGCTCAAAACGTGCCAAAACCATTGCCGAGCACGCGGGGCTTGTTGCTGTGCGAGGTCTCCCTGGTCTGTCCTTGTGAACATCGCATACGGTACCATGAGTCTCAAATTTGTCTCGAATACGTGCAATTGTTATTTGCATTGGCGGTTCTGTTCTGTACACACGTCTCCATTGCCTTTGAACTTGAACAACATTGGCTTTTCAATATCACCTCAAAATCGCTTTCTGTTGTTCAAACGATAATCTTGGCTTCACTTTGTTGTAGCAACGCTAGCATAACGTAATGAGTCACATCTGTTTACAGAACATCATACGACAATCTTTGCTTCATTTGCTCATTGTTCATTTATCTGTCACGTAGCAACGCTAGCATAACGTAATGAGTCACATCTGTTTACAGAACACCATACTCTAATCTTTGCTCCATTTGCTCATTGTTGATTTACCTGTCACGTTACAACGCTATGATAATGTATGTGAGTCACATCTGTTTACAGAACATCATACTACACATAGCTGTTATTTTTCGGTTTAACTTTGAAATATATTAAATAGATATCAACTGTGAAAGTGTGTACACCTTTTTGGCACCCTCGATATAATATTTTGACAGTCAAATATATAGGGTCTAGAAAGATAATTCAATAATATTTCTAATATTTTATGGTTTGCTTAAATAAAATAAAGGAATAGACTTTTAGAACTTTCTCAAAATTCTTACATATAATGTTCAGCACTTAATGTTTGTTTTGAGGGATATTACTCTTTAATGGAATTGGAAACAATTCAAAATAAAGCATCAACAGCAATTATCTAGTAGTTGAACAAGATTAAAATGCCTAAAAGATAGACTTCCATTTATCATCGTGGCACTTGTGGTCATTCTTTGAGACGAGTGTTTCTAGGTTATGTAAACACTAAGATACAGTACTGAATGTTTTACTTAGGTCTTTGACCAAGGGTTGAACAGAACGAGCGGGACTTTGCAGAGTAAACATGGGAGATGAACCAGAAGCATGGTAGACAGCTGTCACCTTGTCCTCGTCAGGTGTGTATGTGCTGTATCAATAATAGGAGCCCGGCTAGATCACAGCAGCAGCTTCTCACATCCCCTCTGGCTCCATACAATGCCTGACCAGCACCAGGGGGGAATAGGAAGGGGGATAGGGGCTAACGCAACGTTCCTAACAGCTGCTTCTCGTGCACCGGTAAGGCTACCTTTAATAATCATCTTCAGAAGTGTTTGTTTTAATTGGGAGCACGATTTCTGTTCGTGACGACGCTCCCTAAGGCAAAGGAAATCTTGACATAACTTTCACTTTATTTGAATAAATATCATGTTTCCATAGCAGATTTGAATATTCTTTCCGCATTCAATGGATGCCGCCTATGTATTTCAGTTGTTGATTTTCAACCCGAGCGAGGATTGATGCCCATCCTAGCAACTGAAAATTGTTGCGATAATGTTGGCCGTCGTGCTGTCCCCCACCCCTATATTTACGAAGAACCTGATTGGTATGCTTCCTAAGGTTTCATCTGGAATATTGTCTACTTGCAGCATCTTTTATCAACCTTTAGCTGTGATGTAATTAGATATGTAACAAATGCTAAATTTTCTCCAATCCCTTGGAATCTGGAATCATTGTCCTCAAATGTACAGGACAGCCAAATGGCTTAAGAGTGAAGCTGGAGCGAATTTCTGCCTTTCAGTTCTTGAACTTTCTTTGAATGTTTCACTTTCCAGTTTGGAAACCATTTCTTTGGGGATTTTTGTGCAACATACACAGATATTGGAAAATTTTGTGAATTAAAAGATGCAGATGATGCCATCTAGGAATAACGTTGAGCGTAGGCTAACAGCGTGTGTGACTCAGCGAAGAGATGGGTAGAGCTAGAAACGCTCAGTTGTGACTGGGTAATTCAGTGGTAAATATTTCAGTCATGTACTCAATGCAGGGTTGCTAGAAACCTCCAGAACTGTCGAGAGTTAGTTTCGATTGACCCAAGATCACGGATTCAATCCCGGCCAGGGTTGATGGGTTTTTTCAGACGTAAAAATCCTAAGTATCTTCGGAAGGGAAGTGAAGCTTAGGTCCCTGTCGTAGATTCTTTTACGGCATGTAAGAAGAGGCCTCAAAATTTATTGGCCGTTTCACGCCCTAAATTGAACGCGACTCTGAAAGCCTGATCCAGTAAATGAAAATAAAATAAAATAAAATAAAAGAGATGTTTCCAAAGAATAAGGCGCATGGCAATCTCGTTATTAAAATATTCCCGAAGATGCTGCTGGATTGCGTACTGAGTGTGGCCCTCAGAGATGGCACAATGTGATATTGATCAAATATCAACGAAATTGCAATACCATTTTTGTGATACGAGTAATATTGAAATTGAAATTTTATTTTAACATCAGTGGAGTTAGCGCCACTTTCCAAAGTGTTAAGATTCGTGTAATTGGAAGATTTAAATGTCCCATCCCAAGACATAATATATGCCGACCTTTCAACTTTTCTATTTATTCTTGCTTTGTTTTGTGCGCTTTCAGACATATGCTTCTCTTTGTTTTCTGAAGTTGCTTATACTTTCCTACCAAACATAAAAATACTTTGCTTTATTCTCATAAATTTTAATATTTACTCCGTTTTCGAAAACTTTGTATTTGTTATGTGATAAATAACATAAAAATGACGCTATGGAAGGGAAAATAGTATGAAAAGTTGTCAGATTAGATTTTGCCATTTTGTAAATATTGATGATCGTTTAACTTAAAATTGTGTTCTATTCACCTCCAATTTAATACAGTTTTTCACAGTGGTCCCTGTATGGAAGGATACATTAAATAGATTTGGGTTCCGAAAAAAATAACAAGAAGAAGCCGAGATAGAGAGCTCCAAGAGATATTATAGCTACTATACAGTACCAGTGAAGGCCATACGGTTAGTTTAAAAAACAAAGAGCACCCAGGACAATTTTTAACTTCGCCTTTCGACTGGACCTGTATCTCTGCAAACACGCCGCTCCCTATTTGTTCTCATTATACCCCATTATACACCAATCCTTCAGGGAAAAATTGCTCAGTGGTTCCGGTAATCGAACAGAGACTCCGGTTTACTATGCAAACACGCCACCCCCTAGTTCACGGAACATATTTCTTTCTCTAAACGTATTTATATAATCTTACATCTAAGTAATGTAGAATAACTTCACTTAAGCTTTCTGTAACACTGTATTTAATGGTCCATTAAGATAAGTATCGTGTTAAGACCTGCAATACATTTGCAGTGTAACGAGCTGTCTCATATGGCGCGATAATGAACTACAGCGTGCCTCCTATCCGATAGCGTGAAAGAAAACTATTTATTTTCATGTAAATGATGGAGAAATATGTGTGACAGTTCGTTATTAATGTTGAAATATTTACAGATTTTCATGCCCCAACAGCTAAATTAGTCATCGAGTGCAAACGTGAAACTATGAGTAGGTATTCATAATAAGAATATGAGCTAAATTTAGATTATCACGTCGACTGAAGAAATGTTTGTAATCAGCGCTAATAAAAGCACTGCTATAACTTTGTTGCTTACTAAAAACTCGTTTTTAAAATGAATATTGCGTCTATTCCGCAGTAAAAAGTTTGAGTTTTTGAGCCCTGTTTCACGAAACTACCAGTCTACTAGTTTAGTAGTAACTAGTTACTAGCTGTAATTCCACCAGTTTTAATAAAACCTGTTTCACGAATGTTTATTTTACAATGGTAGAATCATAAAAATTTGTCATTAGTCACTTGTCACAGTTACGGGTGTAATGACTGTACCCAGCGTCGAGAAGGCTGTTTCGGGGATATTTATTACTCCTTGGACTGTTTGTTGATGCGATTTTGTTTACGCGTCGTGTATTTTAAATCATATTCAAGCCAATAAATAGCCTACATAGAAAAGAATATCTAGTATTCAAAACAAACGAACAGTACTGCATTTAGTTAATGGGCAGAAATAAGTACTATTTGGGCAATTCTCCGAAAATACAGGCAAAACCGAAATGTAGAAAATATTAACGCAAACTGTAAAAACGTTGGGGTTAATTACGTCGGAGAAAGATTATACGCATATGTGAGGGATACATTTGGCAAAACATCAAGAAAGCTGCAATGGTAAGTGCTTTAATTTTACATTCATATTCGCCCTTCATATTATTATCTGCAAGCAATTGCAATGTACCTCATTTTCTATAGTATTTTTAAGGTGAAAATAGATCTTTGATAAGTACGGGATATGGTTAGTAGATTTGAGACCCCATATTACATACCTAAATAACCCTTATTGAGTTTTAAATTAAAATGCGTCTTGCTTAATTGATACCTTACCCAAAATATGTACACTAGTGAGTAAATTAACCATTCGAGATTCACGGGCAGAATTCCACTAGTTAACAATACGCAATATTACAAGACCAAATATTTCATGAAACAGAACACTGATAAAACAAAATCTCACGCTGGCAATATCAGTCTGCCACACTAGTAACTAGTAGTTTACGATTATAAGTTCTAGAAACACACACTAGTACAATAATCAATAAATACTAGAATGGAGATTAGTTTTACTAGATGAATGGCTTCCTGAAACAAGACACATGTTACTGAATTTAAGCATTCGAAATACATGTACGTTGCAAACAGTTTGAAAGCGTAAGACGGCAAACTTAAGGTATATAAATAAATACGTTGAAATTGTTTTTTTAAGTAAGATTAACTGATCATAATCAATAATAGATTGAAATAGAGTATCCGTAGGTCAGCAATGGTACAATTAAAAAAAAAAAATAAGAGCAGACTGCACGTAAGTAAATTTCAAGAACCAGAAATAATGTTAGAAATTATGTAAGTGGCAAATACAGCAAAAATTGAACAACGAATACAGTTTGATAAGCAATAATAAATAATTATATACATTTACATGCTTTACACAAATAAACTGAAACATTCAAAATGACACAGACAAAATAAACAAACAAAAGAAAGGACTATAATCGAAGATTAAGCAAAAACAAAACATTATTATTAGCAAGAAATTAACTTCAGATAGGTATAAGCATTAAAATATGCACACTAAATAACAACCGCCTGTAGTCCGATTAAACATCAGAAGGACGAATGACTCTAGGAAAAAAAAAAAATAAAATTTTGCTTGAACTAGTAACTTTAACTGTCACACTTGAAGTGCCGCATGATATTTCTTCGACAATAGACTAGATAGAGGGTTTTAATTTCGGCTTACTTTTCCTTTCACCTTGCCTCAAGTTTAGCTGATTGTTTTTTGTTTCGATGTTTCCAATCTAAGAGATCAACAAAAAAGTTATGCTTTGTCCCCAAAATGTATTTATTCAGCAGTAATTTAAAGAAAACCAGCTAATTTTCCCGACTATGACTACAGCAGTCAACACGATTGATTTGCAAACAGACTGGTAGAAATTGTTGTGAGAAAACTAGTCAGTTTTAAGTATCGATCCAAAGAACCTGAGTTCAATCCCCTGCTGGAAACGCGGTGCACCGGGCATCAAAGGACAATGGGGAACAGTAGCGAATTCCGGTCTCGAAAGTCTCGAGATGAAGGCTGGGAAGGTTTCACGGTGACCATGCAACTTCCCTGTGGCGACCTTCAAGTCATTTCAGTGGACTAAGGACCTTCAAGAGTTTGCTATAGTTTTCGTTACGTGACATTGTGTGGACATGAACTCCCAAATTAAAGGAGCGATAGCGTAAGAATTTTGTGAATTTTGCATTAAAGTTAAGTGTACTAATTTACCTCGTTTGTCAAAAAAAAAAAAAGCTAGCAAATCTTATTGTATCATTTATGTTGATTAGCTATCTAACACAAACGACGACAATAAAATGTTTCTGGTTTCATTTGGAATGTTTGCAGAAAAGTTAAAAATAAATAAACAGTACGAGAAGACAGTGGAGGTAGAAGGGACGCTTTAAATCAAAATCATAGTTGATCATTTTTTTTTAATTTAATGATCAATGTGTTTAAACTAAATTTAATTACCAGTAATGATGTGTAATGCTTTGATTATACTATAGAGGCTGCCAAAATATATACACACACTTCAAGCAAAGAAAAACTGTGTTACCATAACAAAACTGAATCCACACAAACAGAAAATGAAGAGCACTAATCATCTTAGACGTTTACATTTACAACAGTTGCTCAAAATGCCCACCATCGGCGTCGATACACTTCTGAGTACGTTGAACTACTGATTGAACGTTTGCGAAAGTGTCTTCAGCGATTGCAGCATATGCCGTTTCAATTTCTTCCCGAAGTGCTGCCAGTGTAGCTGGTTTTCTACGATATACAACATCCTTAAGAGTTCCCCATAGGTAGAAGTCCAATGGAGTTAAATCCGGAGAACGCGGTGGAAACTCCATCGGACCTCTTCGTCCTACCCAGTGCATTGGAAGATTGTCATCAAGATACGCACGTACATCTCGGTGGTAGTGTGGTGTTGCACCATCCTGTTGCATACGGTACCATGAGTCTCAACTTTGTCTCCAATGCGTGCAGTTGTTACTCGCGTTAGCGCTTCTGTTCTGTACACACGTCTCCATTGCCTTTGAACTTCAACATTCTCGGTATTCCAATACCACTTAAAAATTGCTTTCCGCTGTTCAAACGATAATCTTGGCTCCATTTTATTGTAGCAACGCTAGCATAACGTATGTGAGTCACATCTGTTAACAGAACATCATACTACACATTACTGCTGTTTTTCGGTCCAACTTTGAAATAAATGAAATAGATATCCACTGTGAAAGTGTGTATACATTTGTAGCACCCTTGGTATTTTAAGTGCCTTTTTGCCTGCCTGCTTCTAAATTTTTGAAGACCTGAACATCGATCTCTACTCATAAGTATATCACGAAGACAAAAAGTTATTTATACTTCTGCACACAAAGGTAAGAACAGCACATGGAATGGTTTCCTGAAGTGCATTATGTTATATTATACACAGTGCTGAGAAGGTGAAAATGTTAAACATTTTATAAATAGGAATGTGTTACATGGATAAATAAAGTAACCCTTGCACAATTCCGAACAAGACTTTTAAAAAGATGCGTGTTAGACACAATAATAATTTATAACAGTGATATTTAGATATTTGGAGAAAGCAATAAATTAGAGCTGTATCTCTCAAGTAACAACGAAGAAAATTATTACAAATGCCTTGTTATTTTGTTGTTATAGATGTTGAAACCTTTTTATAGTTATTTACTGTTGATAACTTCGAAAAGGAACCCCCTTTAGCTGTATCAATTACCATTTGTTTAGAGCATTACATCCTAAATGGTAATAGGAGCCTGAACTTGAGCCATTATTTCTTATATCAATGGCATCTATGTACTTAAAACAGCTAGCTAGTTGTTTTTATATATTTGGTACATATCCCATGCTGCTTACACAATCTTGTGTTGTGACTTCAGCTGCTAGAATGGTTAAACAGTGAGAGTTTCCCTATTTAGGAAATGTAAAGGAGGTACCAAGCAAGGATAAACGAATATATTAGTGATTGCGGATTACTGTAGGAATTCTACGGAAACACACGAGAGAAATTCAAGAACAAGATTCTATTGAAATGTTGAATACATCTGAATATACAAAATAGATAATTTCAATTGTAACTTTTATAAACTTTCCGAGCTATGTAAATTTCTTAAAAAAATAAACCTTTAATTTTTCATTTATAAAAAGAAAATGAAAAACGGAAGTCATTTTTGAAACAAACGGCACTGTAGTATTTAGAATCACATTTCTAAACCAAAACAGCTCTCAAAAAGTTTTAATGTTTTATCAGTTAGAATAACATGAGGGTAAACGCAAAGAAAGAAAAGCTAAGTGTTCATGAAGTTTTCCAATATAACAACTGGCAGCATAGATTCGAGATATAGAACTCTTGAGAGGATAACAAATACTTAAGTAATAACACCAGCTCTTTTAAATGCGTTTTCGGTTATTTATTCATTCTCCATTAAACGGTCATTCGTAAATTCACTTGTCCATAGCCAAATATAATCTTATTCATGAAACTACTGCAAAATATTTGCATATTTTAATAAAAGATTTATAAGGAAAATATATTGTTAACAATTGGCAAAACTTTATTTAAGGATGAAAACATTTTGTACAGCATGTGATTTTTATGACGAAACATTTAAAGATATATGCTGAATGTATGTTTTTGCATTGCTGATTCTATGACACAGTTGATACAGACATCCTATTAAACAAATTAAGGCCTTTCAATCTGACTGAAGTCGCTCTTTGTTGGTTTAGCTCTTATCTTCGCGACCATAATCAATGTGTCGTAACAGGTATCGCTGTCATGAAGTCTGGAGTTCCCCAGGGATCAGTGCTAGGTCCTCTGTTGTTTATCTTTGATGTTAATGACATAACTAACATAGCACTGTAGATACCATTTGTACGCAGATGACTTATAAATCTATAATCAGATGTTCCTTGTTCCTGATGGACGCAGTTGAACGGATGAAGATTACTTGAAGTTCTTTTTCTACGCGGGCTAAAAAATGTTGGATTGAGGTTAAATGCAGAAAAATCTCATGCTATTGTCACCGTTGACTTAGAACTCTAGACCGTAACAATACTACCTTTTACATGAAGAAAGAATATGATCAAAAATCTTACAATACTTCACTTTAACAATTGTGACCCATTACTGACAAACATAAATTCCAATTTAGCTGAGAGATTGCAACGTGTTCATAATGTATGTGTACGATTTATATCTAAAACGCAAAACTTTGATCATATGCACCATCCCTCAAGCTTCTCTCACGGACACGCCTGAAGGCAGTCATTAGTAACGTTGGTTAAAACATTTCATACTTCTAATACCCTTATCTAGTTACACGCTTTCAGTTTTCACAACAGCTGGAAATGAGAATCAATCACTTCTCTATCCCTCTTCACGGAGCTTCTTTATACTCATTATCCTTCTCAGATGCTTTACATCATCTCTGCCAAATGACGTGAGGAATTGTTGAACATTACCAGTGTTAAAAATGAAACTGTATAACAGTACTTATTATTAATAAGTGTCTAGGGGTTTACGAATTACACCATCCCAACATGATTTGTTAGAAATTAAACTATCTTATTAATAGAATTTGTACGCTTTGAATTTTTTTTTATTAACTGTCGCTGTGGCTGCACTGGTCGTAAGTCTGTAGGGAAGAATGAAATAAATTAATAATGGAACAAATGAACTCGGAGTCCTTGCGCTTTAAAGCTATCTGGCGTTCATCCTCTCAGAGTAAGGAAAACTTACCTTACCCAGACAGAATGACTGACCGGTATTCGAACCCAAGACTTCCGGATGCTGTACATTTTATTTATATATATATATACTATTATTAATTTATTTGTAAAACAAATAATTATATTTGTATTAATTATATTATGTGTGTTTCTGGTTGTGTGGATTAAAGGACCTGATGGTCTTATCCCCACCTGACAGAATAAAGAAATATATAATGCTGTTCTTTTAACTTTCACAATTTTTATCTCATAATTTGCATTTTTAAATTCGTACACGTACAAGCCCAGTTGTTTCATGCTTTCACTTTCTGATAGTGCTGATATAATCAAAAGACGTTTGTAAAAATTTGCCACTCATAGATTATATACAGGATGGGCGATAAATGCCTTTCCCCAATATTCATTCTTAGGTTTCATACTTTTATTCATATACAGATGTTATAAACGAATAGCTCGTGTATAAGTTTTATTTTAATAGTGTTAAATGCCCCTTTTAGCTGCTGAGGAATCACAGATGAGTGTAAACGGTAGATTGACAACTATGTATATCGAGCAAAAGGCCTCCATTTTGAACATCTGTAAAAGAATGTGTAATAAAACAAATGAAATGTAAGACACTATTAGGAAAAGCGACTTTTCGCCCATCCTGTGTATACCGAGGGTGTCAAAAATGCACAAACACTTTCACAGTACATATCTATATAATATATTCCAAAGTTGGACCGAAAAACATCAGTAATGTATAGTATGATGTTCTGTAAACAGATGTGACTCATATACATTATGAAAGCGTTGCTGCGTGACAGGTAAATGAACAATGAACAAATGAAGCCAAGATTATCGTAAATCAACAACGAACAAATGAAGTCAAGATTATTCTATGCTATTCCGTAAACAGATGTAACTCACATTACGTTATACTACCGTTGCTACAACAAAAAGAAGCCAAGCTTATCGTTTGAACAGTGGAAAGCAATTTTGAAGTGGTAATGGAAAGCTGAGAATGTTGTTGAAGTTCAAAGGCAATGGAGACATGTAACAGAACAGAACCGCCAACGAAAGTAACAATTGCACGCTTTCGAGACAAATTTGAGAATCATGGTACCGTATGTGATGTTCACAAGGGCAGATCTGGGAGATCTCGCGCTGCAACAAGCCCCGCGCACTGGATCCAAGGCACTGGATAGGACGAAGAGGCCCGATTGAGTTTCCACCGCGTTCTCTGCATCTAACTCCGTTCGACTTCTATCTATAGGGAACTCTTAAGGATGTTGTATACCGTAGAAAACCAGCCACACTGGCAGCACTTCGGGAAGAAATTGAAACGGCATGTGCTGCAATCGCTGAGAACACTTTCGCAAACGTTGCTCAATCAGTAGTTCAACGTACTCAGAAGTGTATCGACGTCGATGGTGAGCATTTTGAGCTACTGTTCTAACTGTAAACGTCTAAGGTGATTAGTGTTCATTATTTTCTGTTTGTATGAATTCAGTTTTATTATGTTAACACAGTTTTTGGTTTGCTTGAAGTGTATATACATTTTTTGACTCCCTCTATATATTTTTAGCAGCAGATGAATTTATTCGCTATTCTTTTTGCAATTCAACCACAAAAGTAAGATTGTTTTGTTAATATGTTGCCATTAGGATATTGTACTCTCCAGTTTTTAAAATCTGGCGTAATATTAATTGACAAATACCGAGAGCTTCTTCCACAGCAATAACGGAAGCATATTTCGTTTCTTTTGAAAATACTTTGATGCCACCCTTCCCGGAAACTGACTCGAGTTGCAAGAACAAGTCTATTCAGGTTCTTGATGCGCATTCGAGAACTGAAGAAGGAACCAGGGCATTTGGTGGCCCCATGGGGAGTGCTCGCAAAATCGCATCTATAAAACAAGTGGTTACATGTGCGCAGCTGTCGTGAAGACAGACCCTGTTTCATGTGTGACTTCTTTAATGGTGTAGACAGATTTCTTCCTATAACCCCATCCCTTCTCCAAGTAAGTACCGGACAAACAATGCAGAAAGAACAATTCCCTTGCCGAGATAAAGTAGCCAGGTGCTGAGATTTCCTTAACAAAACATTCAGTATCTCAAGTACAACTTTGGTGTGTATGTTGTAAGTGGTCGCTAACGGTTGCAGCTGATGGCATAACTCTTTTACAAGCAACTGTCAATCACGACAAAACAGGAGCATGTTCTAATCAAGGACTCATTTACATACCGATATGCATCTGCTTCAGGAAACACGTGCGTGCTTTGACTTTCAAGAAACGCAATTATAAAGCGAATTTAACATTTTTATTTGTTAAAAAATACAAAGGAAAAGGAAAAGAAGTTATTGCTTTTGGGAATTATTTTCCTTGCGCTATTGGTAGTAAAAGCGTTAGTTGAAACTGCCTGCTTATTATTTCCCGTTTTAAATTACAGATGCAAACTTCCGAACGCGTTTAAACTATATGCAAAACTAAGAATTTGAATTTCGAATGAGAAAGCTAGCGTTGCTTGGGTTGGCTAGTTTTTTTTTTATCATGAGTAATTGCGAAAATCAGGAAAAGTAAAATCAAACCACCCACAGGGGGCTGTGATTATTATAGCTAGTAGAATTGTTATGTATAGAGGTGGATTTCTTCGTCATTGAATGACAATATTAACGAAAAATGACCTGATCAATGGAAAAGGATGCTCACTTGCACTCGTTCTTGTAATTTCTTTTCTTTCTGACAAAATCTCTAAGAAAAGACAATATTCGTTTTTTAGAATAATTTCATAAGAAAGGGGGAAAAAAAAAACAACACTTTCGATAATGCGAAGTGCAGACGAGAAAAGATATAGAAATAGTAAACAATGCTTTTTCTGCCAGCTTTTGATTATTCTCTTATCCCCCTGTCCTTCGCTTTTACTCTTTTCCCCTCTCTCTTCTCCTTGCTCTCCTTATATAGAGTGGTTTTGCCATGACATTTAAGCTGCGTCGACTCTATGCTAATGATTTTTATTTCCTATTTCTTAAAGGCCGCAGAGACATTGGTTAAGGCTTTTTGTTTTCTTTCTTCACATGCTTGATTTCTCCAGCATGTTCATTTCCTCTATTTTCTATTCTCTGGTATATTGCTGTTGCTCTTAGAAATTTAATTCATTGTCATTGTTTCATTTGTCCTTTTGATATAGTAAAATATTCGCTCCCATATAAAAATGTATAGCACTGTTGCAAACATCATAGGCCATATGGTTATAAGATAACATAATTAAACATGAGAGGAAATATGACATTATCATTTCGAACAATGAGTGGGCGGAGATTGTTTTTACTGCTAGCAAAGGACGTTAGCGTACTCATTTGGTTATCCTCATTTCTAAAGCTGATTTTTTTAGAGAAAATAGTTCACAATTACATTACGAACTCAAAGAATGCTGTAAAATAGTTTTGAATACACCTGGGGAATGAGCAAAAGATGCGCAGTGGTTTCTGGTTAAGTTCATTTTCTGTTTATGCGTTTATAGGGGAATCAGATTAGTGTCTCTCTTACTCCAGTGCTGAACACGTTGTAGGAACGGTTTATTTCACAGCTGTTCCACTGTTATATATCTCGCATGCAACTGTTTGTTTCATTTATACAGTTGAGAAGCTTCTCCCCCCACGAATTCCCTAGAATTGTCTCGCGCAGATCTATACAAGACCATTCGCCAGGACTATTCAAAACTAAAGTACGCTGTAGTTCAAGTGCCAGAATATTTTCTATCATCAGCTTGCCCTCTTTCCAGCAATCCAGAACGAAATTTGAAAAGAATACGGTTATTTAATGCTGTTTTGTGCAAAATATGCAAAACTTACCACGTTTTTGTGGTGGCAATGTTTATTGTAGATGTTAAATTACTTTGATGTTATGTTTTATGTTAGTGACACTGTTATTTCATTTCACTGACATTTCTATTTCTATTTCTATTTTAGATTTCTACAACTTGTTTACATTGTTGGTTTGTTTCTGATGAGCAGCGT
Organism: Metallyticus violacea; assembly: GCA_030762175.1. Taxonomy (NCBI): domain Eukaryota; kingdom Metazoa; phylum Arthropoda; class Insecta; order Mantodea; family Metallyticidae; genus Metallyticus; species Metallyticus violacea. Next base: position 84,450,104 of record CM060839.1, read on the forward strand.
TACCCAAAACTGTATAGTTAAATTATTCACCTATTTCTTTCAAATTATCCGAACTTATCTAAAAATATTCACAAATTCTTCTCTTAAAGGCACGTATCATTATCATTGATTTACACGAATTAGACTTAAGGCCTGTTTCGGGTCCTAACAAACCATTTGAATACTATGCTTAGCACATACAGCTCCCAAAGTAATAATATCTAACAATAAAATGAACGAACATCCATAGGTTTTATTTATCTACCAAAACAGTGATTTGAAGGTTTAGTTCCATACATTGCTGTTTAACGTGGCTTTTGGGATTCATAATTAAGACAACCATTGTTGTCAGCTATCCCTTCCTTAGTTGCTTTTATCTTTCATCTTTGTGTTTAGCCTGTTTCTATGTACATTTAAAATATATAAATTGTCCACATTATTCTACTTATATCTGTGAAAGAATAATTTAATTCACATATAATTGACTGCAAGCGAAGTCGAAATGTTCATGGAAATTGTCGCGATAAAATATAACAACTTAATGATGAGCAAGCGTGTCAAAAGACGCAATGATGTATTTATAAATATTTATTATTATTATTATTATTATTATTATTATTATTATTATTATTATTATACCTGACAGCTGGCAAGGCTGCCGACGAGTGCACATTGCACGCTTGTTAGGGTGATCATCCTCTATTGTTCGGACATATCCTCCTTTTTATATTTTTGAAAGCATCTGTTTTCACAACTTTTTAAAGTACTTCGCGGTTACAGCAACAACACAGTAATTATAGTTTACTCACAAATAGCTACTATAAACGTTTATCGCATTCTCCAAGTTTGTTCATTCGGAGTGCACGCCCATACTTGTTTCAGTATTACCATTTTTTTAATTTTAATTCTGCAATACTTACATCCTGATATCTTGGTTCTACATCAGGACGTAATACTCCAGATTTCATTTATTTATTCCTCTTATATCTTTCAATGCAATTTAAATTACAATTAAATTTTACAGATTTTAAAATCTACACTACTAATACTATGACTAAACAAAATTAAAACTTCAAAAACAAAACCGGTACTGGAATCCAGCACTACGGGTATTTACTATGACTTATAATAACATCTACAATTGCAACTGGTACCCAGTAGCAATTGTTACATTTAAACTTTATTAATTTACAATTATTATCCAATTTACTCTATGCGTCTTCATTTCTGCTAACGCTCGGTATCCGGGCTGCTCCCCACTGGAATTCCTGGCAACGGAACCTGGACATCAGTGGAGTTGCTGCCGGTCTCAAGCCACAGCTATACTGGACCATGGTGTGTTGACAGTGTAGTTTCCTTCGCTTCTCTCCTTCTCTTGACCTCTGTCTACTTCTTCTCTCAACTGCTTCGTTTCCGCCCGAAAACTGCCATTATTCCTTTCTTCTGTCAGATCTGCTCTCTTCTTCTTATTCAAATTGGGTGTCATTTTCTTTATCATCTTTTTCTTCAACTAATTCTAGTTGTAAATATCTTTCTTGCCTTTCCCTGATTCTCTCGGATCTTCTAGGGGAATATACCATTTCTGGCCTTTGGATTTTTTCTCTTGTTTGTTTTTTGCCGTTTTATACTCTTCTGCCATTTTGCATGATATTTTATTTGTTAGCTCGTTCAATGCCCTAAAATCATCTTCGTCTCTCATGATGTTCCAGATGTGTTTCCCAGCAAGTAGTCGTCTTTCCTCTGCTACAAATGACTGGTATTTAGGGCATTCAAACGAGACATGTTCCGGTGTATCGATTACGTTACAGTCCGTACATGTATTATTTGTCTGTAATTTAAATCTTTGCAAATATGAGCAATATGGACCGTGGCCTGTTACATAATGCACTAAACCCTTATTGGGATGAATGTGCTTAAATAGTAATCTTTCCTTTATGGATGGAAATATTTCAAGCACTCTTCTACCTTCTTTTATTTCATCCCATTCTCGTTGCCATATTTGTAATAAAGAATCTTTGATTTCTTTTTTATTCCTACACTTTTTACCAACAATGTCCATTATTTTTGAGTTATTTTGTTTTTTAAGCCAATAAGAGGCTGCTCTTAATCGAACTAGATAATCAATTGGCCATATACCCAATATTACTAGTAGTCCCATTGTTGGAGAAGTGGAAAATGCCCCTGTACATCTCAATAATTTTTTTCTTTGGGAGCTTCTTAAAGTACGTATAAAATGAACCTCGCGTGCCTTTTCCCCCCAAACTCCACCTCCATAGTTTAATATGGCTACAAAGATGCTATTGTGATAGATTTTTATTCCGTTAGCATGTATATTAAAATATCTTTGTCCAATATTGGCTAACTTGAACATAACTTTTTCTGCTCTAGTTCTTGTGTTTTCTACATGTTTCTTAAAATTTAGTTTTTCATCCAAATATATACCTAGATATTTATTTACTGCTTGTCTCTTAATATTTTTATTGTTAATTTTAATACTCGGATTTCTGTTTAAGTTTCCTTTTAAAAACATATATGATGATTTGTGAGGAGCAATTTCCAATTTTGCTTTTATGCACCAATCGTTTACATGATCAGTTATTACATTTGATCTCTTTTCAATTTACTTTCTATTATTTCCTTCTATTATTATTAGTAAGTCATCTGCATATGCGATAATATCTTTTATACTGTTTAATCCTTCTATTTTTTCTATTAGAGATTCCAAAAATATGTCCCATAATATTGGCCCTAAAATTGATCCCTGCGGACACCCTTTGGTAATTTCCTTTGTAATGATCTGGTTTGCACTCTTAACGTACACTCTTCTATTTTTACAATAATCTTATTACCATTACCAAAACGGCAATATTATTAGCCAGCAAATATTCTGTATTCAGAGAGGAAAGAAATGCATTTGAAACTGAATGTAAAATTTCGTGCCATCTTTTTTCTTTTGATGATTTAATATTTAGCATTATATTTTTCTTGACTTTCGTAGCTAACTGTATAATAATAATAATAATAATAATAATAATAATAATAATAATAATAATAATAATAATAATAATAATAATAATATTTTGTTTAAAATGGATATAGACACACATTTAGGAACAACATAAGTGTAAATACAAAAGAACATTAACATAATATATTATAACATTAATCATAACTTCCGGATACATTTCGAAAATCCAATTACACCACAGAAAATTGGAAATCTGAAATCTTTTTGGTGGGGGCTGATGATCCTACTCATAGTAGATGCATTAATTTTCAACGAAATCAATAGAAATATTTATCTGGACATGCGGAGAATTATGTCGTTTCTCAGATATTAGATGATTCCTTTTTCAAAGATATACCGCTTCCTTACATTATGCTGCACACACGAGGAATGATGTTTTTCCCTATATGGACGCACAATAGCATGACCTCCAAGATCTCCAGATCGATTTTTTTTTTGGAGATACATAAAGAAAATACGAACCTCTGGTAGAGGATTTTGTTAATTTGCTTTTGTGAATCAGTGTGTTTGTGAAAATGTTGCAAATACCGTCCGGACATACGGGGTGTATATGTAGAGATTTATTGAGTACCGTTAGAACTTAAACAAATGTCTAATTTTTACGGCAAGCAACATTTGAATACATTTATTAGTTCCTTATTGGTCATTTTCGTCACTAATAACTTGTGTAATCTTCTTGATATTAATGAAGAGAAAACTGCCAGGTAGCGTTAAACACTTGAGCACTCTACCTCGTAAAAAAAAGTACCAAACATACCTAGGATGACGATATTTATATCACTGTGAACTCTACCGTAACAGGCTGTAAGAGAAATATGTAAAAGGCTCTAACATATGCATCATCAACTTCCATAAATAGGAAAACACGAATAGAAAGAAACGTTGAACGCGGAACAAGCCTTTAGACTTATTTAGTAAGCCAATGCTGTTATATTTGTCTCTGAAGATAAAGATCAGTGCACATGTACAGCTTGTCTCAGCTTTAGGCGTGTAGAGACGACGATAGAGATCATAATACCGCGGTATATCACAGGATATTACGATTAAGTGCACTCCTCCTCTCCTCACAAAAAATCAATTGAAAATTGGAGTAGCTAACAGACCCTGTAATCTGTAATAAGGGTACGCAGAGTTGCTGATTCACTTCTTTGGATTGTGGTCCGCATTGCATTGGTCCATTACCAGAGAATGTTATCCGAACCTCTTGAGATGATTTTCTCCTTTTATAATCCATTAATGCTTCCTTGTACACATCTCTGCACTATTCCGCATGCATTGCCTTGGCTGTCAATAGAGACATTTCTTATAAACGCCTCAGGCAAAACATGTGGGCTTTCAAAAAAGCGCAAAATGGTTCCAAATCGATTAGAGGTTCTCCTTTTATGTATAAGGGTCGGTCCATAAGTTTCCGGCCTCGCCGATAAGAAAATCCTTATCTCCTGTCATACATTAACTATTAAGTAAATAATTGCAGTTGCAACTTCCGCTTCGCTGTGTTCAGTTGTTCACGTACAGTTGCATAAAGAAGGCTATGTGTAGAAGTTTGTGACATGTTCAAAATGGAGCATTGAGCTGTTATTAAGTTCTTCACAAAAGAAGGACTTATCCAAATGAAATTAAACAGTGATTGGACGGTGTATATGGGGAAGCATCTCCCTCATGTTCTACCGTAAAAAAATGGGCCAAACTTTTTCGGATAGGTCGAGAAAGCTTTGAAGACCAAGAGAGTGCAGGTTGGCCCTTGGATATGCACACTCCTGAAAACATCGCTCTTGTGTAAGGAGAAATTATGGAAGACCGGCGGCTCAAAGTTATAGAAATAGCAGCAAGGCTGAGCCTTTCTAAAACAATAATCCTTCGAATTATTCATAAACATTTAAACCTGAATAATAAAGTTAGTGTAAGATGGGTGGCTAGAACTCTTTCTTCAGTCCAAAAGCAGTAACGAGTCATCTGTTGTCAGGCATTTTTGGAACTCTGTCGTGGCAACGAGAAAGTTCTGCAAACCATTGTTACAGCAGTTGAAACAATGGTCCTCTACTGTGATCCCTTTCCAAAATAGAATCAATGGAGTGGCGTAAACCTGGCAAAGCATCGCCTCTAAAGGCCAAGGTCACTCAGTCAATCAAGAAGATCATGGCTACTATCTTTTGAGTCTGTGAAGGAATACACGACAACGCGCCTGTGCACACAGCTCTTTTGCAAAGGAAGCTGTGAAGAAGTGTGGCTTCAAGGAGATCGATCATCCACCCCACAGCTCCCAGTGACTATTTCCTCTCCTCAAAACTCAAAAAGGACCTTCAAGGAAGGAAATGTATGTGTGACGAAGAAGTGATGGATGCTGTTTATGTCCATTTTGCAGACCAGACTTCTGACTATTTTTGGGGGGGGGGGAGGGGATTGAAATGTTAAAATAAAGATGTAAGAAGTGTAATGCAATAAAGGATAACTATATTGAAAAATGGACTTACCCTTGAATTTATTTTCTCAGTTCATTCTATTTTAAATTTCCTAGTTTTTAACATTTGCAATGTCTTCTGTTTTGCACAGTTTTTTCCTTTATTTTACAAGAGGAGTTATGTCTGTTATTTGTTCAGTACTTCCAGAAATGTAAGAGAGCTAAGCCATAACTTAGAGAACATACTTGCAAATCTGAGCAAGTAAAAAACCAAATTATTCCCTTTTATGAGTAACATTTATCTTAATGATTTCCTGTAAAGCAGGGTTTGAACAATTATAGATCTCCACCTAAGTGCAACATAATGTTTAGTAAATCTTCATATTCTCTATCCCTACAGCTGCACATGTCATAGAAATGGCCATAACAATTAGTTCAGAAACTTGCAGTTAGTTTTTGAACTCTTACAAGAACCTTCAGCGGCGAATAGCTTAATACAGTATTTTGACTTTGTAAGTGCTGCGCTCTAGCGGAAACCTTGTGGAGCATTAGCTATTGATGCTCACTGCTGCAGGTTCTGGTCAGTTCTTAGCTGAAGACTAAAACAGTGTTTGTGTTGGGGAGTATTTTTTCCGCTTTCCGTACATTTTAACATAATTGTGTTACACGTCATCTTACACGGTATACTTAATAGACATGCTTATGATTTTTGTTATGTCTCAAAACTTCTGAGCAAAATGTACATCTATGTAGCATTCTAGGATTCCAAACTACTCCGTGATTGAGAATTTTAAAACGTGTAAAAGTTTCGGAATTTGAAGTGCTAGCAAACGTTGTTATAACAAATGCAGTCAAACCGCTAGAACTGGACGAACAATGTAAAGTTACTACAGTAATCAAACTACTTGTTCTCTAGTGGTTAATTGGTTGGGATATGAGGACATACAGGAAGTAAGCAATAGTTGCGTTGTGTGTTCAAGCAAGTGCCTCCTAGATTACGACTGCCCCGAGCGAGGAAGTCTATGTTAGCAGTGCAACCAATCTTCAAGGGCGTCACAGAGCTCAGCGTCATTGGTGTATGGCATAGAAGATACCCACTCCCTTACACCTTCTTCATTTCGACGACATTATCTCTTGTGCGTCAAAAACGGAAGAGTCGTTTTTGGACGAATCTTTATTGATGGCTGTACCATTTCAGCGTGCTACATACAGAATACGAGCATCTTCAGACTGTATCAACTTCTTCCAACAGACAGTGCGAGCTAACGGAGCAAACGTATTGAAGCAACGACGCTACTACAAAATTCTCAGTTTCAATTGGCAACCCTTATATTTAGAGTGCAAAATATTCTTGCATTAGTGAAAGAAAATTGCACTCCATACCTTTTTATTTTTTGTTTGGGGATGAGAGAAGAGAAAGAGATGTTGGTAAAGGATTCCAGATGATTTCGCAGTCTTATTTCGAGAGAATTCAGCGGGAGAAATATTGAGCAGTCTCACTTCTCTTTTTGTAGGAAAAATTCATAGATAAGGTGGCGATGAGTTCTGTTCTGGCTGAAGTGTTATTAATATGAACCTGATATTTAAATGACCAACACAGCAGTATTATTGTAACGTGATTAAATACAAATCAAGCAGCTCATCACTGAATTTCTCTTCAAAGTTCAAGGGCAAATTATTTAGGTCAACAGTATTAGCTTGTCAGCCATTTTTATATGACCAAGAATATACTGGAGCAAGTATCTGAACTGTCGGTGCATATTTCAGATGTCCCTGGAACTTAAAAACCGAAGACGGATCTTGTGTCTACGTTCATAGAATGTTCAACGTAAGCATTTAATTCACCAGCATATCCTAGAGCACTATCAACGTGTATATTGCTTTAGTAAACCATAAGAGAAATATTTTAATGATGGGGATGTTTGCCAATTGATCCTGAAGAATACTTATAAGTATTATAATTGGAGAGTTCCAGCGTCTTCACATATTCGAGTTCATGGCAGTAACCAAAAAGAGCATAATAGAGGAAATAAATCAGCTGATCACAAAGAAAAATCTCACCTCTGAACCAATAACTTCTAACATGGAAAAGTTTTAATAATCTAGGGTTCAAGATGAGAGTGTCCTGAAATATATTTACGTAGACCAGTAACTCTCTTGCTCTGCTTTAGTTACCTACTTGTCCAGCCCCTGTTCGGTAGGGAAATCTTCCTTCATTTAAAAGACAGCGCAGGTAGGCCACCTGTTATAATCTTAAATAGAGCTTAATCGTAAATGTGCAGCTCTGTCAGTGCATCATTAATGATCGTAGACATATTCAACGTTCATTATGAGAGACGATTCCTTATAAGAGTACCTCTGATAAAAACACAAACAAATTTTATGCACCACAGACAAAGAACATTGCAAAACGCTTGTAAATCTTTGATAATTAATCTTCTTATACGGGAGACATAGTGCAAACTTTCAAAGTAACTCCAAATTGGAGCGCAATAGGCACATGTCAGCAGTTTTTGTCATTACAGCGCCTGCACATACTTCTTGGTGTATTGATATCAGCAGTTGCAACAATTTAAAATACAAATCTACTGTCTTTTTAAGTGCTACTGGATATTCTTTGTTTGATATATCTCCTGATTGTTGTCAATGAACTGATGTTTATTAACATGCTTTCTTAGTTGCTGAAAGAGTATTATGAGCTCTACTTGGAATGGGCCCACTGTAATCAACTTATAACACCTTACCTTATTTAGGACCATGTTCAGAGTATCATTGACTTTTTCATTGAACTGAGGGTAATGAGAAGGCAAAATAAGCACAAAAATGATCTGAAATGGAGGTAGAAGCATCCTTTGGTGGCATTGATTGATTTATTTATGGACGCTCTTTAACATCTCAGATCATCAGCGTCCCATTCAACTCAGGGCGTAAAACGGCCGACAAATTTTGCTCAGAGGCCTCTCTTTCAGGCTTGAGGTTCTTTTTCGTGCCGTAAATGTACGACACGGGACCCACGGCTTTACTTCCCTTCCGAAGGAAGCCATACTGAGGATTTTTACGCCCCGAAAAAATCCATCGGTTCTGGCCGGGTTCGAACCCGCGATCTTGGGTGTAGGAGGCAAGTATGGTAATCACTACACCACCAGGACCGACTCTTTGGTGGCAGACCATACCAAACGTTCCAAGAGTTATAAAACATTAGAATGAAGTTTTTGAGATTCCTGTTACAATCAATTCAGCTAGCTCCTTTGCAGTGGTATAAATCTTATTTCAGAACTCAAAATTAAAATCAAAATCAAAGGTTAACGTATATGAAGTGACTAATAGTATACACGAAAGGTAATGGATAGTGGAAGGATTACGCTAATACGTCTTCTAGACTTTTCGAATGCCTTCGACAGTTATTGACCTATTAGTTGCAAACTTAAAGCACCGCACTTTTTTCGACAGTACCATAGCCTGGATAGATCACTGTCAACTGTGTATTTACTCCAATATAATCAACATTTCTCCTGGTGAAAACAAAGGTCTATGCTAGAACTATTACTATTACCGTTACCTTACACATTGCAACAGCATATTTATGCCAAACTGTATTTACACTCTTGGCCTGATTGACATGATGACTATAAGTATAATAATTAACTGTGACTTGAACTTAATAGGTTAGCGCAATTAAGTCTCAGGTTATCTTAATATAGCATTATAGATCAACGTGTGCTAAAATTAATAATCCTCCTGTACTAGTAAACAATTTTATTATTCCATATAATTCTGCAGTGAGTAACTCAGGACTATATATGAACTCTCATCTTGAGTGAAATAATCAGGTGAATCATATATGTAAGAAATGTAACCGTTTTGTTTTGTGCGGTCACAAAGCGGTTAATTGTTCCAGATGATAATAACTTACGATGCCCGATTTTGTTGTTTCGCGCTCTCGGAGTCGCGGGATAAGGAGAAAGAGGGGATTAGGAGAACAACAACTCTCTGCTGCATGGATTTATCGATATGTTTATTGGAACCATAACCATTGGATGCCTCCTGATGCGCTGTTTATGTAATGTTCTCGAAGCTCAAGATGATGACGTTACACAACTGTACATCGGGAAGATTTGATCTCAGAGCGACTCTCTAAATACGATTTACTATCTGCTGTAATTGACGTCGTCAATGAGCATTCCGAACCACTTCATTTTATACTGTGAGCTTAACGAAAACCGCAAAACTGTTCACTGAAATTGCTTGCTGCATAATCATCAACTATCACTCTGTGAAATCGCAAACTATTTCTCGCCAAGACTGCTTTTTTCCTTACCTTCCAACAATTGCGTGCATTTCTGTTCCTTCCCTTCCAAAACTGCGTGATTGTTGCTCCTGCCTTCCAAAGACTGAGTGTGTTTTTGAGGAAATTTCTCCATAAATTCGAATTTGGACCATGTGACTCACTTAGCTCATACAAACGGACTCCAGTCGTTCAAAATCAAAGGCTCTGATTGGTGAGTCAAAACTCAAGTTAAAGCGCCGATACTCAATATTTCAAAATCCTCGTTTCTTATAGGTGGGCGATTGAACACGCGTCCACGCTATGCCAGAGTACGTTCAGATATTTTATCATCTCTTAAGGAATGCTCAACAGTACCTAATGGATTTTGTCGTCTCTCTAGAATACAAGTACCGTTTCGATCCATCCTCGCCAGGTGTTAGCTTGTCTTCTACCGGGGACTCGAAAGTAAAACCACCAAACGATATGTGTTCTAGAAACACTTTCTTTTGCAAAGAATTTTCCTACATATTCATATTATAACTTATTGGATATTAATTATACACTTTAAATCACACCTCTGGTCATCCAGTCTCCCTTTTGAATGTTTATACCATGTATACTAAATATTAATAATAGAATACGCTTCGTGGTATTTACAAGACATAAGACATTACAAGTCGATTTTGCTGACTGTCTCTGTCATAGCGCAGCTCTTCCCGGGCGTGTGTTGTATTGTTGGTTTCTTAATTGGAAAGTATACGTAAAGTGTATTATGCCTCAGGCGTTTACAGCAGCACAGCTTGTCTTTATGTACGATTCATCTGTGTTTACTCAGTGTGAAAGAATCATAGGACCATACATTTGATTCAGTTACTTATGTGAATACCGTACTAATCCCCTTTTTCAGAGAATTAAGCGACAGGGAGCGTGACCATGGATTTTTTTTCAACCGAACTCTGCTATTGCTCTCACTGCGAATAAACCCATGAGAAAAATTCACGTGTTTTCACAAGACAGAGTTATTAGTATGAATTTGTGGCCCCTTCGGTCACCCGATTTAATGCCCTACAATTATTTTCTCTGGCACAAATTAAAAAAAATGCCGTGTACAAGACAAGTACTCAAAAGAAAATATTTGACAGATTTCTCAAAATAAACTACAGCAAGTGATGGATACTTTCTAAAGAGAAATTAAAAATATATGGAAAATGAAGGCGGGCACTTTCAACATCTCATTTAATAATTTGTTAAATAACAAGCCTCTTAATTTTGTTTGTACGTTGTATGGCTGGTTCGTCTTATTGTTTTATCCTTCTGCTAATTAACGAAACCCGGCTGGCCAGTTAACGGCTCACGAGCGACGCGCTCGCCCATTGTCAAAAACTCCGGGGAAAACAAAACTGATCGCAGTGTATTTATATATTTTCATAGGACACTTAACATTTTGTTGCATTATTGTACAAGACACAATTGACATAATTCGTTTTAACCTGAAGTTATTCGAATATTAGCACTTTATCAACACATGTTATACTTATGGCCTTAACTCTGTCAGCATAAATAAAACATTGTGTAAAGGTAGCTTCAAAAGTTCAATCTTATTTGTTTGACAACATTCCATGATGCTTAGGGTTGTACACTCCGTTGGATTTGATTGGATTGGATTGGTAGGGGCGGAGAAGGATGTTTGGGTTCTTCAGTCTTGCTCAAGTATTGATCCCAGAAGCCCTTACTGGATACTTGGGTGATGAATAACGGGCGTAAGAGGTTCCTAACATTGTTTCCATCGCCGTCGTAGTCTAGCGGTAGTGTTTGCGCATCTTCCACGGCGGGCCCAGGTTCGATTTTCGATTGGATTAGTTTCCTAGATTTTTTTCAGGGATTTTCCCTCAATCATTTAAATGATTACCTGGGAAATTTAGGCCACAATGACTCCTGAACTCTTTCGGCCAAGTTATCATGTCATCTATCGGCACAATAGATCTTCAAAATAGTGGTACCATGATCATAAAAAAATTACATTACTTCCAGATAGAATATTTCCACGTCAACGCCCCCCCTCCTCTAGCAGTAGTTAGAGCCCTCAGAAGGGTGACCCCATACCAGATGCTAGAATAGATACTTTTCAAAGTGCAAGTCACTGTCACATCGCAGCAGCTCACTCGCACATGCATTTTAGACCCTATAACGGAACCAACGGAATTAAATTATATAAAATTGGAGAGCAGTAAATTCCGTAAAGAAACGATCCATCCCAGCATTTGTCTTGGTGACTAAGAAACAACGTAAAACACTCAACCTGGTAGTAGCGTGGAATTTGAAGCCAGGATCTTCCGATTGCAAGTCCCAAACGTTAACGCCTGAGCCACCCCTCCCGGTAGCCATAAATTAAACATTTTGACTGAATTTAAATATTTTATATGTGTAATAACTTATATTCTGTATTGCTTGCACAGTAAGGAGAAAATGCAAAAATAATTTTGAGATAGTTAAACATATTGTTTACGTTATAATGATGCGTTATGCAAATCATTAAAATGAAAAATTGAAAATAAATATTAAACAAGGGTGTTCTAAAAATTCAGGGCCTGACTCAGAGATGTCGTGAAGATGACCAAATTAATATGATAGCTGTTAAGTATCAACCTTTAGTTGGCGTGCTGTAAAATTTCAGGCGTAAGTGTAGTTACTTGTTTGTGATGATGGTGTAAACAAACTGGTGTTAACATTTTCTACAAAATGGATACGAGCTGTGATGAAGTTCTTCGTTTTGAAGAGTTTAACTTCAGCGGAAATATAAAAAGTTGTATTTCGCATTAAAGGTTTCTTCCCCTTCGTTTTCGACAGTTAAAATGTGGGTTGCTGAATTTAATCGTGTTCGTGCATATGGGTGCTCAGGGCGTCCGAAAACTGCTACGACCGACGAATTTGTGACAAAAATTCACAATTCCGTACTTAATGATCGCCGCTTGAAGGTACGCGAGTTGTCTGACATTGCAAAGATCTCGATAGGCCATGTTCACTACATTTTACACGAAGTTTTGGGCATGAGAAGCTTTCTGGTCGACGGGTGGCGCATTTGTTAACAATGGACAAAAAATGCATTCGAACGAATATTTCGCAAGAGTGTTTAGATTTTTTTCAAACGAAATTCCAGTGTTTTTCTCTGACTTTTCATAGCAGTAGATGAAACATTGACTCATCACTGCATGCCAGAGAAGAAATAGCAGTCCAAACAGTGAGAGGCAACAAGTGAAAGTGCACCAGAAAGTAAGAAAGGTTCTATCTGCAGGAAAAGTCGAGGTTACGGTTTTCTGTGAATCTCATGGTGTGGTGCTCGTAGACTAGCTCCATAAGGGCAGAATATTGCGCTTCACTATTGGCCCAACTGAAGGATGCTATTATGGCTAAACGTCCACACCTTGCGAAAAAGAAAATTCTCTTTCATTATGACGATGAACCTTCACAATTGTCTGGGATTGTTGCTGCAAAATTGCGTGATTTTCGCTTTCAAGTGCTTCATCTGCCATATTCGCCGGATTCAGCTCCCAGTTATTATTTTTTGTTCCCAAACCTGAGAAAGAAACGGTTTGGTGGACGAATATCAACATCAAATGATTGAGACAGACTCTTATTTTTCACATTTGGACAATTCTTATTTGAAGAGAACATTAAAAAATTGGAAAGTCGTCGAACTAAATGTGTTAGTATGCAAGGTGTGTATGTTGAAAAAAAAAATGTATCTTTAATCTTGTGTTTTCTTGGTCAGACCGAGAACTTTTAGACGCCCCTCGTATAAGAAATGATACAAAGAAGAATAGCAGAGAATTTCGATGTGACCAATATATGTGAAGGTTTTAAATAAGCTAAAAGAGTAAATACAGAGCAGGTAAAGAAGTTTATACAAAGAAACATGGCATATTGCAGGTATTTTTATTTAAATGTCAGGAAACTTTTGTTCCTACCTTCACTATAAATATTACTCTTCAAATAACACGTTTCAAAAATTCCAAGAAAATTTATTGGTGCGCCTGTATTTCAGCATGTGACGAGGCTTATATTTATGGCCATATAATTTTGCTTTAGCACTAAAGTTAAGTTATGTACCAAGTCCAGTTTTATTCTATACTTTCTTTCAGTTGCATTCACTTTCTTTAGCAGAAGCAAAAGACACTTGTTCTGGTTTACGCATTAGGTTATCTTTCAACCACGCATCGATATCTCTTTCCAAAGAGAAAAATCAAAGCGAGATATTCATTTCATTTGTTTCAAATCACAAAAAAGTTATTTTAGGAAGGGACTAAGAGAATTGAATCTGACAGCAGAGAAGCAGAACTCGCATTCGATTCACTAATGCTGACTATTTGTGTAAAAAAAAAGATGTGTTCCTTACATGAGTTGACAAAACATGTCATTAGCAATAGATATGGGAGATCACAAATATAAAACAATGCTTATATGAGAATTATTAAATGCTAATGAGATATTTGCAGTTCATTAAAATCTTCTTTCAATGTATTTACGTGTAGAAAAGTGCAAAACCAGAAATATCAGAGATATAGTTTTTCTTTTTACCAGACAGAGGTAGGCTAAAAAGTTATTTTGGCTGTTACCTAAATTTGCTACGCTTATGAGCCAGCAGCTGCAAGTTGCGTGTGCAGCGCTAACTGCATTATTAAGACAGTAAGTTCCTACCCTAAGGATGGAGGCGTGGATAATAATTGGCATCTTGCGAACCAAACCTTTTTCTTCCTACATTACTGCCCGTAAATCAGATGTTTGAGCAGGATCGCCTCTGTACCATAATGGTGTAGTTACTCATTGTCAGGTTAACCCACTCTATTAAACGCTGCATTAGTAGGCACTTTTAGGCAGGTCCTCAGCTCAATGTGCTTATGCCTGGAGCTTTAGTTATGATGAACGAAAATTAGCAAAGTTGCGTTGACATCGTAAACAACATATGGTTTATATTAAAACAATGCCTAGTTATTTTATTCATTGGATTTAATGTAAAGTTGTCAACCTTTGGTACGAGTCAGAGAAGCTGTTCTCTCTAGTGGTGACTAGAATTATTTCTTTGCCTGAAAATGGAAAGATTACAACCGATGTTGTGAATCGCAGCGGGTAAGAGACTTTGTATTGTGTAGGTCCTTATTGGACGCATTTAAAATGGCCGCACACACCAGGAACATTTTAAAACTTACTTCCAAACTATCGGTTTTACAATCAGTCCTTTTAATTTTATCTTTAGAATTTAAAGATGTTTCAGTTATGTAGAATGCGTTAATATACATTCATTAAAAAGTCAACTCATTAAAACCAAGACCAGGTGATTGTGAGAAAAAGAAATATCAATCATAAAAAATCGCAACGTTTGTAACGGGTACTCTCTGATACCGGAAGTGACACATTACACTCGTGACATGTACTCGTCGGTCCTGGTAACCATGGTGCTAGTGGTAGCCATACTTGCCTTCTAAACCCAAGATCTCGGATTCGATTCCGGTCAGGACCGATTGATTTTTTTCGGGCGTAAAAATCCTAAGAATGGCTTCCTTCGGAAGGGAAGTAAAGCCGTGTCGTACATTTACGGCACGAAAAAGAACCTCAAGCCTGAAAAAAGAGGCCTCTTAGCAAAATTTTTTTGTCATTTCATGTTCTGATTTGAATGCGACGCTGATGACCTGAGATGTTAAAGAGCGTCCGTAAATAAACCAAATCAAAAAATCAAGTGACACGTACTCGCATTTGGGATATTGTAACATTTACAAATTCTTTCCATGGATGCTTGGAGTCGTCATTGTTAGAAAACTTGTGAAAATATGAGGCCATAGAGGTACCCTGGAAAAGTGACTTAATGAGGAAGAAAAGGCTCTCTTAATAAAATTTAAGGATAATTTTAAATGGAATTTATTACAAATAATTGTTTAAGATCCTCAAAACAATAATTATTAAGGCGCAGCACATTAACAATTGACGTTACATTAAATCAGTGTACTGCAATAATAATAATAATAATAATAATAATAATAATAATAATAATAATAATAATAATAATAATAATAATAATAACAACAATTAGAAAAGGTTTAACATGAAAATGTTTAAAACAAAGTCCTCACAACATATCTCTTACAAAACCGGCCCATTTTCTAATAACTTGTGTCAGACGTAGAGCACTACAACAACAACAACAATAATAATAATAATAATAATAATAATAATAATAATAATAATAATAATAATAATAAGCTGGGCTACAAACGACTTGCATTCGCACCTCAAAGTGCAAACACTACAATAAACATTTAAAGACATGATGATGCAATGATTACTAAGGCAATATAATTTTAACCAACATCTACAGCCCTGTAATTACAATAAGAAAATATTATCAAACAAACTAATAAAAATTAGCTTAAAATCAGAACGTTTTATATTTTTATACCTGGGTCCTGAGTACAGCTAAGCGATTCCTCAAAATTTCGAATTAATATATGGAAAGAGTTACTCCAACCCCAGGAGCGTCTTGACTATGTATATTCAGAAGGAATGCTCAGAAGTGTCTCCCTCTCTCTCCAGTGGTACGTAGGAAAGCTAGCTGCTTTGCATGTTCGTTAATAGAGAGGCATATTAGCCAATCAGTGAACACTTCGAACATGTGGCGATTCCCACGTCACGACTTGAACAGATTGTAGAAGGAAAAGGATATTGATATAGATACATGAGTGAATGCAAATCCGTCACACACCTTGTTAAATATATGTTAGGCCTGTCTAAAATGTTTTCACAATTTAAAAACAGTTTAAAAATTATTTCAGTCAAAGCAATCAGGAAGTCATAAAATATTTACATTTGTTGTATTTTTATTCCTTTTAAAGAAAGCTTCACCGCTTTTTTACTGAATGTTCATATTTATTGTGCCAAACATTTGCACTTGCGTGCTTACTACATTTCTTGTGTGAATATAACATGTATATGCGTGCTATACTTAATATATAGATATAGTGTTTTACTCCTAGAATTTTCATACACTTCGAAATGGCAAATAAAGAGAGAGAGAGAGAGAGAGAGAGAGAGAGAGAGAGAGAGAGAGAGGGTGAAAGCAAAGCTCTAAGGAAATAGGGAGACTTTGGAACCAAGAGTGACATAGCTGAATGTTATACAAATGGCTTCTGGGAGCAGAAACTGATAAAAATGGAAGTGAAATAGACATAAATTACAGAAAAAGAAGAGGTGGACAGTAGGAGGGCAGAAGTGAAACAGCAGATGTATAATTATAGTAGTTTAATTATACTTTATTAGTTTTTGCATTGTCATTGTCATAGTAAATGGAATAGTGGTTTAAAAGAACATTGTTTTAAAATGACACACCTCTGAATGCGATCTCATTTGCTGACAATCAAGTCATTTTCGCCCCAACAGAAGACAAAGTATGGAGAGCCCAGAAGTTTAATTGACAAACTTTTATTTATTTATATATTTTTGTTAGTTAACTTTGCGGCACTTATAAGTATTAATTTTACTAATAAATTAGCATACAGATATATGACTGGACACATGTTGGTGCTGTAGTCTAGTGACAACTGTATTTGCCTCATAGACCCAAAGTCGCGGGTTTATTTTTAGCCATAAAATCCATAATTATTCATATGAGACAATTCACCAAATAGGACTGAAGTAGCGGGGATGGGACCTTAAGACCATAATCTGAATAATAGTTTCTTTTAAATCATAAAAGAAACAAGGATGAATTACTAGAACAGAATGAGTTGTCATTGACCATGTTTCATCACGGGTTTGCAGTTGTTTTACAGATATAGAGAATCGTATCCACTGTAACTATTTTAAGTAAAGTTCTTTTTACTGTACCAATTATTTTCATACATTTTGTTAGCTTGATACCTATAATTTTCCCCTTTTATTTCTTCTAACCCCACTTTTATTAATAAAAGAAAACCTTGTACCTTCCTAGTTCCATCGTGTTTCCTCTATTGCTAAAATCTGCATTTTTTCCCAACACTTTACAAATACCTGACACCACACTGCGCTTTAACCCTACACAATTACAAAAACCCACATTTCTCTTTGTTTGCCTAAACTGTTCTGAGTCACTTCTCAGCACAAAGCTGTGTTTTTCCTGCTTCTAATTGGATTCCACCTGCTTACTATCCGCATCATTATTGGGCTCGCAGTCACGATCACTGCCAATGACTAACAGCGACCCACGTGGTGTTGACACTGTATCGTAGTAATTGTGATACCAAACACCTTTCTCGTCATCTCATCTTCCCAACCGCCAACTGCTGAGCTTTGCCAGTAAACTTCTCTCGGGGTAATTCTTTTCTTTTGCAATGATGCCAGTTTTCGTCCCCTCGACCTTGGCCCAGCCAAAATATATTACAAATTCTAATAGAGAATTCTGTCGGCAGGTGAAATCATATCAACAAGACCATTGCAAACTATAAGGGATTTGGTATGAGCAAGTACAGCGTATGGGCTACTCAAGAAAATATTAATTTAGCGACCAAGAAGATGGGGAAGTTGCGGATGAAAGTGAGGAGAAGCCTATCGTGTTGGAAGAACAGGATGACAGTGGTGAGGTTTCCTGCTATGACTATCACATTACCCATGTTTATCAAATTTCCTATATCTTTCGGCTTACTTTGGATATACTTAAAAAGGAACCATTTCTTGCACGATACATATCTACTCCCATTTCCCTTATATCTCTTTTCCCCTCACTATAGGAGCTTCCTCCAAACACGTCCTTCTTTATTGATTGCTAGCTTAGTACTCCCCGAAAGGTTAGTAGGCTGTTAACATACAGAGAACAAAGGAAGGCTCCGTTAAAGTTCTGTTACGTTATAGTAACATTTTAGCAGTTTTGATCATCTGAAAAATGAAACGAAGAAGGCCCCTGCATGGCAAAGCTTTCTATTGAATGAAAACACTTGTGAATGAATAACATTCAAGTTTGCTCTCTTTTTTAAAGGACTTGTTTGAAGCAATGTGCCTCTGATACATTTAAGGCATTTTATCATGCCTTACATCTACAGAAAATTTCATTTACTTAGATGGTGAAACAGTTTGAGGAAGTAAAAATACAGAACATATTTTAACAATTGAAAAGGCAACTTCTGGTCTGCTAAGAAACATGCAATATACTTGGAAAAATTAGAGAAGAGGATATAACGGTTGACTTACGAAGAAAATGGTTCATAATTTGTATGATAAAACAATATGTTCAAGGTTCCAGTAAAGTAAAGAAGGAAAAAAGGAAGAAACCGGACTTCTGAAGTTATTTCCGAAATAAAAGTGGATACAGAAGAGTTGTAAAAGTGAAACTAATATTATAAAGACATTTCCGAGAACAGATAAAAGAGTTATTACAGTTTTCTACTTCTTAAACAGCGCGTGTGATTTCAGATTGAGAAAAGTGTGAGTGAGTTCTAATGCTAACTCGCTTGTCGGCCGGCAGACAGGCATTGAAGTCGCGCATACGGGTGACAGAGGGCAGTAGCGTATGCAACGCATTACGCTGAATGATGAAGGTAAAGATGGGGATGAGATAATGGTGGAGCAATGGCTGAATTGAAGGGGAAACCGTGTGCCCGCAGTAAACTTATCCAGGCAGTGCTTTGTTCCCCACAAATCCCACTTAGGCCGCTGAGGTCGAACCCTGGCAGTCTTAGTAGGAGACAAGCATTCCAATCACTCGGCCACGGCGCCGCCCAAGAATTTTACGGTTTTTCATAATGGCACCGGCTTTCAGTTTTTCTAATGTTCATCCGGAAGACTTATGACATAGTATTTAAAAGACAACTAAAATAATTTGAAAATACTTGTATATTCGTCATTTGGTTTCAACGTTGCTTTTTCTCTCTTGATTCCGTGTTGTTCTTGAAAATCTTCCTTCTTTTATACATCCCAATTTTCCTCTTGCATCTTTTTTCTCCGTTCCTTCCATTCTCATTCTTCCACATTTTACTTCACTATTTCCTTAAATGATCGTTTTCCTCTTTATTATATTTCCCTTTCTTTTACTCCTCTTTCTTCTCCCTTTATTATATTTTTTACTTCTTCTGCCTCTAGGTTATAGTTTTGTTTTTTCTTTCTTCCCCTCCGTTTCTTCTTCTGTTTGGTCTTCTTAAAATCCATCCTGCTTCTTATTTGTTTCTTTTTTCTCCTTTTATCACCCGTTCGTCTCTTATATTTGAGCACAATTTCAAACTTTGGTTCTCCGTCGTTGATGCAGTCACTTGTATTGTGCGAAGGAACAACTCAGTTGAGTAGGGGCTCCTTTAAAAGAAATACAGAATGGGCGAAAGTCCCTTTCCTCAATAGTATGAAAACCTAAGAATACTATGGAAGGCGACTTTTCGGCCATTCTGTATATAAATGCTAAAAACACGTCACATATGGACGCTTGCTGAGTATTAAAAGAAAAACATAAAAAAGACAAGGACGGCTGTTACGCCACTGTTGCCATCCACAGAGTCATGATGAGTTTAATATACACGCTGAACTTTCACCTGCCCGGCCTGTGGTCTCCCGA
The DNA here is from genome assembly GCA_030762175.1 of Metallyticus violacea. Lineage (NCBI taxonomy): Eukaryota > Metazoa > Arthropoda > Insecta > Mantodea > Metallyticidae > Metallyticus > Metallyticus violacea. The sequence continues at coordinate 84,470,334 of CM060839.1, forward strand.
GGCACAAAAAGGGAGCATATTTCCTTATAAACCCCTTTTCCTTGGATCGTTATGGCCCGGAGCTAAATTAACTGCTGCACTGAATGACTAATGGTTGCTAAGACAGCCATTTACACCTGGGATATTACCTGCCAAGCGGAATCCGCCCATATTTTGCACCCTTTAGTTTCACACCTTACCCTCTCATTCTGCAGAACCTGACTTGCGGGCACTAACCTTTGCGTATTTACGGTTTGGCGCGTGAACATGATTTAAATCGTTGTAATTCATACACAAGCAGCAGTTACATGTTGAATAAACATAATGCGGTGTTATTGCTGCTAATAACATAGGCTAGGGAGATTATTTTTATTATCGTACCAACCGTTTGGCATGAGTTAAAGACCTTATATACCTTTCCTAGAAAAACCTACCAGAATCAAATATAAGGATTGTAGAGTCAATTTTCTCAATTCAGGTTCAATTAGTAGCCGTGTAAAGTCAACTGGAAGTTAGCTTAGTATTTTTACAGTATATTACTGATTAATACTTCCTTTGACAAATAGCTGTTACTATTTAGAGAGTTTCACGGCCTTCAACTTCCATATCAGCTTCACTGAAATAAATTAATTAGTAAAATCACAAAAAATGCATAGTATTCATTCTCTTCCATGTTCAAAACAATCATATATTCATTATGTGCTTACAATAGCAAAGTAATTATAGTAGATTACAATAATTCCAAGGTTGTTCTTCCCGAGTCAATGCATCCTGACCTAAAAACTATTTTTCAGTGAATAACGATGTCATCTTTCAAATATTTCGGTGGATCAGAGACTGATTTTTTGCTTTATTTATGGACGCTCTTTAACATCCCAGGTCATCAGCGTTCCATTCAATTCGGGGCGTGTAACAGTAGATAAATTTTGCTTAAAGGCCTCTTCTTTCAGGCTTGAGGTTCTTTTACGTGTCGTAAATCTACGATACGGTACCCACAGGGCTTTACTTCCCTTCCGAGATTGAACCCGCATTCCTCCTCCTCCTCCTCCTCCTCCTCCTCCTCCTCCTCCAGGGAGTTGTGATTTGCGCTACCGAAAAATTTTAACGTTGAAATTCCTATAACTAATGTGTAATGCGTTTTTGTGCAACAGCAACGTCTATAGAGGTCTTCTATGTTGCACCTAATGTTTGTATTGCGGCGAGTTTATCTCCATATTTTGACCGAGGGAGATGAAACGGAACGATAATAGGGGCCTTAATTATGTGCATGCACTAATAGAAACGTCACCACTGGGACACGAGCATTTTCAGGAAAGCCTCCAATTTTAAACGACTGGTTGTTGTTACGTTAGAAAGTCGAATTAAATAATTTAAAAGACTATTAGACAATTATAGAGAAACTATGTGTTAATAGCAACACAGTCATATATTTTTTTAAATATGGGAAAATTTGCAGTTATTTCATTTGAAACAATATTAAATTTGAAGTTTCAAAACACTATCCACCAGCCCTAGCACCTCCTTATACTGCGGTTTGTTATGTAGTAAGATGTTGTTGGTGAAGTTTCACGTATATTCGCGAAGTATTTTTTATATTTCGTTTCGTATCAATTGAATGTGAATGGAGTGAGTACTTTACAAACCTTACATCTCAAGCTTTTTCTTTGCGATCAAGTGAAACTTTTAAAACACCAAATGCAAGTATTAATTTGAACCAACCTGTGATTTCAAAACACTGGAAATGTACAATTCCTTTTGTGGAGACAACTTCACCTTGCAGATTCTAGTATTTAATCATAGAGTCATCGATAATTATTGAGAATGCCAGCTCTCACACAGAGCGCCAAGCAATTGATTACTCGAAGAAGAATAACATCGAATCAATGTCCGCATTCACCTGATTTATCGCCTAACGACTTCTTTTTGCTCCCGAATGTCAAACAAAAATTGCGTGGACAGCGATTTTCATCACCTCAAGAAGCTATTGGAGCCTTTAAAAACCATACTTTTGATATATCAACTTCATAGTGGGAAAAAATGTTTAGAGATTTGGTTTGAACGAATACAAAAGTGTATAAATCTTAAAGACAATTATTTTACAAAACAATAAAACGGTTTGTTCCAAAATTATTTTTCTTTCCTAGCTTATGTAAAAACTTAAAAGTAACCCTCGTAAGCAGTTATATATAACTTTTGCTCATGCCATGATAAACCAATGTTGTCCGGTTGCCGTGTTTTGCTTCTTCCCTACGAGAACCGCATACATCCAGCCGACCGTTGATGGCACCACTCGCAGTAATTGCCATATACTTTCAGTCTTGTATCTTAGATTTTTTTGTGTAGTCCCTTGTTTGCGAGGGGAAAAAAACTGCCATGACTTATGACACGAGCGCACGTGTGTGTGTAGAATTCAGAGTTTCAAATGGAACTATGGTATACTTTTAGGCGTTATGATTATCCTCATTAAATTAAATTTTTGTATATTAAAAACATGAGAAGTACAGTTTTGGAGCAGTACTACAGAGCTATTACACTTTATGATCAGTAAAAGAAAAATTGGGGGAAAAAGTATAAAATAACATCCGACAACTATCATTTCCAAAGCCACATTATCTTAAAAATGGTTGAGCAGCTTTGATTTTTTAGCTCTCATAGTCTCAGAAACATGGCACGGTCTGAAATTAGGGTAAAACATTATTACAATACTAGGTGAATGTAGGAGAAAGTATCAACTTAATCGGAAGATATTAATGCAACAGAAATATTATGTGATTGCTTTAGGAACTCGTGCACTGAGACTACTAACTGCGCATATTTTATGAATGGCTGTATCAAGCAAGTGCAGACATATTTCTCTGTAACATTGAACATATTAAACATGTTTTCGTGATCATTCTATGTTTGTTATCACTATCATTTTAATAACTGTTGGATATATAATTTTATCTTTAATAATAAACAAAAATATTGAGTTATTTCTATTTGAATACAAACTGACTAAAATAGTTTAAATAAAATTATGAACATGCATTGCTAGGTACATGTAAAGCCCAAACTATCGTCATGTTGAGCATCCTTTATTATTAAATATTTGGCGCGTTAATCTTGGTGAATTTATCATAGGCCGTGACTTTTTTGAAGGCTAAATTACCTGAGGCATATTGTCAGATAAAACGACCTGCACTCTTGGAAAATGTACCCCTCGATGTAAGATGTAAGAACACCGTAGCGTCAACTTTGTAAGACTCACACGCGAGTTACTGGATCGGAAGTAATGATCTTGTTACTTGGTCATCCTGTTCATCTGACATTCCACTTCTGGATTATTTTATATGTGGAAGCGTAAAACAAAGTCAGTCAAGAAAAAATTGTGTTAACATAACAAGCAGAAAATGATGAGCACTAATCATCTTAGACGCTTACAGTTAGAACAGTTACTCAAAATTCCCACCATCGGCGTCGATACACTTCTGAGTACGTTGAGCAACGTTTGTGAAAGTGTCCTAAGCGATTGCAGCACATGCCATTTCAATTTCTTCCCGAAGTGCTGCCATTGTAGCTGGTTTTCTACGGTATACAACATCCTTAAGTGTTCCTCATAGGTAGAAGTCCAACGGATTTAGACCCGGAGAACGCAGTAGAAACTCAACCGGACCTCTTCGTCCTATCCAGTGCCTTGGAAGATTGTCATTCAAAGTACGCACGTACATCTCGGTGGTAATGGGGTGGTACACCATCCTGTTGGAAGTAAAATTCTTCATTTCCATAGAGTGTATTAATGGCGGGTAAGATGGATGTGCGTATCATGTTCAGGTACACTGGGCCAGTTGATAATCTTGTCCTCATTTCTTCATTGTTGATTTACCTGTCACGTAGCAACGCTATCATAATGTATTGAGTCACGTCTGGTTACAGAACATCATGCTGGACATTACTGTTGTTTTTCGGTGCAACTTTGAAATATATTAAATAGATATCTACTGTGGAAGTGTATATACATTTTTGGCAACCTCGGTATAATTGTTTGTAAAGAGAATAAACTGTGTATTTATATTTAGGTAAAGCCTGATGCTGTCGCTTTAACAAATTCATTCAATAACATCCGCTATTGTGATAATGGCGAGAGCCGCCAGTAGCTGTAGAGCGCGAGTAGAGTGTTTATTTTTAAAATTGAAGATTCGTAGTTGATGCTGAATATTGACACTGACGGTAACACACTTCCTGTTATTCTTATGGCAGGTGCTGCTGCGATATTGGGTTTGCCAAGTTCGCCACTAATAAATGGATTCAGTAACAGTCTCTGCCATCTTGGCTCCAGCCGTATCGCCTACTATGATTCCAATCTGAATTGTTTCTTTAAAGTTATTGCGACTATTTCACGTATGTGACGTTATCATAAAATCAACTAATGAAATGAAACAAAATTTTGAATTTTGACACCAATCACAGCCCGATATCGCAGTGAAATTATCGTGCAGATTTATGTTCTTTAACCACGCAAAGTGCATTTGTTTTCTGGTCAGTGAAGCCAACTCTATACCCCCACTATAATTCCTGAGCATTATACAAATTAATGCAAAACATCATTCGGCATTAACGCGGGATTCTTCTTCCACATCTTCATCTTCTAATTCCTAAATGTCCTTTGTATCCAATGAAATTGAAGCCCCTTCATTCAAGTTTGATACCTATGTAATTAATAATTGTACGTTTAACTAAATGTATATTCATCCAAACTATTTTTTTAGCTTATTCAGCCAAATAGTCTCAAATCATTTTGTAGGCTATGTAACAATGCCTAAGCCACCATAAATTTTAATAAATACAGGGTTCAGAATGTTAAAATGTTATCTCTTATGTTTTTCTCAGTTGGTATTAGTAAAACGAACGGTAGCGATTTTAACGGTCGATTTTTTTTTGATTTATTTATTTATGGACGCGCTTTAACATCTCAGGTCATTAGCGTCTCATTCAACTCAGGGCGTGAAACGGCCGAAAAATTTTGCTCAGAGTCCTCTCTTTCAGGCTTGAGGTTCTTTTTTCGTGCTGTAAATGTACGACACGGGACCACGGCTTTACTTCCCTTCCGAAGGAAGCCATACTTATGATTTTTACGCCCGAAAAAAATCCATCGGTCCTGGCCGGGTTCGAACCCACGTTCTTGGGTGTAGGAGGCAAGTATGGTAACCACTACACCACCCGGACTGATGTAACGGTCGACTTTCGTCTATTTCAGTCTAACGGTTTCTAAATATTCATATGTATTCATATTTGTGTATTATATATTTTTGTTAATAATCTGTGCACGAATTTCAAATATGTATTAAATCTTGTTCTATTAATGAAATGACTCTAAACCCATATTTGGCTCTTCTCTATTGGCATTACTAACATTCGACATTCGTCTGTTGTAAGATGGCTTGAAAAGTTAGGTATTCATAATACAAATATTACAAACTTGTAAGTGTAGTTTAGTGGAATTATATTTAAATTCTTATTTTATTCATGAAACAGTTGCAATAAAATCACTCGAGCGTCTGATCTTTGTTATACTTCCACGCGAAAATTTTCAGTCAAATAAGAAGCTATTTGATACTTGGTTGACCAATTAGGATCGAACTACACATATAGTAAGAAGCATGGTTCTCAAAACTGACCAGTGATTATTTTCCATACATTCGTTTGTTTTATTCATATCTTCTTAACGAAACTCATGCACTTTCCGTTTATTATTGTCGGTTACTACAAACGAAGCATACATGGCAATGTTTGGCACAGTAGGATAGGATTGGAGGTAAACGTAGGCCACTGGATGAGCATTTCCGGAACGAAGACATAGGTTGAAGGATACACCTGGCCCCAGCAATTCCAGGAGGCGAGCACAGCCGGGATACGTAACAGATGACAAATCCAGATGCCAGCGGTTACCTCGGAAGGAGACCTTGGAGGTCTCATGTAGAGTCCACCAGACGCTAGTATAAATACTTTTCCAGAAAGCAAGCCACCGCAGCACCACAATGCACCAGCCCGCCTCTCCTGACGCTTCCAGCCTTGTAACTGAAGCTATGAAATAAAATGAAAGGAAACGGTAGAACGGAATTTGCATGGAATTTAAATATGCATCCCAGCTGTCGCCAAAGTACCAGGGAAAACTAATGTCAGGTTGACTGACCCAACGGGAATCGAACGCTGAATCTTCCAAATGCCAAGTGTTACCGCCTCAGCCACCAAGCTCTATTTGACATAGCATATTTTCAAAACATATAAGACATTATTGAAGAATTAACACTAACAACAGGGAAGATTGACAATCAAATGCTTACATCAAACTTCCAATCTGACAATGGAATGGTAACTAATTACAATTGCAAGATTAATTATTATAACCAAAAGTTTTTCACAGTGAAATCAAACATGCCTAATTGTAGATAAATTATGCTAAAAGAGCTCACAATATGTTACTATAACCTAAAATGAAATAGTTTCCAATAAACTGTTGCTAAAAGTTCAATTATTTTTATTCCAAGGAGGTTTTCACTTCTATCGCCTCTGCTTCGATTCCATTAATTTTCTATTATAATGACCCTCATATACGTTGTTGCTTTTAATAAAATCAAGATCGTTCTTCTGTTACCGAATTAAAGTCTGAAAATGCTCTTGCAGTAATGTTTAAACTCGTGTTTGTTGTCTTGAGATATTTATTTCTCCATCTGTCAACAAGCATTCTTTAAACTCAATTAAACTGCTCGACATCCATTAGCACAGAGTCTTCATTTGGACTCGTGGCCGGCTTAACGTGGACTTAACTTCCCTGTTTCTAACTTTTAATATACTTTTGTACAATAATTATGGAATACTTTTTGGAAAAATGTACAGTGTCAAATGCAAATATACCTTCTAAAGAATTTTATCAACTTGTTTCAGAAGAATGATAGGTTTCACGCACTTCATAAGTTCAACTTACTCTTTTCATACAGTGTGAAAAGAATAGAGAGAAAAATAATTTTAAAAGATAAATGATTTTGAATGTCTGAAGCTGAATTCTTAAAAAAATAAATATATTAAAAGATCACGTAGAAATTTAGATATGTTTACAGTTTTGAGTGAATCTGTTTGATATGTTTTGCAAAGATAGTGTTGAATGAAGTAAGAAGCTTTTTTATGTGCCACTCCATAGTAAGACAACATTGCAGTAGTTTTTTCTGGTCTTCTTCAAGTTTTATTTGAACAAGATGGCGCGTACCCTACCACCCACCTGCTTCCAGTGTAAATACGGTCTCAGATTACAGTTATCACGGATGTGCCCCATCTTAATCAAACTCTTAAATTTATATTCCGTATGAAAATAAATTGCTGGAAATTCTGTAGTGCCATGAACTGCAAGCATTAAAATTACATATATACCTACCACTTTGTATTCGGGTTTTCTTGATGTAAGTCAAACCTTTTCTGTATCGTTTTCTGCTGTATTTTAAGTGTAAAACAAATGTCTAATTTTCACTGTTTAAAAATTATGTTCATTTTGAATATCTTCTAAACCTGTACTGCCATTGCTAAACTGTTTTTGTCAGATTGAAAAGTAGAAAGAAACTTACATTTAGTGCATATGTGGGAAGGGCACTTTTAACATAAATCACATTTTTAAATAATTATGTTTTAGAACTGGAAAAAATTGGAGCGATAATGTCTACAGGTAAGTAAATGACGATAAGGAAATGTAAATAAACATCTTTAACAGTAAAAAAAAAAAAAAAAAGCTTGGCTAGTGTGTTATAGTATACAATTGCAACGAGAGTGGTCTTACCTTGCCAGATCAAGAACTACTGTAATGATTACACTGTTGTACTTATTTTTTTGATAGTGTTCGACGCCCGTTTTTACTGCTGAGGCACCACAGGCGGTGGACGCTGATGATATATGAGATGAAATGATATATTGGGAAAGGATATTTTTTAAGGAAGGAAACGTTCCAGGTCTAAGTTGAGGGTACCTCCCCGGCATTTGCCATTTTAGGAGGACTGAGGAAAAACGCCTCAGTCAGGGTGGGATTCGAACCCCAGACCTCCCGCTCACGAGTCCGCACCTTAACGACTTCTGCCATCCGCGGCGGTGTGTGTGTTGAACGTTGATAAGCGTTTCAAAGTGGAATGCATGTAACGTGAAAATTCCATTGTTATTTGTTGTTTTATGGTACATTTGTATTATCAGCAAGCGCTTATTATTTTGCGCGTTTCTGCTTATTGCCATCGTTCTAAATCTAAACCGAGGCGCTATTTCCCTTGACAACTAAATGTGTCATAAATCAATTTTATTTCACCGCCTTTGTAAAGACATAATTATGTTGACAGATAGGTCTGAATGAACATTAATTTAAAAGTAAAAACACTGAAAATGCTAATTTGTTCTTTCATATGAAGCTTTTAAGTTCCTTATTTACAATTCTATCACCAGCCACTTAACTTCTTTGCGTCATGCAGGCGTTAATAATGGCAATATTTTAATGGCGATGTGTTGTTAACTATTTGTACTACTAACATGCAAGAAATCCATTATTATTTTAATTTATTCTGTTTTTATTCTTGGTTAACAGTAGCGTTTCATTTAAAATGCTATAAGCTATTTTCCCATATTGTCATAAACTGTGTAAATAATAATTTGTGAGCAACTTCTTCAATTGCGGAACAATAGGTCATCAATGACGTCGAGCATTAAGATACCCAAGATTGTATTTCTTTGTATATTCTGACAATAATAATGCAAAGCCTATATTATAAAATTATATGAAAATTCATTTTAACATAATACATTTTCCGCTATTGTAGTTATAGTATTTTTCTAAATGGCTATAGATATTTAATTTTTTAAGTCAGTGTGTCAGACTATTAAAGCTTTTGGGGGTTTTCAATATCTCCGGAATTGTATTTGTTAATTTTATTTTGATAATATTTCGATAATTCTTATAGTACTTAGCATTCTGTCAAAAGTTTTCCAAAGCTCTATGTATAGAGATTTTTTTCTTCTAAAAATTGTCAGTGATATTTCATGTATGAAAATTGTTACAGAGTCTATTAAAATGAGAGGTAAACAGTAATGTGATAAATCCACAGTGGCTAACTCTGAGAGAGAAATTTATTACAATTAAAGCAATATATACAACTTTATATACAGAAATCGATGATACTTTCACGTTTAAGGGAATGAACCCTAATTGTGTATATAATACTTACGGGCAAGTAGCATAACACATAGTTCCTAGTGAAAATGAGAGTAACTGAAAATACATGTTTAGAAATTCACTTGCCTCTTATACTCTTAAAATATTACGTTTGATCTATAGTGAATAGTGATTGAGTGCAGTATCTTCTATCGCAGCTACATTATTACGTGTTTAACGCTGTTAATGTAAAAAAATACAGATTCTTTAGTTAAAATTCGCCTTTTAATTTAAAAAAAATATGAAATTCCAGCGTTTGAAACTGAAATAATAGGCAACTATGTGGAACACCGAATTAAAGTAGACAAAGCCGGCTTTTTTTACTCTGGTTTACAATTTTACACGTTTATTGGTGATTTCCGAACGACAGTCAAACTTTTCTTATTATTTTTGTTTTCTCTCTTGCGTTATGTTTATGTTTAGCTGAGAAAGTGTAACGTTTCTGAATTTTACCGCGATCAAAAAACTTAATTTTAGTAGCTGGCGAGTTTTGTTTAGTTATAATTATAGTAAATGACTGTAAATAACCATGTATTTAACCGCGCTTTACAGCAATTTTACCAAATGATACCTACTACTCAATAATCGAAATGGACAAAGGAGAAAAGTATATCGTAGAGAAATGTGAACGTTGTTCTACAAAGGTAATATTTTAAATACCACAATTATACAAGAGCAAATTTGACTGCACAAATACGATTTGTTAATTTTTCTATATTCATTTTCTTGGCAGTATTTTAGCACACAAAAACAGCCTAACAAACCTGAAATAATAAGAAGAAAAAGAATAAAAATAAATAAAAGTACATCAGATTTGATGTTAGAATTTTAGTATCACTATTAATTACTATATGGTGGAAGTTTTTTCAGCGTTTTTGAAATTTTCCAGGAGTGATAAAAGTCTTGGAACGTCTAAGTCATATACAGCGCAAACCTGTGCCACTAGAAAATTATGCAACAAAATTGCCAATCACTAACAACTCAGTGACAACTTAAACTTTATCGTCAGTAGTAAATATTTCAAAATGCCTATATTCGGCAATAATCATTATTAGTGTTTTAAGGAATCCACATAGATGTCGGTCTCTGGTGGTGCAGTGGTTACTATACCTGCCTTCTAAACCCAAGATCGCGGGTTCAAACCCGGCCAGGACCGATAGATTTTTTTCGGGCGTAAAAATCAAAAGTATGGCTTCCTTTAGAAGGGAAGTAGAGCCGTAGGTCCCGTGTCGTACATTTACGGCACGTAAAATAACCTCAAGCCTGAAAGAAGAGACCTCTGAGGAAAATTAGTCGGCCTTTTCACGCCCTGAATTGAAGGGGACGCTGATGACCTGAGATGTTAAAGAGCGCCCGTAAATAAACACAATCAACAATCAACACATAGACGGATGCTTAATTTGTTAAAGGATGGTCATAAACTTTTTTTCAGTTTCTAGCCAGTTATCCTATCTCTTTATTATACAGAGCCATCGGAAAGAGAATACAGGCAAAAAAACAAAAACAAAAAACAAAACAAAACAAAACAAAACAAAACCAAAAAAAAAAAAACCAAAAAAACAAAAAAACAATTTCATGACATGCGGACTTAGAATTCAATCACGCGAAGTACTCAAGCTGTCCGTATTGCATCTTCTTCTTACACTATGATTACTATCTTTCACGTCCAGTAATGTTTATCTGCAACGGTTACGAGATTGAAAAAAATTAAGAGAACATACTGAAGAGCGGAGAAATGCTCATTCAGAATTCACAGACAACCTGGCTTTATTCTTATTTCTTGTATATTAGATGTACTTCCTCTAAACTTCGACCGATCGAGTATATATTTTATCAACAGTGCTTTCCATACTATTTTAACTTGCATTTTAAAGTAATGAATAAGGTAAGTTTTGTCAGATTTAACTGATTTGTCTTTTGAAACTATTTTAAAGTTCTTTGCTTTATAAGTAATTTATATAGATTAGGTAATCGTGCAACTATGAAAACATCTTGGAGTTAAAGGCCCTCTTTCATCTTCATATGTATTTGGTTTAATATTTGTTATTTTAGAACTCGTTACGTTTACAAGAAAGAAAATCACTTCTTGCTACGAAAGGCACAGCTGAGCCTCCAGAGGCGGTGACGTAACTTGAGAACCATAACGCTGCAAGCAGTAGTGCAAAGCAATGGTTATTTTACGCAGTATCTGCAACATTTCATGCAATTAATTTCAGTATAGCGGATGTTTGGAATTAAGAGCTATCAGTTGGAGTTGCAAAAATATAAAGATGATATACAAAAAGGTAGTAGAGTTGAGGCCATTTCACACGCTGGTTTCTCTAACTGACCTAAATTAAGCACTCGTTAAAGGACAACAGAGTCATTTTTTTTTATTCACTGTGGACTTCCGTTGCATTGTAACAGAAATATAAATACTAAATTATAATTTATGCCACCAGATGGTACTATTGTTGAAACATGTTTGTCCATTGCTGTAATGCACTTTTTTGTGCTCATTTTCCCTCAGCATAGCAGTTTTAATATTAGAGACGTCACAGGTTGATAAAAGTTCCAAAACATTCCATAATTACTGCTTATTACGCCCAGTCATTCAACTTTAAAAGTTAACTCCTGGGCTGGAATTCACAAGTATTCTTGTAATAAAGTATTTGCTTACGTTAGGTTAGCCTTTCACTTAATTTTAGCTTAAGAAATTTGCCTCTTACCCTCCTTTATACTAATGCAATATAGTGAATTTCTGACTTTGGTAACAACCCGGACTTCACCACCACTACGCCATCTTCTTGGTATGATTTCTGCTATAAAGATTCAGATGGCGGGTAATTTGCTAACTTTCCCAACAGCTTGTCAAGTTCTCCATCATTGGGCGCACACGGAAGCTGTTTCTTAAAGGTTACATTTTAAAATTAGAAGAATAATATTGTTAAGTTAGCTTAGGTGTCCGCTAAAGTTATCACGTTAATGCAACCCATTAGTTCGAGATGTTTTTTCAAAGATTACAGTGTAAGAATATACAGCAGGGAATCTTGGGTATTTTGTGGAATCGAATTCTGAGTGCGCATGTCACGAATTTTGGTTAACTATCTCCTCAGATGACTGTATATAAATAACGGGATGGCATAATTGGATGCTATCCTAAAACATTTATTATTCTATTTTTAATAAATTAAATAGATATCAGGCTCATGCATGCTCGGATAATAATAATAATAATAATAATAATAATAATAATAATAATAATAATAATTGCTATTAACGCTAAAGTTTTCTGGTTGCACAAGTTATGTCTATAATACAAAATTTAATGCTGAATAGAATTCCTCTGAATCATTTTGACCAAATGACCAAAAGTCCCTACTTCATACTTTTTCACTACTGGAAAATCATAAAAAGACGGAAATGTGTTCCACCTAATATATGCTAAATATATTAGGTAATGCTAAAACCCTAGTAACAAATTGAGCGATTCTTTCTTCGTTTTCATTATTTTCAGTTTTGTTAGGCTGCTCTTGGTAATGAAAAATACTGCCAAGAAAATTATTATAGGAAAAAAAAAAAAAAACTCGGGATGATATTTGTGCAGTGAAATTTGCTACCGGGTAATTGTTTATTTTATTTAGTAATTTTGCAGAATTCCACTCACATCTCAATTTGATACATTTCTTTCCATCTCCCACTTCGATTATCAGGTAATAAATATCATGGTAAAACTGTTGTAAAGAACGGTAAACACGGTATACGGCTTTCAGAGATCAGTAATTTACGCTAAGATATGTTCGCTAGCTCCCTAGCCTAACGTTTTTTTTATCCCTGTGAAGTTCAGACAAATAAATTACATTTTATCAGCTAAGCATAAAGTAAAAATATAATAATGCGTAAAATGGTTGACCGTTATTCAGAAACTACCAATAAACAACCAAAATCAAAATTAAGAGAAAAAAAAAAGAGATTTTTCTGCCTTAATTCACAGGTTTTAATAATTACCTACATTTTATTTCAGTAACAAACACTGGCATTCAATATATGTATGGGGAAATGCTTCAGAATACGATCATCAATTACTTACGCCCTTCTTGCACTAAAGTGGTTTCGTATAACTGAAAACGTTTATCACTTGCTATACTAAATCGCTTCCCTTCCTTTTTATATCTGTTCACTACCTCTATATATTGACTCGTAACATCAATCCACATTCTTATATGCGTCTAATTATTCTAAAGTACTTATAAACAACTTATAAATGTCTTACACTTGTACTCGTGTTATCTACAATTTCAAGTCAAGCCTGTAGACGATTACGCTTCAAGAATCATATAGCATCAAATTTGTAATTTAAATCACAAATGAATGAATCTAACTTAAAACATATAAAAATGTATTCAAAAGTTTAAGCGTATTAAATGTTTAATAGTTTCATGCAGTTGTTTAAAGTCATTTATGCTAGTTGCTGCGAGATAGCAGCGACATTTATTGAGAAGTAAACCCAACTCGGAGCGGGTTTAGGAGTAACGACATCAAAGGTACCGATGCTACCTATCCCTACTATATGCCAGATCTCAAGAATAGCATTTAATTATTCGGTTATATAGGACTCGGTACTCATATATATGAAAGATGTGTGCTTGGTGTCTGTTAGCTAATCTTCTTTTTTAATTCTCGAATAATTGAGATTACTGAATGATATACTTATTAATGATTATATAGTCCTATAACTTAGAACGTGCAGATACATCGAAACTATCAACCTCTTTCGATTTGTTTCTCGCAACGAAAAGGGGAACCAAAGAAAGTGTAAAATAACAGTTTATGTACTCACCAACCCCGAAAGACGTCCCAAAAGCATACACCAAGGGTCAGGATATTCTTTCTTCCCAAGCAAAACACTCAAACACTTAATTCAACAAACTCTTTATAAGAAAACTTTTCACACATCAAAGCAAACAACTGGTTGTTACAGTAACAAATTCTTGCAATTCATGGCCATCCCTAAAGCTACAATGTAAAGTTTTACATCAGATGGTGAAGATGAAGGAAACAGACGATAAAGAATTTTTTTTGTTGATTTTGTTTAATGGTTAATATTTAATAGACTCCCGTTTGGAAGCGAAATAAGTTAAGTTTGTACGACTTCCCCGTGATTTATAACAACAGATATCATGTTGTTGTGATTCAGCTTAAAGCTAAGCTTTTGAGGTGTATTCTAAAGACATGTGTTTTTATTTTCTTCTTATTGTTATTCTGAAGTAATCTAGGAAAGGTGGTAGGTTATCAAATGACATTACATTCATTTTCTTACCGCCATGGGTGGCCGAGGTCGTTAAGGCGCGGACTCGTGAGCGGGAGATCTGGGGTTCGAATCCCGGCAGGACCGTCCTCCCTAAGGTTTTTTCCAGATTTTCCTCAGTCCTCATAAATGGAAAATGCCGGGGATGTACCCTAAACTGGCATGGAACGTTTCCTACCGTAAAAAATGCTTTCTTAATACATCATTTCATTTCATGTATCATCAGTGCCCATCGCCTATGGTGCCTCAGTAGTAAACACGGCCGTTAAACACCATAAAAAATGCATTTTCTCTATAACTATTTGTGAGAATAGTAACAACCTCGAGTCATCACCGGCGTTTTATTTGGGTAGGGGGAAAGGGATAGAGGTAAGACTTAAACTATTAAATACAAAAGTAGTGTTTATTTAAATTCAAATTTCTTCATCTAGATCCAACAATTAGCTTTTTTCTTCTTCATAAGCTCTTAAAATACTGAATTAGTGTATTTTCTTAGTGATGTGTTGCTATATTTCTTGATCACCATAGGAAAAAGCAAGAGAAGACTAAATTTATAACATTTTTATGTTCTTCCGTGGTATAGCGTAAATAAAGTGGATTAGAAAAATGCTCTAAATTCGTTTTACGAATTTTAATTTAGCTGTACACACTTTTTTCAATTCATACATTTTCAGGTTTAGCATTTTCTTAAATGTATTGTATTATATTTAGAAGGGAGAAAGTACTGGAAAGAAATCATTTCGCCACCAACATATTATACCATTAATTAACGCTAATATTTTAACTATGCATCTTTTTTTACTTAAGGAAACCTTTATGATATGATAATCAGCGCGTCTGCAATTGATGGAAAGTTTGTAGATTCAACAACACTTCTGAAAGTCTGTAAGAACATGGAAAGTTACTTAATAAGAATAACAGTTAATCCGATCTGTTACAAAGCCGATGTTAAGTTGTCTGAGGTGTTACGGACTCTCAGCGACTTCCTCTGTGACGACAACTATCTTAGAAGTGTTAGGCATTTAGAAGTTGTTGTATTGCATAATAGTCGGTCCTGTGGTGTAGTGGTAACTATACTTGCCTTTTAAACGTAAGATCGCAGGTTCAAACCCGGCCAGGATCGATGGATTTTTTCGGGCGTAAAACATCCTAAGTATGGCTTCCTTCGGAAGGGAAGTAAAGTCGTGGGTCCCGTGTCGTACATTTACGGCACGAAAAAGAACCTCAAGCCTGAAAGAAGAGGCTTCTGAGCAAAATTTGTAGGCCGTTTCACGTTCTGATTTAAATGCAATGCTGGTGGCCTGAGATGTTAAAGAGCGTCCGTAAATAAACATAAAAAAAAAAAAGATTCTATTAATTTATTAGTTCTTCAATTAAAGAGAAATACTCGATGTACGACAAGGAAGTTTGGAACGTGCAAAAGTCGATTCAATTCAAAGGAAAGAAAGAATACAAATATCCTTACTAATCGTATTCGCAGATGCAGCACAAAGTTTAAACTTAAAGTTGGGAGCTGAAATCTTGTAAAATATGTTTACTACTACAACCACCGTCATCATCATCATCATCATCATCATCATCATCACCACCACCACCACCACCACCACCACCACCACCACCACCACCACCACCACCACCACCACCACCACTATACAACTACTACTACTACTACTACTACTACTACTACTACTACTACTACTACTACTACTACTACTACTAATACTACCACCACCACTACTACTACTATTACTACTACTATTATTGCTACTACTATTATTGCTACTACTATTATTGCTACTACTAATACTACTACTATTACTACTACTACTATTACTACTACTACTACTATATACTACTACTACTACTATATACTACTACTACTACTATATACTACTACTACTACTACTACTACTACTACTACTACTACTACTACTACTACTACTACTACTACTACTACCACCAGCATTACTGTTACTATAATTACTATTTTGCTTTATTTGAGTTCGAAAACAAAAGAAGTAAAGTTCCTAAACTTTCCCCCCCAAATAAACGTACACTGGATGAATTCTGCAAAGGAGAGTTACAGAGATGCAACTGATGGGCCATCGTGGTGGTGCCTGCTTACTATGTGGATTACATTCTTCAGAAAGAAAGCAACCCACAAAGCATTAACCTCAAATACCTGCTATTAAAGTTAAACATAAAATAGATATTCAGTTATGGGTGTAACAGATCGGACAATTTATGGTGATGCTTTAGATAAAATTATTCTTTAATGTCATTAATTACCAAATACAGTGCTTAAATATTTTTGTGGTTTAGATTTCTCTCTACAGAGTGTGATCCATTTTGAGGTTATGAATCGGAGAGCGAATGTTAAAGCATCCCAAACGTAGTCTGTTTGATTTTCATAGCAAAGCTTAAGACGTGGAACAACACGTAGTTACACATCTTGATCTATGACATCTGGCTGTTATCTAGCCCGTATCAGCGGAACTCCGAGTTTTGTTTATTACTGTTTAACAACCAATGCCTATTATAATGATATCCAGATTTATGCTAATATCACATTAAATATTTAGAAACAGTTCATATTTGTTCTTTGGGTGTAATATATAAAAACCTGAGCAAAGAAAATTAATATAAATACTACAGATATAGGTGGTTAAATATACCGTCTTCTGCTCTTTTTTCTTTTTCCCCAGTGTCTGTGCCTTATCCTCATTTTTTCTCTTTCCTCTGCCATCTCCTGTTATTCTCGTTTTCCTATTTTCATTATACCTTTTTGTCTTTTCGCTTTTAATCTTTCTTATTCTTATTTCAGAAGAAAGGAAAGGCAAGAGTCTTTTTTCTTATTCTTACCGAAAGAAGCCCTTCCTATTCCTTTTCTTCTCGTGCTTTTGATTGTTTCTTCCATATGTCAACTTTTCTTTACTTAATTTTCATTCTTTCTCTTAATTCTGAAAAAAAATAACTAAAATCCACAGCTAGGTTCTAGAGTCTTTTCTAAAGCTAAATTACGATAGTGGTAGGTGCAAGATCAAAACGAACTTCTATATCAATGCTCTAATTTCCAAAAGACACTTTAGGAGACTGATAAAGTCATAAGGAAATAGATATCGAAGTAAGATGTGAAACGTAAAATCTCTCCCTTTCCTGCCACTGCAGGATCCCCTGTTTATTTTACTTATGGTTGTTCTTATCAGCTTCACCAGACAGACATCACCTGCTTCCTCCTGTTCAAACAATTGGCACACCGGATGAAGCGAACAGTCATAGAACTACTTGCGTATTCCAGCCTGCCACTGAAACTATTTTGACAGTAGTTTTGTTTACCAAAATATTGATCTAAGTTCTGAAAGCCATGAATTACCCTTGTCACTTGAGCCATATGGTTTATATAAAAATGGCAAATTATGAAGTCAAAATATAATTCTTTACATGCGATCCATTACTACATTCGTAAATATTAAACTTTTTCTGTAAAAGTATTTCTAAAGCATCAGCTATCACCTTGACTTTATAACCATTTTCTTTTATTTCACGTTGTTCATATTCACCTTGGGTTGGATTGTTTGGAACGGAGGAGAAAACTTCAGTACTTCAGTCTTGCTCAAGGCTGGCCATTTGTGCCTACGTATTCAATAGAGGCATATCGGTGAGGAAGACCCTGATTGTCAGGATCTATGGGCGGTGATACGCAGACATAGACGAGGCCCTTAACATGTTTCTAGATAGAACACTCCGATGTAGATAGAGACCCCCTTCTTTGTATGGACAAAGTTCAGCATCTTTCCTAGGTATCACATTATTGTTTTGGAGTTCAATTACATTTTAATTAAAATATAAATTATATAATAAACTGTTGTGATAATGTAAAATATATTATATGACATAATAATGCTAATTATGTGAAAAAAGTATTCTAATATCTTTCATTTAACATAAGGAGATAAGCTTTTACTTAAAATGAATGGAGTTTAACGCCCGTTTGTGCTACAGAGGCACCACAGGCGATGAACACTGATGATACATGAGATGAAATCATGTGTTGGGAAAGGATTTATTTTTAAGGAGGGAAACGTTCCAGGCCTAAGTTTGGGGTCCCTCCCCAGCATTTGCCGTTACGAGGACTGAGGAAAACCTGAAAAAAAAACCTCAGTCAGGGAGGACAGTCCTGGCAGAATTCGAACCCTAGACCTCCCGCGCACGAGTCCGCGCGTTAACAAAACCTCGGCCACCTGTGGCGATCTATTACTTGGGGGAAAAATTACAAGATTAGCAGTAATATGTAAAATTGGAATTTATATATGGTGCATACTCTTTTTCCAATGATTAAACTCATGAAGTTATTTTAACCAGCGTCCATAGCTGATCCAATCCGCGGCAGCCTAGTTCACGTATGCTTCCCTCTCATTTCTATTTCTATAACTTTAATGAGTAACATTCGTACAGTATTAGTTTAAGTCCATAATATTTATGTCATATAAACAATTTTATTATTTCTGCGTCAATTTTTGAACTACTTATTAATTTACTAAACGCAGTGCGAATTGTTATTGCCTAATTGAAGCATCCTTATGATGTAAAGAGATCTTAGTGTTTCAATGCATTGCCAACTATTACTAGCATTTTTTCTGTTCGTTCTATAGCCATACCTCAGTGTTCAGTGTTGACAGTGATCGGAAAAGGAAGGCCGTGCAGTGATGGACCAATAAACCACACCTGCTGTTGTGTACAGTGGTCTTCATTTGTTACCGGTAAAGCTCAGCTGCCATACAAAACATCTGCCTCTCGTCGATAAAACTTGCAGACATTTCTATATGTTATCTATAACTACGTACGTGTCTTCCTTTACAAGGTTAATCTAATGTCATAAAAAGCATTAATATAACATTTTCGGAAGTTTTTTATGTATTAATAAAGTAGGTAAGCGTTCCACAACTAACCAATGATCATAGAGAAATTTCTTATACATCACCTCAGGATATACTAGCCAAATATAGCTGAAAATTTTCCTAATATGAAGCTAAATTTTAAGTAAACTTTTTGTTTGAATTCCTTTATTTCAACCACTTATCTCATTTAGTATAATATTATACAGTAATAGTCGATCCTGGTGATTTAGTGGTAACCATAACTTGTCTCGTAAACTTAACATCGCGGGTTCAATCCCGGATTGGATGGATTTTTTTCGGGTGTGAAAATATTAAGTATGGCTTCCTTCGGAAGAGAAGTAAAGCCGTGGGTATCATGTCGTAGATTTACGGCACGTATAGCAACCTCTAGTCTAAAAGAAGAGGCATCTGTGCAAAATTTACTGGCCATTTCACGCCCTCAATTGAATGGGACGTTGATGACCTGGGCTACTAAAGAGCGTCCGTAAAAAGAAAAAACCAAAACAACAATCAGTGTGTAGAAAAAATTTCTAGAGACCAGTAGCTATGATAGACGTATGAAAAAAATTTGCACAGAATTCATTTCTCACATAGTTCGTCATTGTTCAACGCTATCAAATATAATTGTCCCCTTATTAAGCATTTCCACTTTCCTAGCTGGCTAAATCTAAATTACTTCAGATATATGACTCATTCTTTATTCTAATTAATTCGGGTAGTGAATTTGAAATATCTTTCATCGATTATTTAATTTCTGTTATGTAAACATATAAAAACTATTATAGTATACATCGATAAACTTTGGGGGCCTGTTCCTCAGACCATTTAAAAAAAAACCATACGAACATGTCCGCAAATGCCTCTTTTAGAGTAATTATTGAAATATAATCTTCAAGGAATTTCAAATTTACGATCCAACGATGTAGTTTGTTAAAGTAATAATGAACTTTTTCAGACAATTGAGTGACGTTGTGAATGCTATGTACTTGCGCTGTATTGCCATAAGAATCTGTTTATATTAATCATTTATGTACATTCCTGGTTAGTTAGTTTCTTACGTACGGCTTGTGCTGCAGTTGAGCAGCATTATAAGGCAGGCATGATTTTTACGAACGTCCTGACGAATCCTAATAGACGCTAGCCACACAGTTATATGGGATGGCGTTCTCAGACCTAAGGCATAAAACTTTTCAGCATCGTAAACATCACTCAATTGTCTGGCAAAGCTAATTGTTATTTTAACAACTTAAATTGTTGGAACATACCAAGAAACGCTTTGATTGTTATCTTTTAATAATGACTCACAAACCAGGCATTTCCTGACATGTGTTTGCATTACTTTATTTCTTATTTTGGCCTCAACTCCCCACCCCAAAGTTTATTTCAATGTTTTATACACCCTATATACTTAAGTATGGCCATCTTGTTTCGTATTTAGATCTGCTGAATAATTAGTAGATTACCAAACAACTTAATCTGTAAAGAAAAATACAGGAATTTTGCATCTCTTATTTTAGTAGAAAGAGTTCTGTAATTATATTAAAATTAGTTTACATAAAAGTATTTTTGTAAATTATTAAGAATTTATTTCATATTTTCGTTAAGTCCTTATTCCTCTAAATCCAGGATATAGTTTTAATTTTCTTAGTTCATGGTTATTCCTGACAATTTCATTGAAAATAGTACAGGAAATTAGATAAACGTGGGTATCATTGTTAATGTGTTTTGATTGATTTGATTTATTTACGGACGCTCTTTAATATCTCAGGTCATCAGCGTCCCATTCAATTCAGGGCGTGAATCGGCCGACAAATTTTGCTCATCTTTCAGGCTTGAGGTTCTTTTTCGTGCCGTAAATATGCGACACGCAACCCAAGGCTTTACTTCCCTTCCGAAGGAAGCCATACTTGGAATTTTTACGCCCGAAAAAATCCATTAATCCTGGCCGGGCTTGAACCCGCGATCATGGGTTTAGAAGGCAAGTATGGTTACCACTACACCACTAGGATCGACGTTCAGATGTTTAACAAGTGTTAGGATATATTCACAGATCAATTAATTTTTTTTCTTTTTTCTTTGTCACAGTTTGAAATCTCCTAAGTGCGTTTTTCTTATTTGCTTTGCTTGCTTTTTTTTTTAATAAGTCAAGAGCCAGGAATCTATTTTCTTGAACTTCTTTTTAAAGCAGGTCACGATGTCTGCCATTACTTTGTTAATATTACACATATAATATAACTAATTTTATATCTCTAAATTATTACAATCTGCCCTTCTTGTTTTAACACTAAGAAAATCACTGCACACTTCATATTTTTTTTCTGTCACCTTTCGTATTTTCACTTAGAATTGCTTCCTGAGAAATGCATCATGCTGAATATTCCTGTTTTACGTATTTTGTTTGTATGAATAAAGCATCATCATTAATACTGTAGAAGTGTTGATCATGCAGCACATACATCAGAAGTGGGGTGTATATCTTTGAATGACGCATGAATCACCTCTCCCATTCAGGAAGGAGACCTGTCCTCGACCTGAGCTATATATCAAATCGTCAACTGGCCTCTAATGTGACGCCCAATGGTTAGTCCTTTCTGTCGTGCTCTCCCTTGACTGTCTCCAGTCCTGTTACACTGATAACATCTGAATAAGAAAGTTAGATATATGAAACATGCAACGGTTGTCATGTACTGGTACTTGGGTATTAGAACCAATCAGGCTGTCACGAAGTAATCATATCTTAATATTTCCAATGATTATGGTGATATTGATGATAATTATTAATAATGAGAGCATCCAGATAATTGAAAAACCATCCAATGCTCTTTTAAGGTAATCAGGAATTGTAAATTTAGCAAACAATGCAGTCTATTCATTTTACAGTGTATCTCAGAAAGTTTTAAAGCTATCGATATGAAATTTTTATGAGATATTAAGAATACTTAACTAAATATTCTCTGTAAATTTTAATGCTCTAATGCACATAAAAAGTTTTTAATAAAAATAAACCTTATTTCCGGATAATTTATAATTTTTAAATAAATATGCATTTTTCTCAAGATTGGCTAGACGAATCTTGTTGAGAATTTGCACCACATAATGTATGCAAATGTGGAGTGTGATAGCCGGAAGTATTTAAATATCACTATTAGTTAATAAAATCAATACCAATAGGAAATTGAAAGTATTTTTATTTCTTAAATTTGTGAATTAATTTCTTTTCAAGCAACTAGCATAGATATTAATATAAGTGCCAAGATAACATGTTGTGTGCAGTTTAAGTATAAAAAAATAATAATAATTCCAATTACTCCAATAGTGTATAAGAATAATGCATGATTATGTCACAGTGTTTTAATAAGATTTTATTTTGGTTTACTTTTTTTAAAAAAACTTTTTATGTGCACTAGAGAATTGAAATTTACAGATCACCTTTGGTTTTATTTTCTTAATAACTATCATATTGATAGCACAGATACAGTGTAAAACATATAATGGCATTATTTGCTAGATTTGCACTTCCTGGTTACCTTAAGGCATCTGATGGGAGGATGAAAATGATAACCAAGATTAATGCTAACTTTAAACCATTGAACAAGAGGTTAGCTGATTCAATTTTCACACACACAGAAAAAAATATGAGAAATAATTGTGAGAAAGAAAGCGTAAAACTGGAAAAATGGCTGAATAGAAGCGGTAGCCCATATAAATATTGTGAAATACTACATCAACACTGTTCAGCAATTCATACTACTAGATTTGTTAGTACACTGCTTGTTTTAATAACTCCAAAACTAATGGTATGAATGAGAAATCTCTAAGGTAATATATTACTTCGTAGCTTGTGATGTACAACCTGTCATGCTAGAAGTTGCAAGGGGATTGAAAGAAAACGAAAATTCAAAGTATTATGATTTGACACTACAACAGTCATTGTTTAGAACTGGTAATTTCTGTAGGTACAAAGTCAGCATCGCCCTAACGGACGAAGAAGGTCTTTAAATAGTGCTGTTATATTCACACTGGATGATCAAATTTATTCCTAACATACCGCAAGTCACTTTGGATTAATGAGTAATCGCTAGTGAGCACACCTTGCCTTGAAGGGTATCGGTTTCGAGTGTACGATGCTGTGCAGCCTAAGGAGGGGTTAAAGAACTACCTAACTGTGTAAACAAACTGATTTTAGGTAGGAGGTGACAATAGCTCACGAGAAAGAGGGGCATCCCCGCCCTCCACAGCGAAATCTCAGAGCTAGATTAAATTATTACAGAGACTCTCTCTGCATAGTTTAAAATGACTGGGTATTCATTTAAAATGACTTGTGGTGAAGCCCGAATAAATTTAATGACCCAGTGTATAAGCAGTGCGGGGTCAAATGACGTTTCGGAGCCATTTGTGAAGGGTTAACTGAATCCAGGAGGAACTGGGCAGACGAGATGGTAAAGGCTTCAGAAAAGTTCCCTAGACCTTCCTTGCATTAGCATCAGAGCTTAATTCTCATAAATATCAATCTAAGATGTAAAGGACACGCGGATAAAAAAAAATAGTCGACACAATTTAAATTCCAAAAACTTTTAACAGAAACCGTAAAAATATCCTGCTGTTATAGTCACATCTCCCAATGCCAAAGACAATTATTTTAACAACAAATAATGTTTTACAAATCTTGGAACAGTAGAAAGAGAGTATTCAATTTAAAATTTTCTGCCTGTATTATTGTCATTGTGCTTTCATATAGCAATGTGAAGTGCAACTTTAGTAATAATAATAATAATAATAATAATAATAATAATAATAATAATAATAATAATAATTATAATATTTTACTGCAGTGCTCAACATCAATACTTTTATATTTAGCAATGACCAATGTATATATTAAGAACAATGACGTATATCAGGAAATAACGTTTTTAATGGGACATTAACCTACTTTCCCATTACTACGTTACTTGTAGCCAATAACGTCAATAATTTATGTACCTGACCAAAGAGCTTAGGGTACTCTTGTATACTTCAGCTGAAAATGAAACATTATAACACATTGGTCGGACAATGACGTTAATGGCCAGTTGTACATAATTGGACAACGTTGATAAGCAATTTCGCCTTAAAATATATATGTATTTTCTTTTATATTAAACAGAACATTTTGCAGTTATTTTCCCAATACAAACTTCCATAATATTTCGAATTGCATTTCAACGCGCGGCATTTACACTTATTGCTTTTACATTTAGTTTTCTGATAAGCACTGTACAAACCGCTTCTCTCATACTTATTTCTGTACTTTTTGCCAACTCCAACTCAAAGAAATCTTCAATGCAGGGGTTTATTTCTGGTGTGGCATATTTTTGCTTTAATGTGCCTGAAGGATTGGAACATCAAATACACACAGTAAATAAGCTTCTCATAGAAGGAGCCTTCAATTACAAAATAATCAGTATAGCCTAAATAGGCATAATTAGTACATTGTAAATTAAAATTGTAAATTAAAAGTGGACTAATAAAAGTTATTTTTACATTTCCTTCATGCATATTATGTTAAAGCAATGATACAATGGTACCATATATGTACTTACAGAGCTTGTACATTACATTCTCATCTTCCATCATCCCGGCCTGGAGCGATGGATTTTTTCGGGCGTAAAAATCCTAAGTATGGCTTCCTTCGGAAGGGAAGTAAAGTCATGGGTCCCGTGTTGTACATTTACGGCACGAAAAATTACCTCAAGTCTGAAAGAAGAGGCCTCTGAGCAAAATTTGTCAGCCGTTTCACGCCTTGAATTGAATGAAATGCTGATGACCTGAGATGTTAAAGAGCGTCCGTAAATAAAACAAAATCAATCATCTTCCATCATCACTGTCAGTACATTTCGGGAAGAACCTGGAGTACGACCTACATCTGGTATGGAAACAGGTACAATGTGATTAAGAATGTGATAAAGATATGAAATTGAAGCATATATATAATTTTAGTTTTGTAATTATATATAATATAATATAATACCCTCTGTATAATATATAATTAGAAAACTAAAATGGAAGCATGTTACTCACTTTGAATGCTTCACTAATAACGAACGCTTTGCTGGAAGAAATACATGGAAACCGGTTGTTTACTATGCTTCCCCACAACGGTAACGGAGCACGGGATAAAATCTGCTACGAGTCACCAAACTAGATTGGGTTCACAGCATGCTGTAATCACGATCGTTTTATTCAGCTGTTTTCTTACATTTGATTGGTTGTTATGAGAGAACTTCGTAACTCGATTAAATGATTAGTCCTTCAACTCCAACGGATATTGAATCAAATTCTGTCTAGCAGATAAACGTAACAACAGATACAACTGTGGCACCAGCATTGCACCACAAAGGGAAAGCAAAGCTTAACAGCGCCTGCAGTGTTCCACTTTTTAGCCTACTTACCTTCACTGCGAGGAAAGTGCTTGAAATAATGAAAGGGGATATTTTAAAAACGATGAGGATTTCTGCAATAGTATTTAATGCTCCTCTCAAATGTACAGAGGATGGCAAAAAATGTATACACTTCAAGCAAAGAAAAAACTGTGTTAACATAACAAAACTGAATTCACACAAACAGAAAACGATGAGCACTAATCATCTTAGACTTTTACAGTTACAACAATTGCTCAAAATGCCCATCATCGGCGTCGATACACTTCTGAGTACGTTGAACTACTGAGTGAGCAACGTTTGCGAAAGTGTCCTCAGCGATTGCAGCACATGCCGTTTCAATTTTTTCCCCAAGTGCTGTCAATGTAGCTGGTTTTCTACGGTATACAACATTCTTAATAGTTTCCCATAGGTAGAAGTTCAACGGAGTTAGATCCGGAGAACGCGGTGGAAACTCAAAGGAGCTCTTCGTCCTATCCAGTGCCTTGGAAGATAGTCACCAAGGTAAGCACATACATCTCGGTGATAATGTGGTGGTGCAATATTCTGTTGCACACGGCACCATGAGTCTCAAATTTGTCTCGAATGCGTGCAATTGTTACTCGCGTTGGCGGTTCTGTTCTGTACACACGTCTCCATTACCTTTACTCCATTACCTTTGAACTTCAACACATTCTCCGTTTTCCAAAACCATTTCAAAATTGCTTTCTACTGTTCAAACGACAATCTTGACTCCATTTTGTTATAGCAAAGCCAGTAATAACGTAATGTATGTCACATCTGTTTACAGAACATCATACGATAAACTTGGCTTCATTTGTTCATTGATTTACCTGTCATGTAGCAACGCTATCATAATGTATGTGAGTCACATCTGTTTACAGAACATCATACTACACATTACTGTTGTTTTTCGGTTCAACTTTGAAATATATTAAATAGACATCTACTGTGAAAGTGTGTATACGTTTTTTTGGTACCCTCGGTATTATGAAAAGCTAACCTTAGATGCTGTTCTAATTGAAACTTTTTGCCTGCAAACGACAAGATATCTGAATTAGTAACAAATGAAATTAAAATACGTTTTATATTTGATTATATTAAGAGGATACAAATAATAGATGTTTTGCAATGCATTCTCAGGATTCATTTATGTTTTGGTAGTAGAATTATACGTTTCTTTTGTAACGATAAATTTGACATTATTTTGTTATTAGCAGGCATCTTCAAGTGTTATCATATCTTAATAAATCATATTTGGACAGGTATTATTTCTTTTTGGTTGAGATTTAAGGGTTTCATAAATAAGAAGTATTGTTTTAAAAACATTATTATTGATGCAGCAAGTAAATGACTTTTATTAAACGTTTTATAAGAGCTCCACAGAACATATGATGGGTGATAGATATTTAGTTTCATGTCACCTAGTAGCAGTATGTCAAAGTTTATCTCAACAGCGTTAATTTTTACAGTTTTCAAATGTTCCAGCATTCTATAAATAATTTATCTCACTATGAAACGTGTACTTGTTTTATTTCATATTATACCTATTTCTTTTCATTGGTGTATGCAAAAAGAGTTTGCAAACGCACTTAGCCACGACACTCTCATCTGCCCCTTTAACAATGCAATAACATATATTACACATAGTGATACAATATTTTATTAGCCAAAATAATTTATTTAACTGTTAAATGCGAATAAAATGCATTATACGCATGAAATACCTAGGCTCCGTCCAAATTGGTGTGGTCTTTTTCAAAATATTGAGTTGAATGTACTTTACTCAACATGTCCACCAGTCCTGGAACGTGTGCTGGAAGACATATTTTCACATCTTCTTCAAAACTGCCTCAACCTTTTTCACCACGGTCTCGGAAGTACCAAATCGCCCCCACTCTTTAGTTCCTTTTTCAGATAGGGAACGAGATAAAAGCCACAGTCTTCACCGACGCCAGCTGTGTTAATTATGGTTTCGTTTACTGCTCTTGCTATTGAAACAAGACCCTCCTGAAATTCCTTGAACCATCGAAATGCTGTGTATTGTGTCAGAACATCACTACCATAAGCCAGCTGCAACAATCTGTAAGCTTCCATGCCGGATTTCTGCAAACGAAAGCTTTACACCATTCAAACTCCATTTTGTATGTAGGCGACTGGCGAACTTATGTAGTTTGTCAGACGCATGCGCCAGCGAACTTCTGTTTTTGTTCACCAATCAGGGGGTCCATTTCCATCATGCAACATGTTTCTTTGCTAACCGCGATTTAAAAATAAAGTCTCTTTTTGACTAGCCCTTGTATTTCATAATCAGGAATAAATTATTGACACTGTATTTTAGCGTCGATTTTGATCATAATTACACTCTAAAACTTGAGACCAGCATTTGTTATTTATAGACTGCAATGTTATGAAATTCTAATCGTCGTTATAATTGACACCCTGGAACACTTGATTTTCGTCAATTTCTATATTGCACAGTTTTATAGGAGTAAAGAGAATCTAATTATTTTGGTATACAAGTCGACTCACTGTAACCGCTAGTGCTCAATTCCCATCTGACTTGAAACCAAAGGAGGACTATTACAGCAATCAATATTTTTATTTCCCAGTCATCAAACACATGATGGGCTAAATCACGAATCTGCCCAACAAAAGGCAGCTGCAAAGACCACCCTCGATATGTAATTTGAAGATGAAGCAGGGTGCGCTAACAAATTACACAAAGTGGTCGGTAATACGAGCTTCATACAAGTGCTGCCAAATGTTAGACAAACACATACGTGCATGCGTGTTCTCTTTGGGCCAGACGGTTCAGCTTCATGCGCCCTAATATATGATTCATCGTAATATCGTGTGCAGTTTTGTATTTTTGAAAGGAATAGCCTTCCTCTTTCAAAGTTGATGAAAGATTATTCAATAGTTAGAACCGCTGAAACTTCAGCATGTTTAATTAAAAATAAAAGATAAAAAATTGTTTCACTTAACGATTAACATTAATAGATTGTCTTTCGTTGTTTCAAATGCTTTCATAAATATCTCTCTCTCTCTCTCTCTCTCTCTCTCTCTCTAAGATGTTTTTGTATTGGGTTTTTATGTAAGTTTACTGCTGAAAATAAATATTTATTTTATCAATATTTAATTTTAGAGATTTTGATGCCATTCCAAAAAAAAAAAAAAAAACATCAAAACCAAGAATAGTTCCAGTTGTAGGCCCTGCAACTTTATACATTTTGTAAACAGGAGATTGGATGGGGAATTTATAGGTCAAATTGCAGAAATAAACGTTTTTATCTGCAAATAGATAATCAATTATGCTGAAAATCATTGTTATCGTATATTTTTTTGAAACTTTGCTCTGCATACTATTCAATTAGATGGTAATAAGTATTTGCTCAATAACACTGCTCTGTTATGAAAATAATATGGTGTTTTTTCTAAAAAAAAGTGTTGACGGTAAAAAATATTGCTCATTATATTATTTTATAATTTATATAATTTTGCATAATGTAAAATATTTCATTAATAATAATAATAATAATAATAATAATAATAATAATGTTTTATTTACAACTGTTATTGAGGAATATTAATTTAAGTAAATACAAAATTAAACTAATGAATTTTTAAATGGAAAATAATATTATATTGTAATATACTAGGTCATAATGTTTCTGATTTCATTGTTAAGCTTTTCCTTCACATTCCAAAATCTCCAGTTGTGCTTAATTTTGGGAGTGATTTTGTTGGCGATACGCCAAGATTTGTGTCAATTTTGTTGAGTTTTTTTAAAGTTTTTTTTTTTTTGAATTACAGTTCTGGAAGGAAGAATTGATGAGAAAATTCGTAATAAAATCTACCTAATGACGAGCTAATTTATATTTAAAATAAAGTTTGCACACAACAATTGATCTAGGCACAATTGTCTAACCATCTTCGCGAATGAATTATCCTACAAGTGACATGAAATGAGTTTTTCAGGAAGGAAAGATGTTAACTTGGTAAGGGGTGAGGGGAGTGGAGTGGAGTTGAAATATAAGAGCCTTAAGTTGCGGTTACGACCAGTAGCCCCGAGGAGTAAAGTAGCACTTAAACGGACAAGATTTATAACTAAAACTTCATATATGTCATAAAAAAGGCTAGTGATGAATGAGGGAATAAATTGCAACGGTATGTGAATATTTTATTAATAGTGTGGTACATATACATATAAAATGACAGCTATTGTGAACAAATTCTGCTTTATTGCCCTTAAATCTCAAATACTTGATAAATATACAAGAATTAGGAAAAGTGGATATATGTTAATTTATTACGTTTTACTTTATATCACACGTACATAAACACACGCATATACAGAAGAATGTATATTGTGCTAAATTACATAACTTTATATACTTAAGTCATATAGTGATCTTTACTTCAGAAACTGCTTATAAGCACTTAGAAAATTAAAACCAGATAATAATCTCCAAAAGCCAGGATCTCCACGAAAACATGCCAGAAGAATGTTCATTGTTTAAGAAGAGTTTAGCAAACGACGAGACTTTCGTAATAGACAAATTAAAAAAGGAATTCCAAGATGTGATGATATTTATGAGTGTCTTTAGCTTTAAAAATATTGAAGTCATTAAGATTGTCTCCTTTGATTCACTAGCGAGTCCATTGTTTTGTCTGTCCTCCAAAAATATGCAGAACTCCACTCATAAACTACACGCAGCTTAACATTAACATATTGTTCTGAAATACGACCTGTTAGGAACCAACAACAACAAATTGAACATCTTTGTCGAGGATAGCTATTTGTTTGAAAGGAACACAGGAAAAAACGAGTTTCAAAACAAGAATTGTAATTACTTTATTTTATTTTTCATTTCATTCTTTGAACAAATGACTTACATTTCGTCTTTGTTCTTAGTTGCTATATTGGAGCGATTTTTAAAATTATTTTATTTAAAAGCTTATCATTTTCGCTTCTGGCATGATCATGTCTAGTCTTTTCTTATAGTGCATATTATAAACATTAAATGCTCTAATTAACAACGCTTTTAACTCCAAGGGCGTGGTTTTACAAGAGACAAAAAGGTGTTTTAAAACTAAATCGCTACTTGGTTGTGTTATGAAATTATATTTTTTAAAACTGGTTTCAGCTTTCTCAACGTTATATTAAAGTTTTAAGGTTTCAGTTAATAAAACTTGTACTTTATATACTTCGGCAAGAATTTCTATACCATAATTCTTAACATAATACATTTAAACGCTCTGTCAGTTATTAAAAATAGCAAAATATTATTTCAATATAAGAAGTTCGGTGTTTCAAATAAGAAACATTTTATAGTTTTAAATGTATATTTAAAGGTATAGCTTTGGTGCAAATCTGCAAAATAAATTTAGATGAGCGTAAAACAGCTAATTAGACTGAACTTGTAGTATGAAGTCGGTCTTGGTGCTCTGGGGATAACGCACTCTCCTCTAAACTCAAAACTGACCGCGATCGATAAATATTTTCATTTCGTAAAAATCTATAAAATAAGTTCTCCGGGAGGAGCTTTAAAATATTTGCTTTCTGTTTAATATATTTACGGCACGTGAAAGAACTACATACCTAAATAAGAGGCCCCTGAATAAAATTATCAGCCCGTTTCACGCCCAAGAAATATCTTAATTTCCTTTCAGGTGACGTTGAATGCGATAGGCTTACCATCTATCCTTCGTCTGAAATAAGAGTGCTTGAAATTCTCCTTTTATTTGAAAGCTCCCTAGAAAGGCACGTATGATCCAGGACGGAACGACGGGTGCTTGCTAATTTATAGTAGAGTAAACCGGAATATAATATATATTATTTTCTGGCTTTCGTTGTTAATATTTTCATTCACTTTTGTTTTAAACGTATTAGATTTAATATTTTCTACTAACATTCTCTATTTTATTTGTAAAATTTCTGCATATGTACAAATTATTGAATAAAATGCTAGTTTAATTAAACTAAACGTTCTGATTTTTTTATAATAGGATTATAAATTTGAATTGTAGACAATACTGAAACAATAATTGGACGCTTGTAAGACCAGGGAAATTACTAATAAGTATATGTACTTAACTCGTTGATAACTTATGATCTAAAAGTAGGTTTTGGCGAGGACTGAAATTGTATGTTAAATTGCTTTGACTGGTATATTATTTTAGTAGAGCCTATGATAAAGGTAAAAATACGCTGTGCAAGCACTAAATACTAATATGGTATCGTATAAGATAGATTTAAGGCTTATACGTTTATCCCGATTATACCACCAGTGAATAGGCACAAATATACCATAAAATTTGAAAAAAAAAAAAAATTGCAAACATTTATTGTGATGATTAAAATAGACGTTCAACCCTGTGTTATTAAAACGATGCAATTGCATTTGATTATTTCGTAGGTGCAGGACCTGCAAAGTGCGAAAGTTGCCGCGCATCATAAGTACTAATCCTGTTTATTGCTTACTTACGTCACCGTTAATACTTCAAAGAGATATGGTTCATTTACTATAAATTTAAACAGCTTAACGTATGACATGGTCTCGAACCACACACATGCAGTCAAACAGACGAACAACTACTGCAGGCTGGTGTCTATAATGTGATCACATATAGTAGGAATGCATTGCCACAAACCCGACTGCAATTTGAATCAATAAAAGCCTTCGTTCGTACTTTTAGTCTTCAACTGGAAAGCCTCACAGATTTTCAGCCACTAGGAAAATCGAAGTTTTTTCTTGATTAGCTCTGTGATTGCAACACCCATAAGAGACGCTTTATACTGGCCCCACATTTTCTCATTGGAAAATACGATAGCAATACCAGCAGGTGTTTGAATCTGATAGGCAAAAAATTTTAGCTTTCCTTACCCGTAGAAAAATTCTCGGCGGAGCAACAGTACCAAACGATAGCGGAGAAAGCCGAAGGTAGTGACTTTCACAGATATAGCAACATAATAAGGCTCTCAAGGACCACGGCATGATAGATCAGACGGTTAGAGCGTCATTTCGTTTATTTTTATTAGTGTTTAACACCCGTTTTAACTTCTGAGGCGCCAGGCCTAAGTTTAGGGTAGCTCCCCGGCGTTTGCCATTTATGAGGACTGAGGAAAATCTGAAAAAAACCTCAATCAAGGAGGACGGTCTTGACGGGATTCGAACCCCAGACCTCTCGCTCACGAATCCGCACCTTAACCACCTCGGCCACCCGTGGCGGTTTGCTATTATCTGAAGTTAGTGGTTTCGTATCCGCACATATTGGTGCTTTTTTTTCAGCCTGAACTAAAGGAGATTTGCCACCATTACAATGATTTATTCGCTAACATAGTAGCATGCACACAATGAGCTATACATTTATATTTACGAAATTATTTTATGCTGGAATCAAAAGAGATTTGCCACTATTATAGTGATATACCCGCCCATATCAATTTATATTTAGAAAAAGGAGGCAAGCGTAGGCCACCAGGCCGTAGCGAGCCGCAGCAAACCACTGGGTCCACCAGTTTCTGGGATTTACTCAAAGTTAGCGTTAGGGTAGAGTATGTATGCATATTAATTAATTGCGAATTCCAATAAGATAACGCTGGCAAAAAGTGAAATACGCATATTGCAACCAGCAAGTTACAGAGGACAACGCATAGGCTACATTACCTTTAACAAAAAAAATTAATACATGCAACATTTACACTTTTATAAACAGTCACGAAAATGTTTTGAACTTTACATTTACAGTTAATATTTAACATATTAATCGAAAAATTCGCGGAGGGGCCTGGAGGTGATAAGGGCTACTATAGCTCCAGTCCTGAGCAACTCCCAATCGATAGCGGAGAAAAACATCTATTCCACTATATGCCGTTCGGGACTGAAGAGTTCGCCTCTCTCCGCTGTTTCTCGGGACTGGAGTCCAGCAGCTCCAGCACCGCCGAGAATTTTTTTCCGAATAAGGAAGGGTAAGTAAAGCTTGTGGCATGCACGAGAATGCGGGATATCAGTCCGAGAAATCGATTCTCATGTTACGTCCGCAGCGAAACGAAGGGACAGAAATCGCTTCTGCATGACTATTATGAACACGCAATTTTAATGGCCAGCATTGCCTCTTGAGTTGCAAAGTCAGTTTTCTTAGATGAAAATAGCGGTGCAGCGGAATAAATATTAATTTAGAAACTATGGCAACCTTATTTCTAGGTCTTAGATGAAAGAAATGCATTTATAAATTGCAAATTTATACCTAATCTAGAAGAGGGCTTCTGATTAGCCATTTTGTCTTATTATAAGCATTAATAGCCACTAGCTGCAAAATACGAGTATTATAGTAAAACAAATAAATTCTTTTTATTTAATGTCCAGGCCATATTGGCATGTAATGCATAACGATGATATAATGACAATGAACTTTATTATTGTTTTATATTTTGTGAATAAGGTCACGCAACTTAACCTTACGCCCATAAGATAAGGTGGAGAAGTTTTCCATTTTTCTATTTTATCCTTGACCGGCCCAGACATCTCCACCTGAAAGTGGTTAACAAAATAATGTATGTTTTAAAAATGCAAAAAATGTTATAGTTTAATATTTGGTAACAAGTAAATGTGCATATATTTATTAATTTAAATAGTTAGGTATAATGGACGAAATAAAATATGCTATTTGTGAATGTTATTTATCTTTGAAATTATTTGTAGACAAATAAATTCCTGTATTCCTTGTTGATCTTTAAATAACGTGCATTATAACTGCTATCAAAATGAAAAGTACTGAAACCTAGAACAATTTTTAATTTAGGTAATTAACTCGCTAGTAAGTTTACACTGTGGCTGTAACAACCTTTCCATTATTTCAACATATTTTTATCATCGTCCGGTTTACATTTGCAGGCTTTGATCCGGTCGAAATAGTACGAGGTAAGGATAGCAAGCGAAAATGCAGCAATACTATTTAAATACATTAATCGTTAATGTAACTCGTTCATAATTGTTTTAGAATGGCTAAAATCGGTGATTATAAAAAGTTGCATGAAAACTCTTTAAATTACATGAATCATACGTACAGCAGTAATAAAGCGTAATAAATTATGAAATAATTAATTCTGAAAGTTTGAAACCAGGCCAGGCCTTTAAAGCAAGTGATAAAGAATATATTTAACTGTCAGGTTTCATGAATTGTTTGGCAAATCAATAATTTGACTTACATACATAGACTGTTCAATAAAGAATGATTACACTTTTTTGGACCACACAACTTTACTCATTCTCCTAATTTTGATGATGTTTCTCAAAGTAGTCCCCGTTGAATTTAATGCATCTGTCCCAGTCTTCAAAGACATACTGGAAATTATTTTTTGATAGGTCTTTCAGAATCGCCTCGCAGTCTTCACCACTGTTTCTGATGAAGGACAATGCCTCTAAAGAAGGTGCTCCTTTAATTTAGGTAAAGAAAAAAGTCGCATTGGGGGCTAAATAGGGTCTATAGAGATGTGGACACTGTTTAGAACGATTTTTGCGAGATATTCTGCAACACATTTGCGATAAGCGGCCTGGATTATCTTGCAGTTTGTTGCACGGAAATGTGGTCTGTTGCACATGATATGGACTTTCAGAGTTTTTAAGGACATCT
This sequence comes from Metallyticus violacea, assembly GCA_030762175.1. Lineage (NCBI taxonomy): Eukaryota > Metazoa > Arthropoda > Insecta > Mantodea > Metallyticidae > Metallyticus > Metallyticus violacea. Next base: position 84,505,770 of record CM060839.1, read on the forward strand.
CTGTAGCTGTTCACATGCTCGTAAACCATTCCTTGAATACCGAAACATGACATGACTTTCCCAACAAAAACAACCATTTTGTTTGTTTTTTTATACTGTGACCATACAAGCTTACTATTTGCTCTCAGGATGGAAATAATGTAGTCATGTTTCATCAGCTGTGATTATTAAACTGTACAATATTTAAGATGATGTACTGAGTCTGTTGTCCAGTATAATTCCGAGATACGGTTTCGATCGTGCTATGGGCATTCGTTCTCCTTCAAGAGAAACCATTTGATTCTCTTTTTTTATTTTGTAAGTTTTTTTTTGATTGATTTATTTATGGACGCTCTTAAACATCTCAGGTCATCAGCGTCCCATTCAACTCAGGGTGTGAAACGGCCGACAAATTTTGCTCAGAGGCCTCTCTTTCAGGCTTGAGGTTCTTTTTCGTGCCGTAAATGTACGACACGGAACCCACGGCTTTACTTCCCTTCCGAAGGAAGCCATACTTAGGATTTTTACGCCCGAAAAAATCCATCGGTCCTGGCCGGGTTCGAACCCGCGTTCTTGGGTGTAGGAGGCAAGTATGGTAACCACTACACCACCAGGACCGACATTTTGTAAGTGAATTTAACTACTCCAAATTTACAAGGGCTTATAATTTTCCATGGTTTGCATGTTTGAAGGTTATCAGCTGATGGTTTCCACGTGCCTTTGCTTAGAATAGCGATATCGTCAGCAAAGTCAGCAAACTGGGCTATTGTTACATTATTATCTTTTGTGAGATCATGTGCATATATTACATCAGAATCGGAGTCCATATGCTTCCTTGAGGAACTCCGGCTTGGAGATTGAAGACCGGGAATTTTCATAACTAACAGAGAAATTTCTGTTAGAGAGAAATGACGTATTATTCTAAATAAGGTTTCAGTGAGTACTGGTTTTAGTTTATACGGCAGTCCAGTGTGCCAAACCTTATCAGGCTGAAACTTGGTTCCATCATTAAGCACATGGACCAGTCAATGAGTCCATAACGACAGGCCAAAGTTCGTCGAAGAAAAAAGACCGATTTATCGGCTGACAAGGTGATGCCAACTGATTTTTTTGCGATTTCTAAAGACAATTCTAAGTAGTTATTACGATAAGAGAAAAACAATACGAATATTAGCATTGTTACTATTTAAAAGATAAACTGAAGGAAAAAAGTCAAGAATGAGACATGTTCTCTTTTTAGTGACAAACGTGCACTGACTAGACTTCGACCTAGTTCTGCATTAACTCTGCACTATAGACGTAGTCCCTATCGATTTCCTTATTCTCGAGCTTACTCATTATATTCTGTGGGCAGACATTTCCGTCGATTGGGGATGCATTAATGTTGTCAATGATTATTTTAAAAAAGTTTGGATAATCTATTTTTAATCGAAATGTATCTAAATGTGGGTTCATATCAGGAACTTTTTGTATGGAACTGTATATGACATTTTGTATCATACAAAACAAATGAAGAGTGTTTACATGGAAGTCAGTTTCAAAATGGAAGAAATTTTATTGCTTTGTGCAGCTGCCGCTGTTTTTGTGCAAGAAAGCAAAGCGCAGGTGATAGCCAAGACGTTTTTTTGATGGAAACGAATTCAATATTAAATGATTAGTCGTTGAAGATCGTCAAGTTTTTTGACTTGATGATTCATTTATTTTCGTCAATTTCCTGTTTACTGGGGTTTTAAGTTATGTATCTTTTTTCCACTTCTGCAACCTCATCTTTGAGGACGGAAGCAATTTCGCGCAAAGATTCTTTTCTTGCCTTCCTGTCTCTGAAATTCTTATTTTGAGCATTCCAAATTACATTTTTGCACTTTCATTTCTTCTATTGAACACAATGTTTTTGGATTGAACACCCCATGTTGTTGTTTATATAAAAAGAATGCGGTTAATTGAGTCAATGTGCGCATGATCAGATTACAGAACAAGAATTGTTTTTGCTGGTCTAGGGATACATGGAACTTTGTTCTATGCATGTTTGGAATTCATTCATTTGTATAAAATATGAAGGAAATTGTTCCATACCGACCAGAACATGTTCGGAACACAAGTTCTATACAAAAAATTTCGGACATGAACCCAACTTTAGGCTAAAGGCCATGTTCAGAAATAACACTTCTCTTTTTGAAAAACGTGCTTTAATTTTTTCTTTGTTATTAAACTTAAGATATGCATCATTGACGAGCCGTGAAGTGAAGCGGGTTACAAGTCATGAAGATGTCGGTCCTGGTGGTGTAGTCGTTATCATACTTGCCTCCTAAACCCAAGGTCGCGGGTTCGAACCTGGCCAGGACCGATGGATTTTTTCGGGCGTAAAAATCCAAAGTATGGCTTCCTTCGGAAGGGAAGTAAAGCCGTAGGTCCCGTGTCGTACATTTACGGCACGATAAAGAACCTTAAGCCTGAAAGAGAGGCCTCTGAGCAAAATTTGTCGGCGGTTTCACGCCCTGAGTTGAATGGGACGATGATGACCTGAGATGTTAAAGAGCGTCCATAAATAAATCAATAAAAAAAATGAAGACACAAGAGGCTCCTCTTTGAAGTAAACACTGGCTTTAGTTTAAGCGAGATTTTAGTACAAACTATGAATTTTCTGCTATAATTTATTGGGAGATATCTGAACACTGGTTAATACTACTAACTTTATTACTACTATTATTTTTATTTCATTAGCTATCTACAACATTTCAAGCAATGAAATTCTCGAATACCTTTACTTTTCCAATTTTATTTTCACCAGCAAAGAAATCAGGTTCTTTGTATTTCCTAATGAAATTTCCTAAGTTAATCAAAATAGGGAGTTCCTAGGTCTTGATTTCATAATAGCATTGAATGAGCTATATCCAAATCTTAATAAAGATACGTGGCTTACAACTACAAAAATCATGTGACTGTACTGAAAACTATTTTTATTATACTGAAAGGGGAAAAGTAAATTGTAAAATAAAAACGTCTTTATTTTTCCAACTTAGTGCTATTTCCCCCTCTATATTCAGTAATATTTACAATATTCATATTGCTTTGAAGTTATTTTATATGGATATTATAGCTTTATTTTTTCTAGTTCATTTATATTTCCCCTCTTATTATTTTCGTTTTCGTTTTATTATTTTCGTAATTTCTCGATTTATTTATACGAGGATAGGTCAAAAAGTAAGCATCCCCATTTTTGTAGATGAATGAGTGAAGATAAGGCAATATAAAGAATGCCGTTTATTTCAACCACACTCCTTTATTTTTCCACATAATTACAAAAGTTATTCAGTCATTATCACGACTAAAATAAGTTTAGTTCCATTCTCTGACAATAGAAAGCGGCATCCTGTTCATAGAACTATTTCACCAGTCTTCACTTCGTGTTCATCTGCCATAAGGACGCAACTTAATATTCTATATGGATAAAAGTTCGAAGGTGCCAAGTTCGGGCTGTATGATAATAGGAAACTTGTTTCCTTGCCAGATGCGCAGCGAGACTGTAATTTCATGGGAAACATGGAGCTTAGCATTATTGCACAACTCTAGATCAGGTCTTCGATGTCGAATATCTTGCTTAAGATGTGTTATTTCATTTAATACACAGTGGCACCATGCTTCATAAAATTAACAAGAATCACATGAACATGACAACATATGGTTGCCACCATTTCCCCTGTGTTTGCGTGTTGGTCATTTGGGATGTTTACATTCTATGCTTTCCATTTTTGTCCCTGGATAGGAGTGATACGCCCACTCTTATCACGACCCAACAGTATAATGTTGCAGGCTCGTTAGTGATGTGGGTATTCTCTAAAGCTTTTTTGTTCAGACAGTTTTTTTTTTTTTTGGGTGGCACCTCTTCCACAGTCAAAAATTTCCTGGATAATGTCCCACAAAGTGTCATGTGAATGATACAAGTGCATCTCCAATTGAGCTGCTTGCTATATAAGAGCAGCTGCGGCAAGGAAAAAGCGCTATATCGGCCCATAACTCAAATAACCTTACTGGCTCATTTGGCCGGAATTTTTCCTGGGTCCGTAAATACTGGGATCAAATAGAATGTAAGCCCAGTATTATAACGTAAGATTGATAATTAATTCCTGATCTTATGCAGTTGTTGAGTATCAATATTTAACAAACACGTAGGTATATCAAGCCACTGAAACAAATGAGAGACATTGATTTTAATAAAAGCTGCTGTTTTAAGACACAGCGTAAAGATGTAGTTCCTTATATGTAGGCAAACCTTCGTTCTCTGAAAATCGGTTGTATTCCGTTCTCGCCCATCTTTTGAGAGTCTTTTTTACCCCTGGAACGGGAGAAACTTTGTCGTCTAAAGGTCATCGGATTTGTCACTCCTGTTTTATTTTCTGTACAAAAGATCACAATAACATTACAGTGACATTGGTTATAATGGATTTATGAACAGCTCTCCCTCTAGGTATAAAGCAAATAGTCCATATAAGACTCTGGGTACATTGTTTTACCTCTAGAGATCATTGCAGTAAACAAAAGATATACAGACAGCTTAACATAAAATTTGAATTACTTTATAAATACTTTTGGTTGTAAATGCCTTCAGCTGCTCTGAATACGTATTATTACCACTTTTCGGTGGGTTTCTCAAGTTATATGCATTATTAGGTTTCCTCTACCTACAAGGTGTAGAGACGAAAAGAAGGTTACAATTACAAAAAGAAATGCTGAGACATGGTGGCAATAGAGGAGTATTTGCATTTGCCAGCTACTGGAATAGTGAAGCATACTTTAGAATTCCACCATCTTCGGTTTTTGTTCTTGTGATGTTATCGATATCAATAAAGTCGTACTATTCCTCATTTCTTTTATGTTGGAAAAAATCATCTCAGCAAAATATTTTAACTTGGGAAAATCATCGCTTCAAGAATATGTACTAATAAAACATTTTTAACCACAAAAACTAGATTCAAACATATCACTTTTTTAGTGTACCCCAATAGTATCTGATTGTCGGTTGCTTCTGTCTCCGTGTCCACACGTCATCAATATTTGATGTAAACACAATCTGTTTGCCCTCATGCTCGGTGCAGCGAATATTTGTTAAACTGATGTGCACGAAATCTACAGAAATAAACCCTCTATAGGAAGGGGAATAAAAACACTACAGCTTCCTATCTGATATGACTTAGAACAAGCAGTGCTCACCTACTGAAATATAACACCTCACATGCACTTTAAAAATATTATTTTGAAGTTATAACTTCATAGTGCAAGTTTTGAAGTATCAATAGCTAACAAAGGGACCATAGATCTTTGTTTCCATCAATTCATAATCTTCCAGATTTTACGCATACGTCAAATGGGAGGTCAAAGCAAGAAGTTTTATATTGCTATCATGTGTGCATGAACTTTTTTCATTGTATGAATACAGACACGCAAGAATAACACATAACTCTAACCATTAACCAACTGAAAAACAGGTGGACTAAGTTCTGCCAATGTTTCATACAAACAAAATTTACATTAATTTAATATGTAAATAAAACGCTAAATATAGTTTACTGTTTGCATAAAACATGTTATATTTAAGAACTGTTGAGTACGGAAGATCATTTGAATGTATTTCTTTAAGCAGAATAATTCGCCCCTCTTCAAGCAATTTCAAAGATATTGCAGTGTTCCTTTTTTTTGCTTCAGACAGAAATGAATTAATTTCCTTAATTTTCCCGTGTTTTAGAAGGTTATAAATATTTAATTGTGGTGACGGTGACCTTGATGTACTTGGATATGGAAAAGATTACTTATGTTGAATTTATTTTAGGTTCATAAACAGTGAAAGTCCCAACAATGTGCTTTAAAAAAGATTAAGTCACACATACATGATGTACGAAACAATTAAGTTACAGTCAGATGAAGTATGTAAAGACAGAGATTCAAAACTTGCCCATACAGCAAGAAACATTCTTAAAGCTGCTGGAGCTGCAGGCTCGAACGATTGCGGAGAGAGCCGAACTCTTCAGTCCCGATCGGGGATAGTGGAATAGATGGGGATGCACATTTTCCTCTGTTTGCTTGGCCACTTATAAGAGTGTAAATGTTGCACTTATTCTTTTTTTGTTAAACATAATGTAACATATGTGTTCTCCTCCGTAACTTTCTGACTGCAATATGTTATTCCTTAGTACAAAACTCAGCTTATCACTTTTTAACACCTGTAGTCTTGTTGGAATTCGCATTTAATTCATATATACACAGGCACTAACCTTAACACTAACCTCGGGTAAATTAAAAGCCGGTGGACCCAGTGGTTTGCTACGGCGAGCTATGGCCTGACGGTCTATGCTCGCCTCCTTTTTGTAAATATACATTGTTATGGGATTATGTGCTATTAAGTATGCGGGTAACATATTATAACGGTGGCAAATGTTTGTAAACAATAACTTTAATGTTATGTTCCCTCTTAACACACATTACACACGAACTATATACCATATCTTAATAATTCATGACAATGAAATTATGCGAATGGTAAACAACAAAAAGCGCTTCTCATTAAATTTCCTTAAAAAATGGTAAATATAAATTTATAGCGGATTTTCTATATGATACTATGTTAGCGAACAAATCATTGTAATGGTGGCAAATGTCCTTAATTCTGGCAGGGGGGGGGGGAAATCAGGATATGAGGATTTGAAATAACTACCTACATAACTACAGCATGACGCTCTAGCCGTCTGAGTTATCATGCCATTGCTTTTATAAACATTATTTAGCTATATCTGTGGAAGTCACACTTCTGCGCTACCGCTCGGGATGACACGGGACTGCAGCTCCTGCCTCTCTGAGAAATTTTCTTTGTGTATGGATAAGTGATTCAAATAACTTATATAATATTATACATTCTCATTTTAAGCAACATTTTCATTCAATTTAAATAAATGAACCTACTTTTTTTTTTGATTGATTTATTTTTATGGACGCTCTTTAACAGCTCAGGTCATCAGCGTCCCATTCAACTCATGGCGTGCAACGGCCGACAAATTTTGCTCAGAGGCCTCTCTTTCAGGCTTGAGGTTCTTTTTCGTGCCGTAAATGTACGACACGGGACCCACGGCTTTACTTTCCTTCCGAAGGAAGCCATACTTATGATTTTTACGCCCGAAAAAATCCATCGGTCCTGGCCGGGTTCGAACCCGCGATCTTGGGTGTAGGAGGCAAGTATGGTAACCACTACACTACCAGGACCGACAAATGAACCTAATAAGTAGATAAACGTTGGATATAATTTTAATATCTTTAAAAATGTATTACATTGGCACAAAATTTTGGATTTTGAATAAATATTTTTGTAGAGAACAAGTAATTAAAATTTATGAAGAGAAGAGTAATTGTTAACTTAAAAATTGCTTTATAATGACCACGAACATCGATATGAATGTAATGATTAGTAATGATTAGTAATGCTAACAAAATTAAGCATTAAAGTTGCGCATTTAGGCAGCAAAGGGTAATGCGGTCCACTTTCAAAGTAGCCCTCCAGAGGCTATAAGAATAAATACTTATTAACATATCTAGCTTTACAGGTATGTGGTATTAGGTAATTAAATATGTAATTAATTTCTTATTGCATTATAGTACCAGTTTTAAAGGAGAGACATTATCATTTATTCATTATACCTTATTCTATTTATGATGTAAAAAATAGAATCTAGGTATATTAGATAACACACCCTCTATAAAATTATTAGTGGTCCGTGGTTTTCCTTAAAATTTTAGAATAAATTTGGGCTGTTTCTAGAAGGAAACGTTCACATCTGTGTTATTTTATAAGTTGTTTAGATTTATGTAATTCCTTTGCTATTGTTTTGTTTGTTCAAATATATGTACATATGAAATTTTAAATAGTCATTAGTGAATATATAAATATTTAAAGTTTTATTCTTTCTGAATGTTTGTTTTAACATTAATGTGTATGTGATTTTTGTTTAGTCGTTGTTTTGGTTAAGTTGGCAGTAGATTGTATTGTTAACATTAAATACTTTTACATTTGGTAAATGTTAGTGAAATTGGCTAAACTTTTAAATAAATATTATTAGTTTAATGTAATTACTATAATTATGTTGTGTTAAGTTTTATTTAAGCATTATAAGATGAAGCTTGCTAATATTAATGGCGAATAGATGTCAGAGGGTAGCCGGAATACCTAGATATTGCTTTGCCCGCCACCAACTGGGGACATCTCGGGTATACTACACAAGTATAATTCATTGAAGAATAAACCACTAGAACGACCATAAAGTTGCAACTATTTCATGATTACAGTAACGCAATATGTGCAGAGTTTTTCCTGGTTTAGAGCAACGGGCATATAGAGGTCTATGTTGTCTTCGTCTCCAATAATGGCGGTACTTATTTTGGATTATCACGGCTTTTAATTTCTGTGAAATGAGGTTTAATGAGATAAAATTAATAAAGTACTGTTATATAATATGTTCACCAAGTAAATAATATAATATAATATAATTTAACATTAAGCCATGAATTGGTATATTATAAGATGCATGTCCGATGTTCGAGTGCTGTTTTTGAATGTCAGGTAGCAGATATTTCAGAAACCAGCCTAAAATTCAGCTAAATAACCATTACCGGGTATAAAACTTGAACGTATTATAAACTTTATAATTTACGAGTATAAGTGTTTGAGGCTTATTTTTACGAGAGGATAAAATTTGGAGGTAAGCTGAAATAAAGATGAAATATATACTTGTGTTTTGAGGACAGAAATACGCCCATAAATTCTTAGAACTGCAATTTAACGGCACGCAGAAAATCTTGTCTTTTATAGTGTTGGTAGTCACCCCCATCCAAACAGTTTAGAAGGAATACAAGGAGGAAGGGTGAGAGAAATGATGTGCCGGCCCATAAAAGCAGCTGGAGTTCATAAAACCGCAGAACAGGTCACTAACTCGAAGAGATACGGGAGAGCTTTAATGTGGTCAGTGGCGTTAACAACGCCATATCTTAGAGGATCGGCTTGTTAGAGAAACGGTCGCTTAGAAAGGAAACTTTGTCCGAAATTTTACGCATTTTATTCGCTGAAAGGAAACAAAAAAATTGTTAAAATAATGTATGTGAAAGCATGATGGTTATGGGTAATAAATAATTGTTAATTATATATCTACATATTTATTACACTAAAACCATTACACGTATCAAAATTTGTCATGAATCTTCAGGTCATTACAAATAAATCGTGTAACAATGTAAAATGTATTCTTGAGGGCAGAGTTTACGTTTAATTTTATTTTTAGCTTTAAATTGTTACCTCATTCTGAATTTCATTTATCTAGCGGTCGTGTCACTACAACGCTCCTTTTTTCCATAAAAAAGAAACGAAAGATAGCAAAAGTTAAAGACACACACATTTCAACGTATGCCAACTATTGATATACATAAAGAATTTGCAACTCAATATAAAATAAACTATAATATAACTTTTAATATTTCACTTGACATTTTTGTTAAATTTAGAGTGACTTCTGCTTTGGTAGCTGTCTGTACGTTACCTGTGTACGTCATCAGTGAGTGGTGGAGTTGTCTTTTTGTTCCGGAATGACGAGATATGGGCTATAAAAGAGGCGGTGTCTTTTGCAATAGATGGATAATATTCAGATTCGATAGCATTTCATCGTTTTTGGTAAGATATTGCCGTTTTAAGCGTGCATGCACATAATTAATAATAATTACCAAATTCAGTACATGTTCTTCATTTTAATAAATTCTCCAACGCTATTTACATCTAAAAGTATTTTTATAAGACTCTTTCTTTTTTATAAAAGGCTTTATAGATGTGCATGATAGGAACAGCACATAGGAAAGAAAACTGAAATTTGCTTACGTCTAAAATCCATTAGGCATCCATTCCATAGGGACAACGTACTCCTCCCAACTTTCACATATTTAGCACGGCTTATCTATCTACCGGTTCTTGCTCCAAATTACAGAGCAGTCTAATTAAATAACCAACTGGGCGTTTGCAGGAACAGCCCTAGATAATTAAAGCATGCCTTCTAATTCCAAGCTTCATGCCAAATATCGCATGTAAGCTATTTCATACTCTACCTGGAGTAATTTGATGAACGAGAGTTTTGCGTGAAGATGACACTAGTACCGCTATCTCCCGCCCTCTGTGATTGTCCGTGAGCTTCGAGGGCATAGGTCAATACTCATATTTGGCAAAGAACCAAAGATCAAGCAAGCCAAATGAAAAGCAATGTGGTTTTCTGCTCATGCCTTGCACCGTTTTCTTAGCGTTTCTCTTGGCATTTGTTCAATTTAACGATGTCATTGTTCAAGCTGTTAAAGATTTTTGCCATTTCTTATACTTCATTTGATATTTTATAAAACTAAGCCAAAAATTTTGTCACTCAGTTTTTATAATGCTAATTAACATGCCTATTTTTGTTTGTTTGTTTACTTACGGACGCTGTTTAACATCTCAGGTCAACAGCGTCCCATTCAATGCAGGGCGTGAAACGGCAGGCATTTTCCTCTAAGACGCCTCTTCTTTCAGGCTTGAGGTTCTTTTTCGTGCCGTAAATCTAGGACATGGGGCCCACAGCTTTACTTCCCTTCCGAAAGAAGCCATACTTAGGATTTTTACACCCGAAAAAACTCGTCGATCTAGACCGGGATTGAACCCGCGACCTTGGGTTTAGGAGGCACAAGTATGGTTAACACTACACCACCAGGACCGACTGAAAATACCCCTATGAAAAAATAAAAGACTTTGTTTCCATTTTAATAGTTTAGCAATTAACATTTAACTCTAGATCATTGTTATCTGTGAAGTCATAACTCACAACAATGCATTTATTTCCTTGCAAACCTGTGGTTATCAGTTAAACTGAAGCCTTCTTTCATGAAAAAGCTTCATTATCATTTTTTTCCGCTTATTAATTGAAAGAGTGGTAAACATGTTTTTGAAGTGAAGCCTGTTGGAATTAATATAAATGATCGATACAGTTTATGTAGTAGAGTGCATTTTCTGGGCTTGTGGGCCGTGAAATAAAGGAATATCTTCTTTCAAGAGTTTCTATTGCATCTGCGGTATTCATCTCGGGGTCTCAGTAGCAATATTCACCTTAGATGTATTCGAAACTTTGGAAGAGGAAGAACTTCCTTTAAGCCACGGTCCAATAAGCCCGGAAGATGGACATGGAAGCCTTGCTCTTCGATGAAATCATTTTTGTTACGTTAACTTTTATTATTTACTGTTCAACCTAAAAAAAAAACTTACAAGTGTAATTTTATTGCAAAATACTAGGCGGACGAGAACTTTTTTCCTATAACTGGTATCGAAACATAACAACAAACAACACGAAATTATTATTATTATTATTATTATTATTATTATTATTATTATTATTATTATTCAAAGTATTGGCAGACTTTTAAGACTTTCATCCATCTCTCTGCCAGTATTCAAATTTGTTGGCGATACTATTCCTTGGATTTAGAGGCAAACAGCTCTGAAAATGTGTTTTTGACATGTTCAAGATTGCCGAACAGCTTTCTTCGAAGAAATGTTGCCTTGGGCCAAAACAAACCATAATCAGAAGACGTAATTTGCTGTGTGCGGCAGGAATTCCATTCCTTCTAATGTGTAGATATTTATGGGGCAGCAGCATTGTGGTGTTGCAGAATAGCGCACTTTCTATATATTAAAACAGATTAGCGCAGTCATAAACTCCACAAATCCTGTACTGTTGCGTATTTACTGTTGTTTTGGAGACGCCAAACTTTCCTGAAAATTCACTTATCCATACAGCAAGAAAGATCTGGTCGGGTAGAGCAGTTTGGAGCTGCAGTCCCGAGCGACAGCGGATAGAGCCGAACTCTTCAGTCGCGAACGGGAGATGGCGGACTCTGTTTGCGCGGCCGCTTGTACCAGTGTAAATGTTGCATGTATTATTTTTTTGTTAAACGTAATGTGACCGTTGAGTTCTCCGTAACTTTCTGGCTGCAATATGTTGTTCCATATTACAAAACTGCACTGATGATCTGAGATGTTAAAGAGCGTCCATAAATAAACCAATATTACAAAACTGAGTTTTTTCACTTTTTACGACGTGTTGTCTTATTGGGATTCGCAATTAATTCACACACACTAACCGTAACGCTCCCTCGGTTAAATTCTAGAAACCGGTGAACCCAGTGGTTTGCATTGGATAAACTGAAAGCAACCGCCGAATTGGCTTCCGGGAGAACATAAGAAAGACCAGGAGAAAACTTTCAGACAATTATATCTGAAATTAATACATCGCAAATGACGTCAAAAAAAGAGAAAAAAATTGTTTGATTTGTTAAGAAAATGGTCGAATAAGTACGAAATTTTGAACAAAACAAAATTTGAAACTCCGAACAAAACATGAAACTATAAACCAATTGAAAGAAAAATTTCAAAAGCCAGTAATATCCTATGCACAAGCGGCAGCCAAACCAAAACTAACAGACAAAGGAGAAAACGTTCAAACAGCAGTTCAGTCATTTCCTCATCCAAAGGAACAAACATTAAAGAGGTACAAAACATCTTCACCAAAAAACTGAAATCAGAGAAGGAGACAATCAAAAGTGGATACACGAGATCAAGACAGAAAAATTTTATGGTGCAAGCAGACACAGAAGAATATTTGGTTTAAATAATCAATAACAGGCAATTAAAAGACAAAGAATTAAAAATGGAATTGCCAAGGAAGAGAAATCCCATTGTAATAATATATGAAGTTTTAGCGGGAACGAAAGAAGAAGATTTAAAAGAGCAAATATACAACAAAACCTTGAAGGAAAGATAGCAAAAGCAGAATTTGACGAAAGTCTAAAATTCAGATTCAAAATGGGATCTAGAGATAAGGCCACAGTTCACCATGTTGTTGAGGCATCAGCAAAAATAAGGTTCTTATTAATGAAAACGGAAAGAATATTTACAGGATTTCAATCTGTAACACTGAAAGACTGCCTATGGTAGCTAGATGCCTTAAATTTGGGACACACAGTCAAATATTGTCAAATCCACCTGTGGTGAAGAAAAACTGAATGCGAGAAGAAAGCACTTCCATCCAAATGTACAGCTTGCATGAAAATGAAGAAGAGATGCCCAACTATTCAACTTACAAAATGTTCTCGGAAAGATTAATTTCAAGAACTGGCTATGGATCTTAAAGAACAGAAAGTAGGGGCAAAGAGCGAATGGAAAATCCGAGCAGGTTAAAAAGAAATGCAAAAGGGCTTTTTAATAGGTGGAAGTTAAAATGTAACAAAAGTGAAGTGAAATTAAGATAGATAAATGCAGGTACTCTAACACATTTCTTCTTGAAAAAAGAGAAAGAAGAAGTAACAGAAGATTAATCAAGGTCGATTATGTCTTGAGTACGGATAATGAAATGCCGGAAGAAGAAAGGAAGAATGATATAATAAAGAAAATCTTTAATAACATTAAGAAGAAACAGAAGGAATATAAGGATGCTATAACAAAGGAAGAAGAGCAACGTAAAAAGAAGACAGATTAAAGTAAGCAATCAGAGTACGGGGGACCGATGACCACCAGATTTACCATCTGCCGTTAGGAATAAAGAAATGGAACAGGTAAATAAAGATATAAAGAAATTAGCAGCTGTGATAAGAGATAAAATAATAATTAATATAATGAATCCAGGGAAAATTTACTAAAACTTTGGGCTAATTCTTAAGTGTAGCAGGTTGGAAGAAAAAACTTATTATGTATAGCATTAAGACATATTATAAGGAAGATTTATCCTAAAGGAAACAGAATCACCTTTCCAACATCAGAAGCATTAGAGAGAATAGATCTAACAACATCAGACCCAAATTATTTCTTGGAACCTTTGCATCTAACTATTAAACGAAAGAATGAAATTACAACTCAGCAGCAATTGTGACAACTGCAAAATAGAAGAAACACTGGAGCATGTCCCAGTTACACACAGTTGGTCGGTGAGAAAAGAAGATTATTGGCAGAAAAAAACACAAATAACAAATCAAGAAGAACACTAAGTTTTACAAAAAAAAAAAAAAAAAAAAAAAAACCGCAAAAATATCTGAGAAAATGATGGAAAATCATAGAAACACAAGAAACCATAACAGTGGAAAGAAAATAACAGCAGGTGGGTCAAAAAGTGTTCAATTAATGTGATCACCACAAAGATCTTTAAAAAGAGATGAAGGAATGAATGCAGTCCCAAACGAAATGACAGAAGTGATTAGCAACATCGAAACTGAGCAGGAACAAGAAACAACAACCAGCAGATGAAAATAAATTGGCAGATCACTGGTAGGTAGGAAGAAACCGAGGAATATGATACACAGACTACACGAAAAGAGTTGAAGGAAAGCATCATCACAACATTAAGTGCAACAGTTAAAGAAGCAATTAACAACGAAAGACACTAAGAAGGTAGTACATTAAGAATACACAGATATAACTCTTCACTACTAGGAAAAAGAAGCAACGTGTGTAACTTTATAACCATAGTCCTAACCTTAATCTAAAACTATCACAGTTTCCAGCTGAAGATTGAGACCGGCAGCTTCCTCTCTGATGTCCAATAGGGTGCAGCCAGGATGCCGAGAGACAGCTGAAGTGCATATAGGTGAAGAAGAATGCACTTGCATTATAAAGCACAATTTGGAACATTTTAAAATATAGTTAAATTTTGAACAATGTTATGTATAGTAAAATTGAAACTACTACTGGTTACCAATAGTTGTAGTGTGCTTATACAGTTTTGTAAAATAGGTTACGTAAATTTGTGTTGTAGTTCTAGATACTTTTGCTATTTAGTAACGTAGTTCTGCACAGTTAATTAAAAACGGATATAAATGTAAAATAACAAAATAAAGTGGAATAATACGCCCTGATATAGGTACTAGAAATTGTATTACAGACAATAAATTATATATAAAAAGAAAACATCAGTGTACATCATCTGTGGTGCCTCAGTAGTAAAAACGGGCGTTAAACACTATTTTAAAAAACATAAAATGTAGCATGCTACTCAACTAACGCAGAAAAACCACGTGCACATGGCGCTCCTTTCTACTGCAGTACTTGTCTGTACTGAAACCTGTTATGCCTGACATCTTCTCAATCGGCAATATAGCACATGCCCGGGATATGGTGTACTTTAAGATTTTTTATTTTATTTATTTGTTTTTTATGTATTTTTGTTAGTGATGAAGTACACATTTCTGGTCCTGCAGTCGTCATTGCCAAAACATATCTTGTACATCGGTGCTGCAGTCCAATGTCTCCTTCTGCGTTTCTGAAATTACGCCTCTCATGTTATAGAAGGTATTTAGTTTATTCTTATTCACAGCGAGTAACATTCAACAGCATTTTCAAATTCTCTTTCTATAAAGTTCTCAGAGCATTAACAAGAAGTTGGTGGCGTTTAAAATATATGCAGTATCAAGAAGGTTAATGATTTGAAGTAAAGGGGAAGCTCTTGCGCAATGCTTAACGTGTTTCTTTGGCGCCATTATGCCTATTTTCGTTAACTTACTGATGAAGGCTCAGTTCCAATAGCTGTGTGATAACTCTCCAATATGTATATACAGAGCAATTTCTTTTGGTAATACTACATTAATAACCGAGTTAAAGATTTGGGCGATAATACTAAGCTGGGACAACAATAGTTAGAATACTCGACTTTTCTTGTTAAGCTAGAAAATGCGATTTTAACAGAAGCATGTAAGTTTCTATAAATCTTAGAATTTATGTGTTGATACTATAGCAATTTGTTGCCGAGAATAATGCCAAGAAGTGTAACATATTTATTATATTTACTAAAACTTCCGTCGATTACTTCAAGTAGTGGCTGCCCTGTCTCACTCCATAACACCGGCACTTTTATATCATATAGTTATACTTTTTGAGGCTTATGATCGGACATTCACCATTAAAAGAAAAATCAAGAAGGGATATTACGGATACATTTCGGATCTTCAACCTTGCTCATGGGCTAACCGTTTGTGGTTATGCTCCCAATGGGGGCACCTCCGAGGGGAAGGGATGAGGTGAGGTAGGTACCAGGTGGTCAGAATCCAGGGACGGTGAGGCATCACAATTAAGGGATCACTCCAACAAGTTTCCAAAAGGGGAATCTTGACGCTGGCGGAACTCTCCCTTTAAAAGGCTCTAGTCTCTCAGCAGGACTGCTTGCATGCCATATGCAGGAGCAGAAACATTTACAAAGTGCAAGCCACTGTCACGCCGCACACAGAACCAACAAAACCAACGAATAAAATAAGATGAAACGAGAGAGACAAACGTTCTTGAAAGGGAAAAATTAATTCCAATTTTTGCCTAACCGATCAGTGAAAACCACCAAGAAAACTCAAGGCCGGTCCCAAGAGATTTGAACCTGGGACCTCCCGAATGTAAGTGTAAGCATCTCTGCTCGGTTATTAGAAATGTAATATAGGTAAGTTGACAGTTTTATGTAAATAAAATAAAAACAAAAGACCTTTACCTAAAATTAACTACCTGCTGATAAGACATTAACTCTAGTAGAATGCGGAATAGGCTTTGAGTCTCATCTGTTGTGATAAATATGATGTAACCGTAATGAAGATCTAAGATGATGATAATAGCTCTTATAGGTAAGAGAATAAACATAATGCTTTCTTAAGAAGTGGGAAGTATTAAAGCAGAATTTGTAGGCAAAGATGAACGTTAAGCAATATCAAAATGATAATTAAATAATTAAAACAACATCATAAAAGAAATGTACACTCGAGGACAGAGCGTAAGTTTTGTACTTTACATTTATGAAAGTTAATTGAACTATAATTAATATCTAAACATTCTGTATATTTTCTAAGCTGTAATTTAGTTTTGTTCATTCCTTTAACGTTTCACCACTTTTTACTTAGCTCAATTATTAATATCCAGTGGTATCCGAGAAACCTGATAATGTTATTTATAAAGGAGCTCTCTCATTTATCTGCAGAACATAATCATGAGTTCAACTCCGGGCCCATTTTCATTAATAGCCTACTGCCTAATTTGTCTCGCCCGTAACAACTTCAGTTCTCTCGCTCTCTTCTTGTTGCACTTAAAATCACTACTGCAGTCTGTAATCTACCGTTCACCTACCTTTTAATTTATCTGTTGTCGGTATTTACAGCCTTTAGATGCGGAGCTTGCCTGGTGGCAATGCTCGCGGGTAGGTAACCAGCGGGCCAGAGGTTTCCGAATCTATCTTCGAGCATGAGTGGATTTAATATGTTATCGTGCCTCAATACTGTTTTGGCAGCAGGTTGTGGCTAACTACATTACATAGACTTTATTTTTAAAAGGCTATCTAGCGATTTTATGCTTTTAAGATATGTAATAAAATTATAGCATTACGTTGTATGCCATACAGGGTGTAGAAAAATAAATACAAAGAACTTACAGGTAGGAAGGGGGCTTGACTCTTAAGTATTTTTACAGTGGGAACAAACGATCTCAGACGCTTCAAAATGCATTTACAGACTACGGTTCAACACCATAACTACGTTGCGATTTGACGTGTGTTCATAGCAAATCATATGAAACCAATGTCATTGCTGAAGGCGCAGTCATAAGCAGGCTACACCTTAAACTAAACATACGTCTCGCAGTCATTTAATGTACAGGTCCTCGTGAAAATGCTGAGAACTACAAAAGGAATGTTTTATGAATTATTGATGTACTTAAACTTCTATTAATCAAGTTAAGTACTAGCATTTATGTACTGTTCTTGTTCTAAAGGAATGACATGGCTGGACTTTATGTACGAAGAGCTCCTGGCGTTTACTTGATGTTCGGCGGCTCACTTTCAACGCGTAATCTACTGAAAACTCTGCATTTGATATAATAAAGTGTTTATTTAAGGTGGTCCGAAACGCCCTGTCCTTGCGATGTTAACTGAACATATTCATTGTAACTTTTCTCTGAATCTATTGTAAATAACCAGCTGAATTTTTTACCAGCATTAAAATTGTACTTTTATCTAAAATATGTTTTTTATGTAAATCAGAAAATAATAAATATTTTTCAAAAAAAATATAAATATGCTCAACACTCTAATGAGCATATCATGAAAGTTTCAAAACAATATATTTTCTAAAAGCTCAGAAAAGCTACATTATATGTAAACAATTTGTAACTTAAAGGCAAAGATCTTGAAGTTTTTAGTATATTCTTAAACATTCCTCTTGAATCCTCTTCTGCCATGTCTTGCCCTCAGCTATACTGTTCTGAAGGCTTTATTGAAGTCCCTAATTCTTTCTTTGTCCAATGTGGACATTGCCTTTATTATATTAAAGGCTACTGAAATGCCCATATTTTGTAGCACATTACATCTGATTATGTATCCGTTATTAAATGTTTGCACAGTATCATATACTAGTGTAGGTCCATAAGTTTCCGGCCTCTCCGATAAGGAATAAATCATTCTCAAAATTCTTATCTGGTGTATATCTTATCCGTTAAGTAAACAATTGCAGCTATAACTTACGCTCCACTGGTGCAGTTGTTCAGATATAGTTGCATAAAGAAGGCTATGTATAGAAGATTGAGACATGTTCAAAATAGAGTATCGACCTGTTATTAAGTTCTTCACAAAAGAAGGGGTTACTCCAAATGAAATTAAACAATGGTTGGACGGTGTATATGGGGAAGCATTCCCCTCATATTCTACTGTAAAAGAATGGGACAAAACTTTTTCGAATGACCGAGAAAGCACTGAAGGCGAAGAGCATACAGGTCCGGTCCTTGGAGATGCTCACTGCTGAAAACATCGCTAGCTCTTGTGGAAAGGGAAATTATGGATGACCGGCGGCTCAAAGTTACAGAAATAGCAGCAAGATTGGGCCTTTCTAAAACAACAGTCATTCATATTATTCATGAACATTTAAACATGAATAAAGTTAGTGCAAGATGGGTGCCTAGACTTCTTTCCTATGTCCAAAAGAAGCAACGAGTCATCTTTGTGAGGCATTTTTGGAGCTCTGCCATGGCAACGAGAGAGAAGTTCTGCAAACCAATTATTACAGGAGATGAAACTATGGTCCTCTACTATGATTCCATGTCCAAAAGAGAATCAATGGAATGGCGTAAATCTGGCGAAACAGAGGCCAAAGTCACTAAGTCAACCAAGAAGATCAGGGGCACAATCTTTTGGGACTGTGAAGGAATACTCTTCATTGACTTCAAGAAGAGGAACACCACAGTAAATGGGGAGTACTATGCTGGCCTACGCACAGACTACATGCTTCCATCAAAGAGAAAAGGCGAGGAAAACTGAGTGGTGGTGTGCGCCTTCTTCACGACAATGCGCCTGTGTACGCAGCTCTTGTTGCAAAGGAAACTGTGAGGAAATTTGGCTTCAAAGAGATCGAACATCCCCCCTACGGTCCAGATATAGCTCCCAGGACTAATTCTTCTTCTCATAACTCAAGAAGGACCTTCGAGGAAGGAAATTTAAATGTGACTAAGAAGTGATGAAGGCCCCTTTTGCAGACAAGACTTCTGACTACTTTTTGGGGAGAATTGAAATGTTAATTCAAAGATATGAGAACTGCATTGTAATAAATGGCAACTATATTGAAAAGTGAAATACAGCTTTTGCCTTTATCATGCCTAGAAAATGGTTAGGCGGGAAACTTATGGACCTACCCTCGTATTCCCAAATGAAGTGTGTCAAGCATACAATTATCTGAGGGAATCTAGACCATATAATACTATTGACACATTCATTGGCGTTATGGGTTCCGCCATGAACACTCTTCTTAATAAATGTTTATATTCCAGATCCCCGAATATTGGCTTTATACTTTCTAATACTTGGCCTAGCAGAGCATGTTTATGGTGATGTTGTTCCCTGGTTTCCTTCCTTTTGTTATATTTGCACCAGCTGTCATTTCTAGAGGGACACAAACCATGCTGAGGATTATCGTTGGATGAAGCTTGATATAATAATAATAATAATAATAATAATAATAATAATAATAATAAAACTCTTAAGATTTCCTCATTTCATATTCATTTATAGCATTTTGTCTTACGGCCAGCCCACAATACTTCTGAAATCTATCTATGGTAGATACAGATCTTGTGTTTTTTCCTTCTAAGCACTCAACTCCTGCGCTTTATAATTTGATTTTAACCTTCTCAGTCTGATGGTCAATACAATAACATTTTTAGATATTTACATTATCTTCATATGATTTTGCTACTATGACTTCTTTGAATGCTTTAAAATCCCCATCCCATAAATAGTTTATATATCTACAACATTGTAAACAGAGAGAGGATTCTCAAAAATTTTCTTTGCTTTTGTACTTCCATCCCCTCATTAGATTTATTATAGTTTGCTTTGCAGTTTATTTCATGTTGCTGTTTTCTTTTATTTTTATGTATATAGTGTTTTGAAAACACAATAACAGCTACCCCTTTTCCAATATCTACACTGGTTTCTGTTACACCCCATATGGTGTCATATAACCACGTTTCTGCCATGTGCCATCTAAAATTTCTCTGCTCACAGCTTTTAAATAATGCATTATTTAAGATAAAATTTACATATCGTTACCTCATTCACATCACTGACATTTAGTTCTTTCAACAAATTATTGTATTGTTCACCAATTTCTTCGAGTTTCTTAGCAGAGCTGCTAAAACTATTTGAATGAGAGACTAGAGTTTCCATTAGTAATTGAAGCATCCATTTTAGGCTTACCAACATTTTTCATTTTTAAAAGACTTTTATTACTTCTTCTACCCATTTTATTTCTTTATGAAATCAAATATTAACTGAGCCTGAGCCTAAATTCACTACTTGCATATGTAAACAGCAATCATATTGGAAAACAACGATTTGGTGTCATTTAAGCTAAAATCACTGAAATGTTATTTTAACAGGCTGACTAGTGCTTAAATTTCTTTAGTGAAGCGAAAAAATACCTCAGTAGTGCAAAATTTGTATATTTATATATTTTTATCACAGTTAGTTGTGAAAGCTGACATTAAGAAGCACCACGCCCACGTAACTTTAATTCCAATGTCGTGTTAAATTGGATTAAGATTAAGCAAACCACATAAATCATATATCATTTGAAAGCTGAAAGATCACAGATAAAGTTTAAGTAAAAAAACTCAAAGCAACATTTTCATGATTTTTCTCCATTCCTAAATGCCTTAAGGTAAGCTATTGTTTTCAGTTCTCTTGAACATCCTTAAAAACACATTAGTAGATTGCATCATTATAGGTTTTTAAAAAGTAAGAGGTAATGAAATTGCTCATAATTTCTTTACATTCCACACATCTTTAAACTTCTGTAATTGGCTTACTGCAGAACACATGATATTTTTGCATTATCGTGACAGAGAGTCTGTTTGTTTCCATTGTGGCTAAAACACAGATTTTCAACTTAGCTAACTGTGTTTTAAGAAATCAAATCATTTAAAATATATTCATGCAGAATGGTGCACCTTCTCACATCTTGCACCGTCACGGGTGGCTGAGGTCATTAAGGCGCGGACTAGTGAGCAGTAGGTCTAGGGTTCGAATCCTGCCAGGACCGTCCTCCCTGACTACGTTTTCCAGATTTTCCTCAGTCCTCATAAATGGGAAACGCCGGGTAGGTACCCTGAGCTTCGGTCTGAAATGTTTCCTTCCTTAAAAATTCTTACCCAATATATATTTCATCTCATGTATTATCAGTGTTCACCGCCTGTGGTGCCTCAGTAGTAAAAACGGGCGTTAAATACCACTCCTCACATCTTTAAACTGGTAAAGGAGGTGTTAGATTGAATTTCTGGGTCGTGTTCACTGCAAATACTTTTGAATCTTGGGCTGCCAGATATTAACTCAAATATTTTATAGTGAGACGATCTGAAGGTTCCTGAGCAAACCTGCGATCATTGACGAGTTATTGCACACACTGTGACAGATATTAAAGAACACAGGACACATACATCTAGAATGAAGGTGTGACAATAGATTGTGATGCAAAAATCCAGTGTTTTGTGTAATAAGCCAGTGCCAAAATTGTGTGAAAAATGAGCAATTAAATTGACCTTTTTCTTTTAAAAAACTGTAAAACGAAGCGTCCGAGATCATTTGCTTCTAAACTTGAGGTGTCTATTTTTCGATCCCATTTCTTCTTGTAAATTCTTTGTACATATTTTTCCCACACTCTGTATTGTTTTTAAAAATGTCTCTACTTACAGATATGGTAGTATGAAACATTGAAATACTACAAATAAATATAACACTGAGACATAGAACAAATATTTCTACGTACACCATTATCTGTTCTGTTTTTTAGGAACTGGGGTTATTAAACAAGATTTTTAGTGGTGTTTAACGCCCGTTTTTACTACCGAGGCATCACAGGCGTGAGCACTGATAATACATGAGATTAAATGATAAATTAGTTAAGGATATTTTTTTAAGGAAGGAAAGGTTCCAGGCTTAAGTTTAGGGTGCCTCCCCGGTATTTATTTCCCATGAGAACTTAGGAAAACCAGGGGAAAAAAAAAAAAAACCCACACTCTACCTGTAAGGATGGACGGTCCTGGTGGGATTCGAACCCCTGACCTTCCGCTCACGAGTTCGCACCTTAACGACCTCGGCCACCCTTGGCGGTATCAAAAGTATGAGTACATTATTATTACATTTGATGTTCTTTTGTTTGAAAACCTAGACCAATAGAGTAAAACTGAAAGCACGTTAACTCAGGGCATTCATATTACATATATACAGATGAAAAAATAATAAAAAAAAAGAACTTTTTTTGACAAGTGTAGTCGTACATAAGTCCAGATTCAGGAAGTACAGAATATTGGATCGGGATATTAAAAACTTCATATCAGGAAGCTGTGCAATCGCTGGATTCCAGATGAGCAAAAAAAGAGCACGGGTGGACCGAGGCCAAACAATGCTAGAAAACTGTGATGGAGGAAAATCAAAAGCATATTTAACAACGAAAGCTGGATATACGCTACGATCTTTTCAAGAGAGGATCATCCAACAAGAGTGAAGAGATATTGAAGTGCCGTCAAGGTCTGCTGTTTCGTCTCAACAAGCTACGCTCGAGTGAAAATGCAGTCATTACCACATGGTACTCTGCAGAATGTCTCCCCAATGTCTTCCATGAGCTGAGATTAAGCGTCCAAGGACACCTTAGCATGATATCCTGCAACACTTTGACAATACCTCCGTCCAAACTGCACAGGAAGTCAAATGTTTGTTCCACCACCTTATAGTGCATCAGCGTCCCCTTCAAAACAGAGCGTGAGACTGCCAAGAGGCCTCTTCTTTCAGGCTTGAAGTTCTTTTACATGTTGTAAATCGATGACATCCATTTGAACATCCTGAAGCTGCAGTAGGTGCCTATGAAGAGTGCATTTGGAGAAATTACAGCGAAAAGATCTAATGGTCAGAAGCCTTTACTCGATATCACTGTTTTCATTATCAAAACGTCCACACTGATCTTGGTAGTTGATAGAAAGTGACGCAATAGAAAAGAGTTTGTCACAAAAGTCTTTAATTGTAAATAAATTAATGAACTCTAAAGTAAGAGGGGCCAAAACCTTCTCATGAAAATGATGTATTTTAGCAAGAGCTAACTTTACTGAGGAATGACGTGTTACCTTTGTCTTCAAAACTGGTCTCGATGGTCAGCAGTTTGAAAACCAGAGCTTAGAACAGCAGCAACAGCAGTATCGGTAAATCAGATGATAGATCGCAAACTTAGGAGTTTTAGACAAATTAAAACCCGCACAAAGTAGCAGTAAATGTTACGCCACCACATCCGGAGAGAGTTAGTACATAATGTGTTCATTGAAGCACACAAGTGCTGCCACTTGAACAACAATAACTTTTCAGTAAACTACGATTAGAATCCGGCAGAGCGTGATCGGGTAACCTTGAGAAGACCAAGAGAGCGTGACTGGCCACAGTATTGCTAATTGTGATGGGGGTGGGATAAGCGATTGCCGGCAGCGGACTCCTTGGAAGAAATCTAATCACGAAGTTGGGGTCATTAAGGAACGACATTTCTATTCGTTCCGCTGGCTACCGCCGGTTCAGGACCTAAGTGTCACAACCAATAATCGATTTCTCCTATACCGCGCCTGTCTGTAACCCTGGGCTATATCAATAATTCCCTTAACGGTTTTCGATATCTACCATTTTTTCTTCCATTCTATGGTCACGAGAACAGATTATTGTTAAGTATGCTTAAAGAGATTGATTGTAGCAAAACCTTTCGTATCGGAACACTGATTTATTACATTCAACGTTTTCGAAACTTTAACTGCTAGATGACGAAATGAGCAACACGTTAAGCATACCCCCCCCCCCCCTTTTGGACCTTTTTACACGCTGATAACCTAGCTAATTTCGCAGGTACTAATACTGGGATTAACTTATACACTTATAAGTTGGGCCCGGATTTTGATGATCTAAAAGTTACCTATTAAATGTCAAAAAAGCTCAAATAAAGTTATGCAAAACATTTAGTGGAAAATTCCAATTTTATGGTCCAAATAATACGATGAGCTTATTTGAGACGGGCCTGCAGGGAAGAAGCCAGTCGTCAAGGCCACATTAAGCATGTGCAGGTAGTAACGTGTAGATAGTATGAGGGATGTTTTGTCAGTGAATACTTGTGTTTTTCGGTGTTTTCAGTGTGCAGATTATGTGCTAATTGTTCTTCGCGATTTATGCCACTATATAAATACAATAGATTTTTTTTATGTGAACACGGGTAAAATAAAGCGATTGGCAAAAAAGATGCTTATAATTGTGTTCCAAGTAGAAAAACCGTGCGCTAACTTGTTAAAGAGTTAGGAGAGACAAGATCTCTCAGTGATGATGAGTAGCATGTTCCAAACCGGCAATATATTGTAGATGAGGATCACTATTTTATATTTCTTATACCGCAGGTTACAGCCCGTTATCTGTTTTAAATACAGTATTATTTAATGCTTTAAGTAAAAAACATAAATACTAACTTTAAGCCGGCGACTCTAGTTCTGTTTTACCGGTTATGGCGGCTGCATATCCTCAGTAACTATCAGCGCCCAGGCAGCCCGTAACTCAAATAATCTCATTGCTCATGGTATAAGCTGTTCACAAAATTTATAGCTTTCATTAGGTATAAAAATTATATATACCAACATTTTGTACTAAATGAAGTGGTTTATATGAATAATATTAAGAGATGCATAATAAGCTTATTAACGATTTATTAATAAAAAGTTACTTCATGCTGTTTTGATATTCTTCTTAGTAGCAAAAGTAATTAATTATATAAATTCACACATGTAAACTGATATTTGAACTTTAAGAGATTCCTAAGTTAAAAGCAATTATAAAGAAAGTAGAAAGATTCCTCTATTGTATAGGGAATGCGTTATCGTATGAAAAATTTTTGTCTCCATTTACGTGTACGGTGGATAAATATTTCATTGCGCATTACATAGAAGACGGTAAATATTATATTCTTATACATTGAAAACCTCCTTTCGGCGTTTAGAGAGCATTTACCTGAATACAAGACGAGATTTTTTTCACTACTTTTTATTTCGAAAACTGGGAGTTATCCAAAATTGGCATATTAAAAAAATAAAAACCAGATGGGTAATTGTTTTCATGTTGTATTTAACAATTATTCGTCAATCGTGACACGTTCCTTGCCATTGTGATATCATAGCAGAATAAACAAGAAGTTACGAGTATACAGGTTGACCAACATGAGAATAATTTTGCGCTACGTATACTACAGTACGTTGCAATAAGCAATATTATTTTTATTATTAACAAGAACAGAACAATAAATAAAATTTTCAGTGATTATTAATGAAAACCAATCTTCTGTGTGCACATTAAAGCATTGAAACTAATTGTAGTGCAAGGGCGATTTATTTGTGGCATTTACTAGATATTTCCACGCCTCGTAGCTCTGCGATGCGCAGTTGTCCTTCTGTTGCATAGATTATCGGGTGAAACTAAAGATAACAATATCGAACGCGCTCGCAGTTCACTCGACATAAAACAATTACAACTCACTGCAACCACTTTACCCAAACACTGACCTTATCATTTTCCATTCACGTATTATTTACCTTTGGAGATAAGAGCTAGTCCTATAGCACCCACACAAAACGACAATTCCTCTAAATGAGTCTATCTCCAAGAGTTTTACTGGATCAGAGGATATTGTGGCACACATGACAGTGAAACAGCTGACTTCCTGACAAAAGCTGTCGGCAGCAATAAGCCTATTAAAGGATACGAACTTTCTTCTATTTTTGCTGCCAAAAAGTTACTCCTGAAAAACTATATGGGAGTAAATGCTTGGATCAAAAAATAAACACGCCCCACTGTTGCTCTACATATTTATTCCCAAAAATTTACCAAAACTTTCACTTTATTACTGTCCATATTTTCCAATTACCTAATTTATCACCAATCATGACAGATTTACACCGTATTTGTACAGAAAGAGGAAATTGCCAACACGACATTGAAGTTATCGGGAAAATGAGAACAAACACCTCGCTAACTGAAGCACTTTTTAGCACTCGAGTCACACAGAACCAATGAGGAATTCTACAAAATCTACCAACAAATAGTAGTACAGATCCTACCAACATCATCACAGTACACGAATTTATTCATCTTAGGTCCATAAGTTTCCGGCCTCGCCGTTAAGAGTTATCGCCTTCACAAAACCCTTATCTGATGTCATACCTTATCTGTTAATAAATAATTGCAGCTGTAACTTCCGCTCCGTTGTGTTCAGTTCAGGTGCGCTTTCATAAAGAAGGCTATGTGTGGAAGATTGTGACATGTTAAAAATGGAGTTTCGAGCTGTTGTTAAGTTCTTCGCAAAAAATGGACTTACTCCAAATGAAATCAAACAGCGATTGGACGGTGTATATAGGGAAGCATCCTCCTCATGTGGGCCAAACTTTTTCGAATAGGTCGAGAAAGCATTTAAGATGAAGAGCGTGAAGGTGGGCCTTTGGAGATGTTCACTCCTGAAAACATCGCTCTTGTGGAAAGAGAAATTATGGAAGACCGCGGCTCAAAGTTACAGATATAGGAGCAAGCTTGGGACATTCAAAGGGGGAAAAAATCCTTTGAATTATTCATGAACATTTAAACGTGAATAAGGTTAGTGCAAGATGGGTGGGTGCCTAGACTTCTTTCCTCAGTCCAAAAGCAGCAACGAGTCATCTGATGTCAAGCATTTTTGGAGCTCTGCCATGGCAATGAGAGAGAAGTTCTACAAACCATTACAGGAGATGAAATTATGGTCCTCTACTATGATCCCTTGTCCAAAAGAAAATCAATGGAGTGGCAGGAGTAAACCTGGCGAAGCACCGCCTCTAAAGGCCAAGGCCACTCAGCCAACCCAGAAGATCATGGCCACGATCTTTTGGGACTATGAAGGAATAGTCTTCATTGACTTTAAGGAGAGGAACACAACAGTAAATGGGGAGTACTATGTTGGCCTACTGCACAGACTACGTGCCTCCATCAAAGAGAAAAGGCGAGAAAAGTTGAGTGGTGGTGTGCGCCTTCTTCACGACAACACGCCCGTGCACACAGTTCTTGTTGCAAAGGAAAGGAAGCTGTGAAGAAATGTGGTTTCAAGGAGATCGATCATCCACCGTACAGCCCATATCAAGCTCCCAGGGACTATTTCCCCTTGTCAAAATTCAAGAAGGAAATTTAAATGTGACGAAGAAGTGATGAATGCTGTTATGCTCATTTTGCAGACAAGAATTCTGACTATTTTGGGGAAGATTGAAATGTTAATTCAAATATATGAGAAGTGTATTGCAATAAAGGTAAATATCTTGAAAAGTGAAAAATAGTTTTTGTTTTTATCATGCTTAGAAAATGGTTAGGCCGGAAACTTATGAACCTACCCTCGTATTTACAAAAGACTGACTAAATCATTCCTGTAAAATTGTGTAATCGCTGCAGTAAATATAGTGATGTACCTCTTGGTAAAACAGAGAGAGGAAGAGAGGGATGAACACATTTCATTGTAGTAGCAGTCCTGAAGATAAAAACTATACAGACTGGATGGTTCGTGTATTTTTTTCCTTTCTGTCGTGTCCAAACAGGCTCAGGTTCACTCTTCATGATATTCCAATGAGTATCAGGGGATTTCTTTGTACACACCTAACCTGGTTGGGAGGTTAGTGCTGGCTACACTACCTCTGGGTACAATACCTTATCAACGTCTGTTCCAGCCGCTGTCAAGCCATTTGCAAGATAAACTTACAAGAAGCCTACCTTTTTTATATCCGTATATTTCGGAGCTATATTTTGGCGCTTCTTCTAGATTTTCTATCATCCCTTCACCAAAAATATACATTGCTGGCCAGTAATATTGCAATGCCCATAAAAGACGCGTTAAACTGACCCCACATTTTCTCAGAAGGGACGAGTATGGCTCTTGGAAAAGGCGGCAGGAATACCAGCAGGTGTCTTTCTGGATTTGATCAAGGACAATCGTGACAGACTAAGAATGCGGAATGTCATTCCGAGAAATTGGTGCTCGTGTTGGACCAAATGTATCGACAGCTAAACAAGAATGAGAACAGTGAATTGAAGTAGGATGAACACACAGACATGAAGGATCCAAACATCCCCGTCAAACAACAGAACGAGAAGACAGATTATTTCCCCATAGCTGTGTATGAACACGCACAATGTGTTGCAAATTTAATAGGAATGATGTTTTCATTCCAAGCCACCAGCAATTTCAGTTACAGTAATTTGTTTATCTATTGTTAAATTAATGTCAAATTTGCATTTCATATAGTAGCACACAATTATTTATATTTTTTTGTTTATATTTTATAAAATATTTATAGTTCACGACACTGAATTTAGTTTATTATTTCAGTTTACTTTACTTGTTCTTTTGCTTGTTCCAGAGATAGTTTTTTTATTTTTCTGAAACTAACTGAATCACAATATTTAAAGTTTAACAATGTATTAGGTTCTTTTATTATTTGTACTTGTTTGTATCTCTATTTTATTTTTCTTTGTTTACATTCTTTTATTAATTGTGTTCTATAAGTTGTATCATATTTAAACTACTCATTAATTGTCTTGTATCATTTGTGATTAAAAACACTTCTGTAATACTATATCTTCTAGTTCGATTTCTCAAGAGATCTTCAATATTTATCTTGAAAAGCAAGAAACATACACCAGGTCAACGCTTGACAACTTTTATCTATTAATTCCTTAAATAGATCGATGCTATTTTAATTGTGTTTTTGTCTTCTTGGATTAGTATTTCTCTTGTGCATATTCATATTAACTCTCATGGTATACTGTTATATGTTGATCCAGGTCAACAAGCATTGCCTCTATTTTCCTCTACGTTTTTGCATAAGAATTCTTTGCGTAAAGACGCTTTCGGTATACAGGTCCTTCCTGATGTAAATCACATTGTTCGTCTGTATTTCTAATATCGCCCTCTAAACGCTGCTTTGTTGCTCAACAATGTACAGGATTTATTTCGCATTCCTCTACAATTTCAGCAATTATTCCGTATTCTCTCTTGTCCCAGAAATTAAATACACCATTTGCATTTCAAATGGCATTTCTTTTCCTTATATGTCTCTAAGAAAAATTGCCATGATTTTGGATGCAATTGCTGCACTAATCGATAAATTCCGAGCAACAAGCTCAGAGGAGGAGGTAAGAAATCTCTTAAGGACAAAATGCTGGACATTTTTGACTCTATGACACGGGTCTCATAAAAATCATTACGTAAATTAGCGCAACAGCGCATAAAGTCATTCAAAAGAATTTAAAGCCCCCTCCCCCATAAAAGATAATGGCAGTACAAGTATTTAGGTTTCAAAATAGAATTCGACAGAAAAGTGTTAATGTGTATGATGTTATGTTTTATAGGATGTGGTTTGGTTCTGTCTTTCTTGTTATATCGTTAAAAAATCAAATGAATTTGGAGAATCACAATTGTTTCCATTCCAAGTACCCAACGATTAGAAACTTGGAATGTGAGTTGGTATTATTAGGAATCAAATTGTTTATCTATTTTCCTTAACAAAACCCAGTTGTAAACGCATTGTCCTGAAATTGTATACAATTTAATTGTAGAGCTTAAAGAAGAGGAGATTAAGTTTGCATTATGCCAACAAGATAGTGTCACCGCACACATAGCTAATAGATTTTTACAGTTTTTACAAAGATGGTGTGCGGCATATGTTCTTACATCATCAGATGTTTTTTCTATAGGAAGAAGCAAAATATGAAGTGTTTTGAGATCATATAAGTGCATTTGATGATCTACAACTTGCAATAACTGAATATTTACCAAAGATTTCACTATGGGAGCTTTGAATGCGTTTGAAAATTAGCTTAGAGTTCCTTTAGTTTCTAATTATTTATTATATTATGTTTGTCCTGTATTTTCTTTATTTTTGTCTTTAATTTTATGATTATTAATGCCTTATTTATTTATGGAGATTAAATCCATTGCACTAATTTCTGCCATTATAGATAAATAACATTTATTAAAGTACAAGAGTTCAAACCTATAATAGGTCAGTCCATATGAAATCAGATATTACAAAATGTTACAAATCAATAATGCATTGAAAAAATTATAAATAAAAAGGTTTACGAAGTATATTGAAGTCTATTAGTTTCTTTGTATCAATGAGATAAATCATATTTGTGACAAATCAACAATGCCGAGGAACATAATCTTTAAAAGAATAAAGTGAGACATTAAAATATTATTTTATTATTAAACACAAATTATATAAATATTTAACATAAAAATGCAATAGGGACATGAATAAATGCGTTAAACTTGTTTAAATTCTTCATGGAAAACAATAAAATATCGGTTATTATTCTATCTATGACAAAACATTACTTCGATGCTCCGTCACCAAGGACTATCATAAAACCATTTCATTAAATTACATTTGGAATATGTGTACCTTACTAGTTGTGTTCAATGAACGGGTAGGCCAAGCGAGAAGTCAGTTGTTAACTTGAGAATGATGGTTGCGTGATAGTCTATCAGTATGCAAGATAGATGTAAGGACTTTACACTTAGGCATTTTCTATAGGCATTTTCTTGGAACAAGAATCTAAAAACTATAATTAATAATTCTTCATAATTTTCAATTTTACCATTTTAGTGCTTTTATTGCGGAAATTGTTTATTTATGCATTTCAAATATTTTCTTATAATGTTGTAAGATAAAGACTGTATTTGACTAATAATTATGCTTACTGAACTTTAAGATGACTTCTTGTTCAGATTACTGTTTTAAGGTTCATATATTTTTGAATCTATAAACAATTAGTAAAATAGTTGAATATGTGAATTTTTTGCATTAAATCTGAAAGACACATTTTACGAGGGTAGGTCCATAAGTTTCCGGCCTCGCCGATAAGGATTATCGCTTTCACAAAAATCTTATCTGGTGACATACCTTATCTGTTAAGTAAATAATTGCAGTTGTAGCTTCCGCTCCGCTATGTTCAGTTGTTCAGATATAGTTGCATAAAGAAGGCTATGTGTAGAAGATTGTGACATGTTCAAAATGGAGTAACGAACTGTTATTACGTTTTTCGCAAAAGAAGGACTTATTCCAAATGAAATTAAACAGCAATTGGACGGTATATATGGGGAAGTATCCCCTTAATATTTTACAGTATAAGAATGCGCCAAAAACTTTTTCGAATGCATCGAGAAAGCATTGAAGAGGAGAGCGTACAAGTCGGTCCTTGGAGGTGCTCAGTACTGAAAACATCGCTCTTGTGAAAAAAGAAATTATTGCTGACCGGCGGCTCAAAGTTACAAAAATAGCAGCAAGGTTGGGCCTTTCTAAAACAACATTCCTTTGAATTATTCAAAACATTTAAACATGAATAAGATTAATGCAAGATGGGTGCTTAGAGTTCTTTCCTCAGTCCAAAACTTCGTTGATGTCAAGGAGAGGAACACCACAGTAAATGGGGAGTACTATGCTGGCCTACTGCACAGACTACGTGCTTTCATCAAAGAGAAAAGGCGAGGAAAGCTGAGTGGTGGTGTGCGTCTTCTTCGCGACTATGCATCTGTGCACACAGCTCTTGTTGCAAAGGAAGCTGTGAAGAAATGTGACTTCAGGGGGATCGATCATCCACCCTACAGCCTAGGTCTACCTCCCAGTGACTATTTCCTCTTCTCAAAACTGAAGAAGGACCTTCGAGGAAGGAAATGGAAGTGTAACGAAGAAGTGATGAATGCTGTTTATGTCTATTTTGCAACCTGAATTCTGACTATTTTGGGGGGATTGAAATGTTAATTCAAAGATATGAGAAGTGTATTGCAATAAGGGGTAACTGTAATTAAAAGTGAAATATATTTCTTGTCTTTATCATACCGAGAAAATTATTAGGTCGGATACTTATGGATCTACCCTCGTATCATGTCAAAAATCGTATGTTATGGTAGTAAAAAGGGATTAATTTTTTAAAATATGTAAAGTTAGTTGTTCTTATTTTCCGCCCGATGATTTTATAAGATTTGTTTATTATTATTATTATTATTATTATTTATATAACATCTTTGGTCATTAGCGTCACATTCAATTTACGGTTTAAAACGGCCGATAATTTTGCTTGGAGGCTTCTTCTTTCAGACTAAAGATACTTTAACGTGCCCTAAACCTACAACTTGGGTCCAACTGCTTTACCGACCTTGGGTCTATGAGGCAAATATAGTTACCACTATATTACCAGAATCGACATAAGGTTTAGTAAAATGCACATAAAACGAACGGAAACAAGAAATATTTTAATATATCGCGCTTTATAATTGCAATGAAATACTGATATATAAGCCAAAACGTCGATAATTTAGCAAAACCTGTAGGAGAAAGAAAGGGAGAGAACGATAAAATAATGTGTTAAGAAACACTTCTAAAGCATACAGCTTCTGTATTTCAGAAAGAGGGAAGGTGTATGCGCAAACATTGTTTTACTGTTGTACTCTAGATGTCTAATCCAATTAAATGTATATTTATGTAATAGGAGATAAATTATATTCAAATCAT
The DNA here is from genome assembly GCA_030762175.1 of Metallyticus violacea. NCBI lineage: Eukaryota > Metazoa > Arthropoda > Insecta > Mantodea > Metallyticidae > Metallyticus > Metallyticus violacea. The sequence goes on from CM060839.1 coordinate 84,538,927, forward strand.
TATAAGAGCGTCCGTATTGAAACAGGAAATAATAAACGGGATGGAGACAAACATTACACGAGAGGAACGAAAAACAGACTTCAATTAGGCTTGGTATGCGCTGAGAATAGAAGAAGAGAGAGATGAATACAATTCCATTATTGGGAGTTGCAAATGAAACAGAAATGTGAAGGCCAAGAAGGTCATGGAATGAAATAATGAGGCTGCAATACGCAATAAATGTCAATGAAATGAAGATAATGCAATCAGGCGGCTTTGTGTAGCCGGGTGCTATGGCAGCCAATTTCCGCGATTGAAAAACTGTATGATTGCACAATACTTAATGCCATTGCATAACACAAAGGATTTAGCTAGTTCAGAGATAGCGCCAATATGTGTTCCCTAGCTATTTATGAGAAGTTTCTAGTATGCTAGCATCAAAAGAAGTTTTAAAATGTATTAGTAGTAAAACGTTGAGTCTTTTAACACTTTTTCACAAGAAATAACAGCAAAATATTAAAAGCGTTGACAGAACAGTTGGGAAATTTACAGCAATGATAAAAAAAAAAAAAAAAAAATCAAGGAATTCGCTTCATGGAACTGATCCTAGGGGAGTTTTCCATTCAAGCCATTGTACATTTAATGTCTGATTATAAGACGATTATAGAAAATGAGGTGGTACCGAATCGTGCATGAACGATATTTTTTTTTCCATAGTAGAGATTTTTCTCTTGAAGGCATGTAATTCGTTTGATAACAAATTTTGATAAGACACTTGTTAGTTTTTTCGGTGGAACACGAGGTTTATATCACCATCAGTTTTCTTTCCCATATAACATAAAACACATATGCCTTAATGCTAGGATTGCGGAGGATTTACGTGTGTAACCTAAACCTGGAGATAGACTTAAGATTTATAAAAAATTACGAAAAATAATTTTTTGGAGTGAGTATGCTGTAAAGAAGATGCTACCCAATGCTATATATATATATATACAAGAATGGAAAATTCAAGAGTGAATCATTAGAACTAACCGACAAAGTTATATTTGGACTTTAGTTCTGTCCTGGAGACTTTTGTCATCCTCGAAATACAGAAAGCGGAGATACCACGAAGAACAGAACAACTTCAGAGTCTCATCATCATTGTGAAGTTATCAGGATATTATGATGAAGGGCTCATGTAATATAATAAAATGGATCCAAAGCAGAAGAAAACTGCTCTGGAAATTAAGAAATATTTTCAAAATAAAATAAAAAAAAAAACTAAACTCGCAATATGCAGCCTTTCACGACACACAGATGGCGGTGAATTAGATATAATTCAATATGACTGTGCCAAATAATGCGCCAACACGGACTTGCAGGAAGCTCTGAAAGCAATCTGATCAAGTGAATCCAGCAGTCCTGCAGTCATCCAATTCAGAAAGACCCTTTATCTTCTCCTTCCTCACACATAATCAAATCAAATGTCTTTGGATTCGAGGACAGTAAGAAAACGAAGAAGCGGATTTTGTAGCAAAAATCAACTGCAGAAAACACATGATGTAATCTGATATAGTCTATCACTCTGTAAGACAAAGATCCCACCAGGACCGCCTCCCTGACTGAGGTTTTTCTCAGTCCCCATAAATGGCAAACTTCTGGGAGGTACCCAAAACTTAGCTTTGGAAAGCTTCTTTCCTTTAAAAAAATCCTTTTCCAGTTTATCATTTCATCTCGTGTGTCATCTGTGACTACCGCCTGTGATGCCCCAGTAGTTAAAACGGGCGTTAAACACTATTAAAAATTTCAAATATAAGAAGAGTTCAATTTATTAACCAGATAGAGAATCACTATGTAAATAGGTTATGTTTACATAGGTAATATGTGGGTTATATTACAATGTTTGAATAAAAAGGAATGAACAAATTAAAACACTACGAGTAAATACTAATAAATCTATTGAACAATTAACACATTTAAGACCCTGTACCTGTGACTTAAATTACAAGACTGACAAATATGTAAATATGAAAGTAGAAACCGTTTTAATAATCTGTTATACAATATTAATAAGTATCACAGAAAGGTACATTTAATAAAAAAAAATGATTCAAAGCTGAAACTAAACTAAATGCAAAATTGGGGGCGGGGGATTTTCAGCTAAGGACATATTGAAAAAATTACAAAATGCATTTTATGAAACATTAGTTTAATTATCAATAAAAACAAAACACTATAGGAATGTGCTTCGTAGAAACACATTTTATTTATATTGCACCATACTGGAAATCCTTTTTGAAGATTGAACGTTTTGTATCTAAACTTTGAGTGTTAATCGTTACTTTTCAGCGGATTTCTAATTTTAATTTTAAACAAATTCATGCAGCTAAAATGTTTCTTAAAGTGCACCATTAGAAGAATAGTTGCGGTGTAATAAATTATGACAATAAGGTTTTTTTAAATATTTTTAGAAAACACAAAATGCTTAAATCATATTAATACACACGTATTTTTAATTTTCTTGAAGAATAATTAAACTTCATTATAACAAACTGCATTATTACAATACAACATTAACATTTTTATTTCGCACAAATAATTAATTTCTCTTTTAATTTCTCTGTCAGAACGTGTGGAAATGTAGAAACTATTGATTTTATTTTCCTGTTATATGTAGTCGTTAGTAATTTCCTTGAAATTCAAAATTATTAATTATACATTCAGGGTTATTTTTGGTGACGATTCATTTTAATTAACACCATATTGACAGCGACATACATTTGTTCTTGTTTTTTATTCGAAGAGTGTGCACATAAAACTGGGGTCGTATCGTGATATTCCATTCAAGCTATTTATTGCATACCGCTCTTTCTGAGTGTTTCTCTGCAACTCTCGTATTTTCCACTGATCACCGCTACTACACCATTGTTAGTACAAAGCATTCATAGTTCTCAATAAACTAAAGAAAAAATATTAGCAACGGACGCGTACCCAGCGAGAGGTAATACAGAGAAGAGAAGGGAAGGGAGAATTAAGGAATTACCACAAGGGTTGCATAATAAGGGCAGTGAACTTTGGCACGTGTGTGTGTCTGAGCTGTCTAAGGCGTGCTTCTGGAATGAGTGATTCAGTAGCCTACATATACTTTAGTAAGAATCAAATATTTCAGTTTTCTGTCGCTTAATGCTTGTCACTTATTTAGTGCATGCAGCACAAATACTGCTCAAAGGATGATACTCTTTTAGGTAGACGAGAGCAGAACATAAATATTGTTTTAGATTAATAATAGTATCATTAGACGGTTCATATATTCCGAAAAGATGTTTTCTTTCAAGCACCACTGGACCATCACTAAAAAACACTATAACTGTAATATAAGTAAACGTTCAACGGATTATTCGATTTAAGTGTATGATTATTTGTTCATAGTTTTATATTCACCAGATTTAGACAGGGCGATTCTTTGGTATTGTTTGAGTCTGTCTCCCGCCAATGTTCATTTAATATTTTAGGAAGAAAAAAGATGATTGTATAAACTTATAGCAAAGAAAGAACGACCACCAAATTATGGAGACAAATATGTCGGAATACTTTGTGTGGTATGAAGTGTAAATTTTAGGTGAGCTGTAGAATTAAAACAAAAATGAATAGGCATAACAAAAAATTTTACTTAAAAATAAAGTATTTGCGTTTATTAATAGGCTAAAGTGTATATGTTTTTATAATTCGATATTAGGGAGGAAACTCAAAATAAAGACACCTAGCAGGCAAAAAAATAAATGCAAATAGAGCATTTTTATATAGATGGAAACTAAAAGTTAACGAAAGTGTAAATGAAATATGATTTAATAATAATTAGAAATTAATTGTAAAAGTTAATGAGTATAAATACTTTGTTTGAAATATAAATAAAGTGTAATAATTTATTAATAACATATAATATACGTTATAGTTAAAATAGCCATAATTTTTTTTAGTAGTGTTTAACTACTGAGGCACCATAAGCGGTGAGACTGATGATACATGGAATGAAATGATGATAAATTGAGGAAAGGATTATTTTTAAGGGCGGAAGCGTTCCAGGCGTAAGTTCCCGGTATTTGCCATTTATGAGGAAAACCTGGAGAAAACATTCAGGGAAGACGGTCCTACTGGAAAGGAACCCCATCCCGTTCACGCATCCGCGCCTTAACGACCTCAGCTACCCGTGACGATATAAACAAACAAATAGCTGTAGTGCTTGTTTCCAGTTCCGGTTTAGTTTTTTAAAGTTTTAGTTTTGTTAGTTATAGTAGTTAGTACTGTAGATTTTAAAATCAGTAGAATTTAAATTGTAATTTTAATTGTATTGATAAATATAAAAGAGAATAAATAAAAATTAATCTGGAGTATTATGTCCTGCTATAGAATCAAGTTATCACGATATAAGCATTGCAGACTAAAATTAAAATTAAAAATTATAATATCCAAATAATATACTAATAGTTAGCCTTTAAGAAACTGTGTACATATTGCTCTTCAGAAATGTAAATATTTGTAAGCTTTTGCTTGAAATGCTCTGATTTCAATAGTCATTTAGTGAATTTTAATGTTCTAGGGTGCATTTTAAGGCATATTTCCAATTATTTCAAGATCTCATACTTGAATTTCTATCTGCACATAATGGGATTTAGAGTTTGTCTTACGTAACAGAAGTTTCCACTGCATGCATAATTCGTTACTTCAACAAATAATTATGTGCTAGTACAGTTGTTTTTGACTCACTCGGAATAGGCGCAGCTGTCGGATGATATTGTGGCTCTTAGTTGCAATAGGACTCATACGAAAACTGCACAATGAATACCCTAATTTATGCTGCCTGCAAAGCCACAAAAATTGCCTCAAATATATATTTAACTTCTTCGAACAGTGATGAAAAGGTATAGACTTGATGCAAAAGAGGCATTTAAAAGAAACCAAAAACTGTTAAAAATAGATCCTAAATAAAAAATTAAAATGAATGCGAAAAGCAAGAGTTTTTTAATGAGGCAAGTTGTAAATGAATTTAAAATCGCTATACTTTTTTTAGCTCTGAAACTTATACGAACATGTAAACATTTCAAAGTTTTCTGAAGCAAGTGTACCTAATGTTTCCGTGGCAATATACACCTTCAGTGGTGATATAGGCCAAAGCAGTTTTTCGTAGGTTGCAGGAGGTATAACAATCGTACAAGGGTAGGCAACTCGGCCAACATGTACGCATAAGCGTTTGTAAAAGATACTTCACTAATGCAATGCAGATGCCGTCACTTTTTCACTTTATTGCAACATATCCCTCTTGTTTGTCAAGCTTGTGGATTCAACATGATGCTCGTGAACACTTTAATCAGACGTTTCGTGATTCGTGGTAGTTCGCTAGCCTGCTCCGACCGGATTTGATTTTTGATTTGAGAAGTCTTGAATTCGAGAACCCGTAGAAATTGAAGAGGATCTATTAATAAAAATTCTATCTTTCTGTCATCATAAGAATAACGCCAGAATCGTTCGACCCGATACGATAGAACTTACTGCGACTGCCTGGATCGAAAATGGGAGATGCCATTTTGACCTGTAGTAAATGTTTTAGTAGCTTGGCATTAATAAAATGTACAAATTAATAAATATGTACAAACAAAGATTCCTAAGTTTTCTAATCCACTTTCATAGGTATCCCAAAACAATTTTAGCATATGACCTGCGACTGAACGTTTCAGTCCTGGGGGTGTAGTGGTAACCAACTTTCCTCTTAAACCCAAGATAGCGGATTCATTCCCGGCCAGAGTCGATGGATTTTTTCGGGCGTAAAAATTCTAAGTATGGCTTCCTTCGGAAGAGAAGTAAAGTCATAGGTTCCGTGTCGTACATTTACGGCAAGATAAAGAATCTCAAGCCTGAAAGAAGAGATCTCTGAGCAAAATTTATCGGCCGTTTCACGCTCTGAATTGAATGGGACGCTGATGACCTCAGATGTTAAACAGCGTCCGTTAACAAGCCAAATGTTTCCGTACCGGAATTCCCTATTTCAAACAAATTAATACATTCACCCTTCTCCTTTTTCTCTGAAAGTTTGTGTCGCCATCACAGAAACTAACAGTATGCGTTTTTCGATTGTTCAAAATAATATTACATTCAAAGCAGCTTTCTACCTGTTGTGAGATTGGGCTCTCTGTAAAATGACGTCCTGCCATTCCTCACTTAGGAGTGAATCAGCTGTCATTCAGAACTTAGATAAATTTTGAAGCCAAATATTTACGCAATGAATACACTCTATTGCCACATTAAAGAAATTAAAATGAGATATATTTAAGAATAGTTAAAACTAGGTTTATAAAATTAGTAATTATTGCTAACAAAATTTAAATATAAGTTTAGATATAAAAACATGAAGAAAATTGCAAGTCAGATAATGAAAGGAGAGACAACTATATAGTGTAAATCTAGTATTTCCAGCTTCAGTATTAAAATTATTTATCATGCATTTTTATTAATAAGCACGTACGGTATCTGTTTAAAAATTCTTTTAAGAATACAAACTGCTCTATTTTATTTTCTTCTCAAATAAATAGTTCCGTTGAATATAATTTAAAAGTAGAGATGAACATGGTAAAATAAAATTTAAAAGCACTTATATACCGACCAAATAAGAAACGGTAAGAAGAAGTGTACACAAAAAATTCTGCTAATTGCTGCCCTACAAATGAGGGGGGGGGGTCGATAGAAGAGGGGTACAAACAAATCTTTAAATTTATAAATATTCTCCTATAAAATTTTAATTTTTAAATGGAGCTATTAACTTCTAAGGTGATTCCGCTATATTTTTATGGAAATATCACAATAAATTAAAAAGAGTACAGTATTAAAGTTGTTTCAAGAAACATTATTGTGTTGCAAATAGCATATTTTTTACACATATAGAATTTTACTACATAGTAGCGAGTATTTCATGTCTGTCATGATAAGAACTTATTTTAAATTTATGTTTTCGTTATAATCTAGTTATGCATTATTTCAGAGTATTTATTGGCGTATTAATCTAGTGTCTCAGTAAATATATATTTTACTGAACTTTGTATATGAATATCACATTACAGAATTAAATATGAAGGATGGAAAGAAAGAATTGACAATCCTGTCCCCGGGCATGTGAGGGCACTTCTCAGCACTTCTGAATGAAGAGTATAACTGTTCAACACACTTTGTCGGTCCTGGTGGTGTAGTGGTTACCATACTTGCCTCAAATACCCAAGATCGCGGGTTCGAACCCGGCCAGGATCGATGGATTTTTTCGGGCGTAAAAATCCTAAGTATGGCTTCCTTCGGAGGGAAGTAAAGCCGTGGGTCCCGTGTCGTACATTTGCGGCACGAAAAAGAACCTCAAGCATGAAAGAGAGGCCTCTGAGCAAAATTTGTCGGCCATTTCACGCTCTGAGTTGAATGGGACGCTGATGACCTGAAATGTTAAAGAGCGTCCATAAATAAATCAATCAAAAAAAAAAAAATCAACACACTCAGCATCACTATTGCACTGCATGTAGACAAACAAATACGAGACTGACAATTAGTGGTATAAATGTGGATCGCTCTAAAGAGATGCTTTCTAAAAGGGAGTAACTTGCATGGCAATAAAATCTTATAAAATCGGATGATGGATTGTTGGATGGCCTCCTTTCGACAAGGACATGATAGTGTGGTAGATGAGTTACGTGAAGATATCCTGTACTCGAAGCGCGTCAGGTTTGTTATATTAACTCACTGCTGGGAAATATACAGTTAGGGAGTTATTCGCAGAATTTGGAACTGGACACATTACAGTGTTACAGTAACGCGCTCCTTCTCAGACATTTACATGTTATCCACTTCCAGGGGCAGCCGATTACATTAAAGTAAGTTTCCAGGTTCTGGAATAAATGGATTTATACTTTTTGCTGCCATTTCTTTCCAGTTTACTGAATAAAGGAGGAAAAGAGTTTCGTGTTTTTAAAGCTACCAGATGCCACTAGAGTCATAAGAAATATAAATGGCCTCATTCATGATTTCCCCAAAAGTTAGCATGCGAGTGAGTTATAGACTAAAAACATTATAAGTATCATAAATAATATGATAGTAAAATAGATCAACAAAGATGCAGTCAGAACTGTATAAATCACCAAGCTGCATATACCCAGATTGCCAAAAAATGTATACACACTTTCACAGTAGATATCTATTTAATATATTTCAAAGTTGAAGTGAAAAACATCAGTAATGTGTAGTATGATGTTCTGTAAACAGATGTGACTCACATACATTATGACAGCGTTGCTATGTGACAGGTAAATCAACAATGAACAAATGAAGCCAAGATTATCGTAAATTAACAAAGAACAAATGAAGTCAAAGTTATCATATGATTTTTGTAAACAGATGTGACTCATGTTACATTATGCTAGCGTTGCTACAACAAAATAGATCCAAGATTATTGTTTGAACAGCGGAAAGCAATTTTAAAGTGGTATTGGAAAACCAAGAATTTTGTTGAAGTTCAAAGACAATGGAGACGTGTGTACAGAACAGAACCGCCAATGCGAGTAACAATTGCACGCATTCGAGACAAATTTGAGATTCGTGGTTACCGTATGCGATGCCCACAAGAGCAGATCTGGGGGACCTCGCACAGCAACAAGCCCCGCACACTGGGTCCAAGGCACTGGATAGGATTGAGTTTCCATCGCGTTCTCTCGATCTAACTCCGTTGAACTTCTACCTATGGGGAACTCTTAAGGATGTTGTATACCGTAGAAAACCAGCTACATTGACAGCACTTCGGGAAGAAATTAAAATGGCATAGGCAGCAAACGCTGAGGACACTTTCGTAAACGTTGCTCAATCAGTAGTTCAACGTACTTAGAAGTGTATCGACGCCGATGTTGGGCATTTTGAGCAACTGTTGTAACTGTAAAAGTGTAAGATGATTAGTGCTCATCATTTTCTGTTTGTGTGAATTCAGTTTTTATGTTAACACAGATTTTTCTTTGCTTGAAGTGTGTATACATTTTTTGGCACCCTCTATATAATCCGAACGGACCTCCATAAGCGTTCGATATAGTTTCGAACGTAACCCTTCTGGAACACTAGCCAAGAACCGGTCGTTTCTTCAACAGGTTCAATTTTTATGCAGCATCATGTCTGCATAGTAACGAAATCTTTAAAGGTTTTAGCAACGGGATACGATCCTGGGAACTCAAGCAAGAGAGACGCTTATGTAAGTAATTTTTTACTTGATGATGATTCTCGGCGACAAAAGCCAGCAATTCTCTCTGTGGAGCAACCCTCTGGTGGTAAGCAGAACGGACATAAAACCTGCCAGGAAATATAAGGAAAACATTTTTCACTTGCCGGAGAGAAAAATTCATGTGCACAGAGAAGTGGATGAACCTGAATCTCAAGCTATAGCCCCTAGGTGAGAGCTCATCCCGAGCAGGTTCTTCTCCCCATGATAATTATTTCTGTCGTTCATAGAAAAGGAAGGAAACTAGCGAGAAAGAATATTCTGTAACGGTGTTATTATATCCCTTATAAAAATTAACAAGCTGCAGTAAGACGATACAGTTATAGCTTAGAGCTGCAATTCACTTGGTAGTTCCACCGTTGAAAGTTCCGTCCTTTTTATTGTGCTCTGGCGTTCCTTATTATTGATGTCCGTTAGAGAGAAACTTCTTCATTAACAACCATCAATGCTGACGTCATTCATCACCAATAAGCGGCTGTAAGTGATTGCACCGTTTTCCTATTATTGAGACATGATATCCTCAGTTACTTTTGCTCGAGTTTACATATATCGAAAACAAAAATAAATTTCTTTCGATTTGCTTTAATTCTGCGATACATTAATTTTTTTCTGGAGTTTTTAATGTTACAAGGTAACTAGCACACGAAAATCTTCTAGAAAATGTATACACCTTTAGATTTATACAGAATGCAAGGATGAAAAGTACATAATAGCAGAAGCAAAAATGTCTTAGGTTTCGCAAATCAACTGTTTGCGTAATTATTTCAAATGTATGGCCAAGATTCCTTGAAGATGTTCCCCTTCAGTAACGTCAGAATATGTGGTTTGTGCATGATGATGCCGCGGCACATTTTGCTGCAATTATAACAGGTCGAGGTGAATTTGCTTTGGGCCTCCAAAAACACCTGATTAAATCCTTTAGTTTTTTTTTTTTTGAGTTTGAGGTGGTCTGAAAAACATAATTTACAGCTCTACAGCGTAAAATACAATATCCTGTACATATTTTTTTTTCTCGATGGTGTTTAACGCCCGTTTTACTACTGAGGCTCCACTGGCGGTGGACATTGATGATATATGAGATAAAATGATAAATTGGGAAAGGATTTTTTTTTTTTTTGAAGGAAGGAAGCGTTCCAGGCCGAAGTTTAGAGTACCTCCCCGGCATTTGCTATTTATGAAGACTGAAGAAAATCTGGAAAAAAATTCAGTTAGGGAGGACGGTACTGATGGGACTCGAACCCCAGACCTCACGAGTCCGCGCCGTGGCGGCCGTGTACAGATCCAAAGAAATCCTTTAACAGGTAGAATGTATTGTAATGTTTAATAAAACCGATTTCTTTTTCTTATTTCTACTAACTAGCACTTACGTATAAGCACCCAAGTCTGTCACATATCTCTTAAACACCTTGAACATTTTTGTTTTTTACTTTTGCCATCGTGTACTTTTTACCCTTTCAATTCTTACTCATTTGTGAAACATCCGTAATTGTGATTGTGAATGTAAAAATACAAAAACGTATATGCAACATTGGGTTTGTATTCAGATAGTAATACTAGTCTTAAAGTTGTTATTGTATCTTTCTAGGAAGTGTTCAGATACTTTTAATCAGAAATATTAGTTCCTGTCTCTGTTCCCCTCCTCTATAATTTAACAACCCAAAAGGGAGAAATATAATATAAAGTTATATTTTCTCTTTTTCTTAGGATCCAGGTCGATTTGGAAGTAATTAACCAGCCAAATGAACAACATTGAACGCGTCTAATCTACCAGTAATAAGCGATATACAAAATAGAAGGAAATTATTTATACGTTTCAGATTTTTTTTTGATTGATTTATTTATGGACGCTCTTTAACATCTCAGGTCATCAGCGTCAACTCAGGGCGTGAAACGGCCGACAAATTTTGCTCAAAGGCCTCTCCTTCAGGCTTGAGTTTCTTTTTCGTGCCGTAAATGTACGACACGGGACCCACGGCTTTACTTCCCTTCCGAAGGGTGCCATACTCAGGATTTTTACGCCCCGCAAAAATCCATCGGTTCTGGCCGGGTTCGAAACCGCGATCTTGGGTATAGGAGGCAAGTATGGTAACCACTACACCACCAGGACCGACAACTTTCAGATTAATAATGCGTAACGTTATGTAAAGTAAGAACAAAGTAGCTATGCGCAGATCTTTAGCGCATTGCTACATGGCTTAGAATTTAAATGAGCAACGTATCATAATTTTTTTTTCTGTCCATAAGAGTGGGGTACTGTGTTCAATGCAAATAGGCATACTGCTTATATTCTCTGATTCCTCGTTATAATTTGAATCTAGCAGTGACTTGTTGACTTGGTTTATTTACAGACGCTCTTTAATATCTCAGGTCTTCAGCGTCCCGTTCAAATCACAGACCATGCATGGCCCATTATTGCATCTTTCGGTATTATAATTATAATAATTGGATTTATTAAAAACCAGCTCGTGAAACGGCCGACAAATTTTATTCAGAGGTCTCTTCTTTCAGGCTTCAGGTTCTTTTTCGTGCCGTAAATGTACGACACGGGACCCACGGCTTTACTTCCCTTCCTAAGGAATCCATACTTAGGATTTTTACGCCCGAAAAAATCCATCGGTACTGGCCGGGATTGAACCCGCGATCTTGGGTTTAGAAGGCAAGTATGGTTACCACTACACCACCAGGACCGACAATCTAGCAGTGATAATCCACACTTGCTGTTCATTTAGAATTCCCAGTTTCAAATGAATATGAATACAAAATTTTAAAAAATACTTTTTGCACTTCTGAACAAGTGCAAAATACACGAAAAAGACTGCCTTTAGTAAGACAGTGTTCTGGAAGAGAAAGGGGCAGCAGCAACATCACAGAGGGTGTAACCGAAGGTCAAGAAGTCTGCTAATATTGCGAAGAATGCGCTTTCCAATGTTCAGGAAGTACCGTCAATTTTGCTCTAGGTGCCAATGTGCTAACCAGGAGACCGCCAAATGATTATGCTTTTCATTGAACGAATTTCACCATTTATCGATGGAAACTATTGCTTGTATAATGCCTGAGCTATCTGGAACTATTTGGTAAATCAGGCGATTAGATAATCCCGAATGTCTTGGCAGTTATTATGAATTTTAAGTTTTAATACACATTCTCTATAAATGTATCTCAAAAGAGAATATCAGCACGTGAAATAGAGCATATAGTAAATTAAACGTTTTTAATGGGATGTATAAAAAATCATGTTTAACAGAATACAGATATCACCACAGATAAAGAGAAATTTAGTAAAATAAATGAGAACTGGAAAAGGCCCACAACTGAGAAGTGTTCAATATGAACGAACAAAAAGCAATAAACCAAGATTAAAAAGAATGAAACTAACGTCAATCACAGAAGAATTAAGTAAAGGAAATTAATACGAAGTGAAGTGGAAAACTGAATGTTGAAGAAAGAAATATTTGTGAACATTACAGAAAAATTACTGTTACTAATGTATTTAGTGAAATGTAAGATGCTTATCGAAGATGATGTAAATTAGGAAGAAAAATAGTTTCGAATAGAACTTGTAATATTAGTATGGTCTATAAAACTGTACTTACCCCCCATTAAAATATAAATATAATATAATATGTCTGTTACAAACAAAATCATAGCATTTATGAGAAAGTTTCTGGTGTTAACTGCCTACGGTAGCATGGAGGCCGAGAGGACTATATAAAAGACTTAAAATAGGGAAAATGTACCCGAGGTTGAGTGTGATGCCACTTTGTAAAAGAATTTTTAAATTCGTTAACGGGCTCTTACCCCGACCAACTGGTTGTACAGGTAGCCTTTTAAACTGGCCAATGTCAATAAAGTTTTAAAATTTACATCTATACACTTACATCAAGTATTTATAATGTATCTATTCACGAATGCTGCAGTTTGTACAAAACTGCAACACACTAATGTTTGATATTTGCAGTGTGTGAAAATTACAAGTATTTCAATCTGTCATGCTAATCTTAATAATTTTTGAATGGTATTTAACGCCCGTTTTTACTACTGAGGCACCACAGACGGTGAACACTGATGATACATGGGATGAAATGATATATTGGGAAAGGATTTTTTATGGAAGGAAACGTTCCAGGCCTAAGTTTAGGGCACCTTCCCGGCATTTGCCATTTATGAGGACTGAGGATAATCTGGGAAAAACCTTAGTCAGGGAGGACGGTCCTAGCGGGAATCGAACCCCAGACCTCCCGCTCACGAGTCCGCGCCTTAACGACCTCGGCCACTCGTGGCGGTAATCTTAATAATATGGTCATATATACTTTATATCAAGTATTTAAAAGGTAGATATTCACGTATCCTGCAAATTATATAATTACTGCACTCTAGTAATGTATGATAACTACAACATTCCGAAGTCGGTGTCAAGATGAACTTTTTAAGCCTTTTTAAGGTGTTAATAATAAGTATATTGGGATCTACTGGCCATGTTCCACAATTTTCTTCTATATTTCCTTTTGTGTCCCTTTTATACACCTTATGAAATTGTACCGCCTGTGGTACGTCAGTAGTAAAAACGGGCGTTAAACACTATTAAATCTTATGAAATTGTGAAAAATAATGATCTTATGATAGATTAAACTATCGGAGTTTAAGAGCTATTGTGGTGTTTTCAACGCTCTGAAAAGTTTCAGAGGACAGCCGCCGCCTAGACATGACTGAAGTCGCATTTCCATAATGCGTGTTCTGGACTATCTATTTGCCCACAGTCGCATAAATTATCTAGTCTTCGATCAAGCTTGTGGAGTCGATTCGGGTGGTGTAGTGGTAACCATACTTGCCTCCTAAACCCAAGATTGCGGGTAAGATCCCGACCAGAACCAATGGATTTTTTCGGGCGTAAACCCCTAAGTATGGCTTCCTTCGGAAGGGAAGTGAAACTGTGGGTCCCGTGTCGTACATTTACGGCACGAAAAAGAACCTCAAGCCTGAAAAAAGAGGCCTCTGAGAAAAATTTGTCGGCCGTTTCATGCCCTGAATTGAATGGGATGCTGATGACCTGAGATGTTAAACAGAGTCCGTAAATGAACAAAATCAACAACAACAATTTTGTAAGCCAAGTTTAGCGTAATTATATTTAAATTCTTCTTTTATTCGTTAAATAGTTCTAATAAATATCACTCGAGGGTCTGAGCTTTACAGATAAATTCACTCACTACGTTCGGTTTGCAAATTTATCGGCAATCTCAGACTATATTGTGATATTACTTGTGTTCGCAAAAGGTTCCGCAAATGCTTACGAAAATGACATGCATAAGGAACAGCACAGGTTTCTTACCTGTGCCTGCACTAGAAATATGGTGACGATTTCCTCCTGCGCATAGTGGCCCTGCAGCCTTGTCCTATCACCTTGCGACTTAAATTTGTTCGGACCTCTCAAGACATTTCCGAAGGACAAATACTTCCAATGATGAGGTCAAGGCTGCGGTGCGGAACTGGTTCATGCAGCAAACACGATTCTTTTGAATGTTTTCAGAGTGTTGAAACACATGAAAAATTGTGCACATATCTCCGTTCTTTAGGATCTGTTTTGTATTTAAGGTAGGTGACTGGATAAATTATACTCGCAAGTAATTTCATTGCACCCGTCTTTCAAATGTTTAGGTTCAGTTTTTTCCCCCTGGTTTGGCAATTAAACGCTTCACTTAAGTCAGGGTTGACAAACTGCAGTCTAGAATTGTCATAACATGTCATCGCTTGATAACGCATTGAAATCCTTCGCTGCTGTGCTTTGCGTGCAAAGTAAATGACTCGGTGTGCCCACCGTTGACCTAAGCAGAACATGCAAACATTGCACTACTCTGTGTAGCCTACCTCGAATAGTTCCATCACTTTTATTATAAAGATTGTTATTTTCCTTCTCTGTGCTTTGAATGTGAATCCTGTATATTTCAGTATTAAGGTTGTGTTCCCAGAAGACCTTAATACAAATACAAAAATTTGTTTTATCCAATTTGATCATCCTGTATATATATATATATATATATATATATATATATATATATATATACATATATATACATATATATATATATATATATCTTAACAATGCTCTTTAAATTGTAGTTCCTATTAATGCTATGCTGTGTGTTATTTTGAATTTCATAGCAGTTCTGTGAGCACAAACTGCATAATTTATGCGTCATATCTGAATAATTAATATCATAATTATTAAACAGACATAATAGTCAAAACTTTATTACGAAATAGAGGCTGTGTGATATTTATGTTTTCTTCTGAAAACACATAATTTCTACTTTCTCATTATAAAATAAATTGCATCTACAATGTATACTTATATTTAAATCCCAGCTGCAGGAGTTGAGAGAAATCCTTTGAGCCAATGTGGCATAGAATAAAAGTTTATAAATCATACATTTAATCATTTATACAAAATTATATAACTTTGAGAGAAAATATGCCATTATCGTAGACTAATTTACAAATTTGTGTTATATCAATATGCACTTGAAATTAGTTACCTGCTTCTTGACATTTTTTTTCTGAATAGCAGCTGAACAGCATTGCAAGACATTTTATAAACTTTTGAATGCCAATAACATCCTCAACGAAAAGATGCATTTTTAGTTTTTTAACAGAATACAGAAAAAGTTGATATATTCCTTTGATATCTATCAAAACCTCTAGATTTTAAGATGCACTGTTTAGGTGTACCTATGCTACGCATAATGCTGTGAAGAGTGTTTAGGATTTGACATACCGTATTGAGTGGGCGTAGGAACATATGGCGACTATTTCTAATTAGTTCACTCTTTCAAGGTCCCCAGCTGCAACACTGTATCATTTCGAAGGATAATGTCAGAAGACAAAACAGATCTGTCTCAAGTATTAAATCTCTCGCCTTAACTTGCTCGTTAAAACGGACACCTTGTAAGCACAAAGGCTAATTAATTTTGGAACAAGGATTGTGGGTATGTAAGTTTTATTTTTGTATTCCTTGTGTCATTTAGTTCCTGTGTGCAACTGCGCCTCCGAGAAAATGCGTCAATCAGACTGAACTGTCTTGCATGTATATCGGGGCTGGTCAAGTTGTCGGCTGATATTTTTCAATATTTTCTGTTCAGAAGATTGGACAAATATGCGTATTACAGTTATTAGTTTTCAACCAAGGTCAACTAATGTTATTACTATGAATTCTGTTAAGTCGAATTATCTCGTTGTTAGCTTTTGGCCTATTAGAAACATCCCTGCATTTTAATGTTGTTTAACGTCCGTTTTCAAAACTGGGGGGCATCGCAAGCGGCAAACACTAATAATACATGAGATGAAATGATAAATTGGAAAAGGGTTTTTTAAAAGGAAGATAGTGTTTCAGGCTAAATCCTCCCCAGCCTTTTGCCATTTATGAAAACTGAGGAAAACCTGGAAAAACTCTGAGGCAGGGAGGACGATTCTGATGGGAAGCAAACTCCAGTCTCCCGCTCTCGAATGCGGGCCTTAACGACCTCGGTCACCGACCTCTGAATGAGTGAAAAATTATTGGAAAGGAAGAGTTTTCAAGAATAGCGACAGAAAGTTTCTAAAGAACCAGGACCCATTTCAATTAAGCAGATTTATTTATTTATTTTTGTGTATCCATACAAATTTCAGGATTCCTATTTTCAACCCTTAGTAATGCAAATATTTTCGTCAACACATATTAGTACTTTTGTAAACAATCGCAATGAAATATAAAAGTTGTTGTTGGTACAGTGTGTGGTTTTTTTATTAAACAAAACCCAAATTTAATTATCACATATTTCCCAAGAAATGGAATTTTTTGAAATCCACCTCCCCCCTGTGCCAGCTTCATCCAAGATGTTGCATGTGTCCACTATTTTGTTCCTGTACAAATAACAGTCTCTTCTCAATGCAGGTTTAAGTTGCTTTCTTCAAATAGTCAGCCACACAACCAATATTCTGCCAATCTCTTGAAATAACTCAAATTGCATGAACCGGCTCTTTAGCCATTTTGGGCTCTAAACCGCCGAAAGGCTCCTGAAAAACTGCGTCCAGTTTAACTTTCGTTGAAAATCTGCAACTCAACCAAAAAAAATCACGAATAAACAAACTGGTCATAGTGATGCAAAATACTCCATTTATTCTATAATAAGCCAGTGCCGGAATATTTAAGATTGTGTAAAGTATTAAGGATATATGAGCAATTAAAGTTACCTCTTACTTTTGAAAAAACCATAGATTTAGGAGATATTTGGAAATCATTGTAGGTGGTTCCATAGTAATAATATTAAAAAAAAAAAGTAGGATGTATAAACGGCTCAATGCTTAATAGAATTAGGTAAATATAGAATTAATAGATGCATAATATGTAAGGTGAACGCAAGTCTATTACTCAGTTGCCACCTTGAGAAATTTTATAAGAGAAAATTATTCATACACTGCTAGACAGACATTAATGACTGTTTTCTAGTGTCATAGGGGAGTGGTATTTCAACTTCAGGTGAAGCAGATGGAGAATATGAGCAGATATAATATATAATAGCCTTCTAAAGATTGATTTGAAACCAACGGTGCGATAAAAGCATCAGCCTTTATCTTATGCTGTACCTACAGTGTGACAACGCCCAGCTCTCATACAGCTATCATACCTTACAGTAAACTAATGACTGAAATGTTGCTTTAGATTCTACTAATTTTTTCTGCCAGTTCTACTACAAGGGAATAGCTGTGTGAGAACGTGTGCGTACATGTGCAAGTGTTGTAGAAAAAATGAACTTTTCGGATTATTACTTATTCTTCCTTGTTTGTCCTTGAATTAGAACACGCAGTTAGCTGATATATAGCTTGTTGTAGCTTACGTTGATTAATTATTATATAACCATCTTTTTGTTTACTAAACATATTATTATTCCAAATTAAGTTTTACGCAAATAGTAATAATATATCCCATTCTCGTCAACCTCTAATAGCTGTACGAAATACCACGTAGTTTGTATACCTATTTTTAGTCTTTTATTTATTACAGTGAGGCTATTTGTGTTACTTGAGCGCGGCTATTTACTGCAGCTGCGGCAATCGGAAAAAGTGAGATATTAGGGTGGGTCCATAAGTTTCCGGCCTTGTCGATAAGGATTATCGCCTTCACGAAACCCTTATCTGGTGTCATACCTTAACTATTAAGTAAATAATTGCAGCTGTAACTTCCGCTGCGCTGTGTTCAGTTATCAGATATAGTTGCATAGGTAACATGTTCAAAATGGAGTTTCGAACTGTTATTAAGTTCTTCACAAAAGAAGTACTTACTCTAAATGAAATTGTAGAGCGATTGGACGGTGTATATGGGGAAGCATCCCCTCGTATTCTACTGTAAAAGAATGGGCCAAACTTTTTCGAATGGGTCGAGAAAGCATTGAAGAAGAAGAACGTGCATGTCGGCCCTTGGAGGTGCTCACTCCTGAAAACATCGCTCTTGTGGAAGGAGAAATTATGCAAGATCGGCGGCTCAAAGTTACAGAAAAAGTAGCAAGGTAAGGCCTTTCTGAAACAACAGTCCTTGCAATTATTTATGAACATTTAAACATGAATAAGGTTAGTGCAAGATGGGTGCCTAGACTTCTTTCCTCTGTCCAAAAGCAGCAACGAGTCGTCTGTTGTCAGGCATTTCTGGAGCTCCACCGTGCCAACTAGAGATAAGTTCTGTAAACCAATTTACAGGAGATGAAAAACTATGGTCCTCTACTGTGATCCCTTTTCCAAAAGAGAATCAATCGAGTGGGGTAAACTTGGCGAAGCACGCCTCTAAAGGCCAAGGTCACTCAGTCAACCAAGAAGATCATGACCACAATCTTTTGGGACTGTGAAGGAATACTCTTCATTGACTTCAAGGAGAGGAACACCACAGTAAATGGGGACTACTATGCTGGCCTACTGCACAGACTACGTGCTTCCATCAAAGAGAAAAGGCGAGGAAAGCTGAGTGTCGGTGTGCGCCTTCTTCACGACAATGCGCCTGTGTACGCAGCTCTTGTTGCAAAGGAGTTTGTGTAGAAATGTGGCTTCAAGAAGGTTGACTATCCACCCTACAGCCCAGATGTAGCTCTCAGTGACTATTTCTTCTTCTCAAAACTGAAGAAGGACCTTTAAGGAAGGAAATTTAATTGTGAAAATGTGATGGATGCTATTTATGCCCATTTTGCAGACAACACTTCCGACTATTTTTGAGGTGGGGGATTGAAACATTAATTCAAAGATGCTAGATGTGTATTGCAATAAATGGTAACTATATTGAAAAGTGAAATATAGTTTTTGCTTTATCATACCTAGAAAATTGTTAGGCCGGAAACTTATGGACCTACCCTCGTAAGCGACTCTGCACTTACAGTTAGAATTTTAATTTTATATCTTTATTTTTACTGAAAGCATAAAATGACATTGTGTTTAAACTTAAATTAATAAACACTAACCTAGAGATGTTGAAAATGCTGCCCCTCAGCGGATATACATTGCCTGCACACGCAGGAAATTCCTAAATTTCATGTTAATTTTCTAAGAACATGGCGGTTCGGAAACGTCTTGCCATTGAGGATTCTGTTTCTCGTAACTTTTTAACAAATTAGCGTTCAGTTTCTATATTTGGAACACGATAGCCAGGATGTTTTTCTTGTGCATCGCCTTACCATTTCCCTGCATACATGTGTCGCACATAAAAAGTTTACTAATGCAATGGCATTACTAATGAAGAGCAATTAGTACACATTTTGCACATAAACAGTATTGAGTATCAAACTAACTACAAGTTGCTACTTGCATATGTTTATAGGACTTGATGGCTGCCTTCTACTAGTGTGCAGTCACGTTTTGCCTGTCCTAACTCAAATAACACACTGGACATCTGAATATCATGTTCTTGTTACTTAATTTTGCATATATGATTAATCAAAAAAATCTCCGGAATTTTGAACAAATTGATACACCCCAGTTTTTAACCTCATCTTCTTGGTGAAATATCAAATCCTGGAAATTTAATGAGATATTTTTGTACTTACTGATAAAGGCGGCCACAGCAGGTGTTTTAAGTATTTTGTAATCATGCGAGAAAGCTGTAATCTTTCCACCTTCGCTTCTAAGTACAGATTCCAACGGGCCGGGGTGGCTTAGGCGATAATGCTTGGGACTCGCTTTCGCAAGTTCCCTGGTCCAAAACCCTTGCAGGATTCCTTCATGAGGAATTCGGTGGCTACAGGAAAGACACATTGTACATAAGCTGTGAATTTGCAATGATACAAATAATCCAAAAAAAGATGAGAATATAATTTGAAAATGTATATTTCATTTCTAGATACGTTTAGATATTCGATAAAGTTTTACGGATGAAGTCCAGGAATTGATATCCAAAATATTTAATCCAGGCTATAAAATCTATTTATGCAGATACTGTTGACAATGAAACAATTATTCATAATTTCAGATATACGGCTACTAATCAAGGAACAAGACAAAGGTGTCTTTTATAACCAGCCCTGTTTAACATTTATATAGATATTGCTATGACTGAATGGCAGAACAAATTTCATTACACGCGTGGCACTATAAAAGGATCTCTGTCAAGGAAAACCAGGAGGGTTACACAAATCAAATATTATAAAGGTGTTACAGTATCTCTGTTGATACACATGTTAGATCGAGCCACTGCTTTGCGTTATACTTGGCAAGTTAAGTTAATATGTTAGAAATAGTATAGAATGAAAATTATTTGGCATTCATTAAAGAATAATAATTAATGGAACAATATGTCCAGAGTACTTGTCACAACAAACTATCATCTACATACGGAAAATGCAAAATGCACCTTTATGATGATGAGTTTGACGGTAATAGACAATAAACGTAAATGTTTTAAATATTACACCATAAATGTGATGTTATATCCATGTACACGTATATTAATAACCTTTTATACTGCTAGTGACCTTAAATTATTGAAAGTTGTCTCTCTTTTATCTCCACTCTCTCTCTACTACGTCATAATATAGAATGCATGAGAAATACATTCTGGCAATCCTAATTTGAAACTGTGCTTATGAATAAAACATAAACATAGAAAATATATGCTATATAAAATAGTACATTTTTGCGTTATATGAAACCAAAGCTTGTTTAATAGTCAAGCACTGAATATAAACAGTAGCGTAAGTAAGGATAAAATGTTATATGACTACAGTTAATTCTAACTTCGGCATTGTTGCGTCACGTAACCAATGTAGAGTACATGAAGGTAAAGAAATCTTCGTTCATACAAGATGGAGCTCCCCCATACAAGATGGAGCACAGATTCTTTAATAAATTTCTCGTTTGCAACTAATAAGTTTAATTATAACGCCCTATATTTTTGTTTCTTTCCCCTTGAGATTCAGATATGTCAAAAACAAGAATTTCAATTTCTCCTAAATGATATACAAAACTTTTGCTGCAAGAATTTACGGTAACACATTCCGGTATTTGGGAAGAATTGAATGTATTACATTGATTTCTGCTGTGTGAAAATGAATTCACACATAGAATATATGTAACATAAAATACAAATATACATTCTGTACAAAGTCATGATAATTTACATAGGTTTATATGTGTGTGAATCCTACTGCTTGTTTTGTTATTATTGTTCGCCTTTTTATTTTTCTTATTATTGTAATATTTTTCATTATTCATGTTAGGTATTAGCACACATTTATTTACCTATTTCATGTTTTAGATAGGTTTATATGTTTTCGAGTATTGTCCTTGTTACTGTTATATTACAATTGTGGTGTAATTATTATTAGATTAGAAGAGCGGAAGAGAAGATGTAATATCCTTAGCTTTGCCAGAATAAATCACCTATACACTTGTCTGTGTCTGAAATATTTTGGTTTATGTAAAGCAATGAAAACGTCTATTTTTGTATGACTGAAGAAAATATGTTTTACCGGAGGTTCACTTTGCTGTTGAACTTGGTTTATCTTAATAGAATTTAATGGTAGCCTTTTGAACACTCTAAAATTGTTCATTTGCATTACCATAAAATCATAAATCTACAACAGAAGATTAGAATTACGAATTAAAAACACATAAATCTTACATTAAATGCTCAGTACATGTTATATTAATATTCTGCTAAAATTCAACAAAACCGATGTTCATTCCGTTTACAATTTGAAAGCCTGGACCCTATTAACCCTCACTAAAACAAATTATGTGATAACAATTATAATGTCTACGGTAGGACTTTTAAGAAGCGGCACAACACTTATCCCTCGGGTACTAATTAAAATGCACAACATATGATGATTAGGTACACAACATATACAATATATTTATATTTCAGTGGGGGTGGACTGAGGAATTCTTTCAAACTATACTATAATAGAACTTTGCCAAAGTCGCTGGTCATCTAATGTTACGGTTAAGTAATATTCCGCGATATAACATATACTTTTTTAAATTGATGGTTTTTTTTTTAATTAGACACACTCTTTGAAAAAAAAATTGTTTACTTTAAGAGTTTCAGTTTGTATAAAATTTAGCCATATACTGACTGAAAAATGTTAACTAAAGAATATTATTTCTCATAGAACTTAAATGAAAATGGAATGTTTATAAATTTCCTAGAGATATTTGTTTTTTTTTTTGTCTTAATGAAACATAAAAATAGGGTTAAACCCTTATCTACAAAATGTAGAATTTTTTCCTTTATTTTAATGGTAAGTCAATGCTCTAAACACACTGTCCTAAAAATTATTCATTCTATTCCAATTTATTTGCTTCATTAATGAAATTTCCAGGTAGTGTTTCAGCGCTTTCATTAACCATCTTGGAAGACTCGCCTCATAGATAACGGTAAACAACGCATTTTTGAAATATCGGAACAATATTCAGCACAAATTTTGAAAAATGAATGAAAGTTATAACTAACGATCGCAGATATATAGACAATAATCTATTAGATCATAGTCGATGTGTATATGTGAACAAACATTTCGATTCAATTAATAATATTAATTTTAAAATTAGAACAAATGAACAAGCTAACACTTTATTGGGTAAGAGTAAATGAAAGGGCGAGATCACTTATTACGTTTGTATTGCAATAGATACATTTAACCAAAGAAGACGTAAATCAGCTTACAGCAGGGCATTAAATTGCAAAGAGAGAGGACGGAGGAATGTCGCAAAGCCTTTACGACCAAAGTGACTTTGTGATTAATCTCGCCAAGCACGCAGGCTCCAATTGAGGCGTGACCATCATTACTCCACCCACCAGCTGTGGTAGGGCGATATCTGGCGACGCCGGCGCCAAGCACTGTGAAGAGGCGTAAGTGCATTGTCTCTTGAGCGTCGCCCACGCGATCTATCAGCAAATGTCCTGACTGTCTGGAACTAAAATCTCAGGAGTGGAATTTGCTAAATGCCGTTTTAGTTCACCTTGCTAGTGAAACAACAATAAAGTTTATGTGTATTAGCAGTTGATATTTTTGCCCTGTAGTTTAGGACGACTATTTAATTTAAAAATATAACCGTGTATTATTTACTGACGCTTTTCCATGCAAAGACTTAAGATACCTTAAGCAATGTTAATGCTACCACATTTCTATCGCGCATTTAATATATTGTATTATTTTAACTTTTTTTTTTACCATTTGTTTTTCACAATAAATGTAATATAAACATTTCTTTAATTTTGTTTGTAAGCCATGCGCTTACAAACGGAATTAGCATCTCGTACCCAGAGTTTTTGGTGCCCTAACACTGGCAATATAGAAATAATTTCATTTTCAATAAAATACTCAATGTGTGCTTTTACCTCTTTTTAGAGTTCTGTATGTTGAATTGATGCTGTTCATTGAGTATTTATAAACATCTAAATTATGAATTAGAACAAGCAAAGCGAAAACACGATACGCAGGTAATTCTTTCTATTAATGTTTTATATAGCTCTTACTCAAGTCTTCACACCATGGACTACTGATAGCAGGAAACTCTCTCCTAATTATGAATTTGAACTAGAAACCTTAAAGGTTCAAGAGAAAGAATAATCTAAAAACAAATTAAACCAGGGGAAAATGCTTCACATATATTGGAACTTACATCCTCTCTATGAATTATGCTAAAATTTAACTTAGCAGAGTTCACTTTTTGAGCGAAGAGCTTAAATTAATGGAAAACAATAATACATACTTATCTGTGTACAAAATGGTAGAGAAAATAATTTATGAATCTTGTGTCTCTCGTAAATTTGTACTGAACAAACCTGATACTTAAATTTTAATTTACCACACATTCATTGCATTTTCTTTCTTATTTTGTTCTTAACCCCATCAAAATCGAACGTCTACTCTGCCTTGTAGATATTCTCTTGCGTTCTATTCAGAAAATATTCTACCATCTAATTTTTTTTTCTGAATGACCATCTGACACATTGCCATTATCACGATTTTCGTTATTTTCAGTGTTAAATTCAAAAACTACAGGGACTCTAGGAGCCCAGTAGAACGACTAATGCGATTCTTCTAAATAAAGAGTACATTAAGGTCGCGCGTTCGTTTCTCGGTATATTCAAAAAGGTTGAATATCTTTTGGACAAAGCATATTATTTCTTTGTCTATAAATATTTTCAATGTTGTGTTTTATTAATACTATCATTTTATTCTTCAAGAGTACTAACTTTAGAGCATGATTGGTAGTTTTATAAACAATTTATAGTTTTATAAACAATTTCGAAAAACACGAAACATTTATTTTGTCGCGTGTGTCATAAAAGTGCTATCCATCTATCCCTCCATCCATCCATCCCCCCCTCCAACCATCCACACACACACACATATGCGTGTGTGTTTATATATATGTATTATGTGTGCCCATGTTTCCGCAAAATTCTAAATCTTTTGTGGTTTAGAAGATATATGAACTGCAAAATTTCTCTCCCTTAATACCGTCCCATTTTACACTATAATATATCTAATATCGGGTCCCTTTATTTGTTTAGGGGTTTCACACTTGTGATATATTAATAATTTTATATTTTCATTATATTCATTCATTTATCATTTTGTTAGCTGTTGATAAAGGTCATTTAAATAAAATGGCTTAACTGAACGAGGCGAAGGAATTTTGAGGACCTGTTTTAACAATTAGATGAGGAAACTACATAAATTATTGCCGTTTCTCTAACAGTTAATAATAATAATAATAATAATAATAATTATAATAATAATAATAAATTATTATTATTATTATTTTAATTTTGTAAGGTATAATATTCCCAAACAACTCAGAGCACTTCTGTAATTAAAATGAAATTAGCGTAACTTTTATATATGCCCACTGCATTATTTCCTTATTTGCGGTAACTCCCCAACAGATTATTTATGTATAGTTCTTAATATTTCGTGTATTACAGTTTACATAGTGATAAAGCCATGAAACACTTTATACCAGACTACGCTGTGCATTATATGCCTCATCTAATCCAGTGCAATCCAATTAATGAACTGCACAAAAACATTCTCATTTAACTTAATCCTGAATATTACTGATCATGGAGTACGTTAATAAAAGCCTAATGTGTCTTATATTGCTGAAAAATCGAGAATGATAACGATATAATACCATGGAAGAAAACGAGTTAAAGACTACACATTTTAAATGTTCTGCTAATTCAATTACTTTTATACCATGCCCTCAATCCGCAACGCTAAATTACGGTAGTAAAGGCTTTTGTGCTAAATTTCCAGGAGTAAACGTACACCGGGATATACAAAATTTAGGTTGGTGGAAAATTCTCCTTGAAAGTCTAGTGCGATTATTTCAGCAAGTTGGTGTATTTGTTAGCAGTGCGTATAAAGCCATTCAGCTGCTGCATCTTTATTCATATAAAATTACTGCTGTACCTGATATTACACCTATGGAGGCTCTGAAACATTACATCCGAAAACAGGTTTACAAAATTCGGGAGGATGAATTGCAGGGAGTGTCTCAAGATCTTTTCATAAGGATTCAGGGTGTCTTACAGAGGGGGGCAGTCACTTATAGCATTTATTATCATGGTGAGCACAAAACTAATGCAATAAATAACTAAATAAACAAAATATGCCCGCTATGAGTTACAACCGCGCAACATTATGTCCCTCGGCAGGTGTTTAAGGACGTTAAGCAATAATTTCTCCTCGGAAAAATCAGTTTCAGATTGCTTAGCGAAATGAAGTCCCTGTAAATCATAATTTCTTCTGAGCAAATTATTTTAATTTTCATTTAAGTTATTAATTTTTTGAAAAGCCCCCCCCCCCAAAAATAGAATTTTTGGCACCAAAGTGTAAAAAACTCTGCACTATCGATAGATCTTATATTATTTTTATTTCCTTTTTCTTTTCTTATAAATGATAAGTAATTCTACTAATTCATTTTAATCTTTGAATAATATGATTTAGTGATCACTTCCATGTTGTTAGTATATTTATCAAGCGTGCTGTAGGAAATTAGATTCAAGAAATAAAAAAATCAGGCGAATCTCGACAGAGGTTATGTTCGCCCACACTAACTCACATGACACTGGGGCAATCATTGCCTTTGATCTTGCAGTTCCACACGTATACACAGCAGCACGCACCTCTGTTTATCGCTACAACATGCAACTTAGTTGTACAACTGTATTAAAGGTGACACAAGGAAGTGTTTGTGCAGCTCTCACTTTCTAAGTGTCCACCTAACTAGGAGCGGCTGTTTCCTTGTAACTCAGTCTTTCTCTTCATCCGTGTATTACAAAAACATTTCTGATTTCATGTTCGCGATATATACGTTCCTGCAAATAAATTAAAGGAAATATGTTGTTTTAAACATTTATAATAGTAATTCCATTCTTAAATACTTTATATAGCTATAAATAGAAACGAATCGTAAGAATTGTTATAACTATAGGCAAATGGATAGTATTTTATTAAAAAGATATTATTGAATGAAATCAAAATTAATTAACTATCACATTTAAAACGTTTAAGTAATTGTATAATTAATCTCATATAATTAATTAATTTTAGTAAGTTATTCAGTAGTGAGATTAGCTTTCTTAACATTAATTCATGTTTTAGAACCTATTTTATTTATTTATATTTTGGTATTATTTGAAGAATAATAATATTTTATACCCATGCTAAATATAACAACCTTCTGTAAAATTTATGTAGTTAATTATATTCAATTTTAAAAAAATTAGATGTTACATAAATCATTTCTAATATATAAATATACAGAGGATGTCAACAATGTATACATCTTCAAGCAAGTGTGTTAACATAACAAAACTGAATTCACTCAAACAGAAAATGATGAGCACCAATCATCTTAGACTTTTACAGTTGCAACAGTTGCTCAAAATGCCCAATATCGGTGTCAATACACTTCTGAGTATATTCAACTACTGATTGTTCTCAGTGATTGTGCAGCACATGTCGTTTCAATTTCTTCCCGAAGTATTGCCAGTGTAACTGGTTTTCTACGGTAAGCAACATCCTTAAGAGTTCCCCATAGGTAGAAATCCAACGGAATTAGATCCGGAGAACGCGGTGGAAACTCAATCGAACCTCTTCGTCCTATCCAGTGCCTTGGATAGTGTCTAGGATAGTGCCTTAGATCCGGTGCGCGGGGCTTGTTGCTGTGCCAGGTCTCTCAGATCTGCCCTTGTGAACATCACATGCGGTACCATGAGTATGAAATATATCTCGAATGGGTGCAATTATTACTTGCATTTGCGTGTCTGTTTTGTACACACGCCTCCATTGCCTTTGAACTTCAACAACATTCTCGGTTTTTAAATACCGCTTCAAAATTGCTCTCCGCTGTTCAAACGATAATCTTGGCTTCATTTTGCTGTAGCAACGCTAGCATAACGTAATGTGAGTCACATCTATTTGCAAACGTCATAACCTTAGCTTCATTTGTTCATTGTTGATTTACCTGTCACGTAGCAACGCTATCATAATGTATGTGAGTCACATCTGTTTACAGAACAACATACTGCACATTACTGTTGTTTTTCTGTCCAACTTTGAAATATATTAAATAGATATGTACCATGAAAGTGTGTATACATTTTGGCACCTTCGGTATATATATATAAGAGTTTGTTCTTTGTTACAAATAATTTATAAAATTCTTCTAAAATTCAGAGATGGTTATAACATGGTTTCTCAAAATATATGGACCTGTTTGATTAAACTGTGAACATATTCATATAAGTTTTTGAAAACTGTGATGCTAACTTGTTTTGAAATATGAGAGCACAAGCATTCAAGGAACCTTATTTATAGTAAGTAAATATACGCAACACAAAAACTTCTCAATTGAAAATCCCAACTCGTAAGTAAGTACTGAATGTTTTACGTACTACAAAAAGTGCTTACATAATTTAATAATTTAAAGTATTAGTATGAATGAAAATAGCTTATAGTATGATTATTATATATACATATGGAAAATGCATATGAAACCAATAAAATCTAAAGCATTCTTTAGATCATTATTAGATAATTATCTGCTTATGTAAACAATAGCGTCATTTGGCAATTATTGAAATGTTCATTAACTGTAAGGAGCAACTGAGTGGCAAGATGGAAACCTTTCTGTGCCTTATTTGATCATCAGAGATTCATCTGAGATATCCCCGTCCGTTATATTTTGAATAGTTTGATGCATTGTGATTAGTAATTGGGCGAGGTTTAATGTTTCTAGTGCATATTATAATAAACTTCTTTTAAAAGAATTATAAACTTACAAGAAATCGCATATTGAAATAAGAATAACTGTTGCTAAGGCTATTTTATATGGCGTTTCACTTCCATATTGATTAATAAATACTATTTAAACTTCAGTGTTACACACGGATTATCTATGTTATATTTAACTCTTGCAGTCAATAAACAATTTAGTATCTTATCTTTGATGAGGATAAAGAGACGAATAGAAATTCACAAGAATAATTTTCCAATCCTAGATTTCAACAATTATAACCTTAAATTTGAAGCAAAGTGTTGTTACATTGTATTAAAAGGTAAAATCAATAATATAGGGATTTTAAAAGTGGGGAAAAAATTAAATAAAATAAAATTTTTATAGAAAACATTTGAATGTATGCAGATTATTCCGTATTCTATAGAATGAATTACAAAATTGCTTATTTATTGAATTTAATGTGCCGCATGTTAGGGTTATAATCAGATAAAATTCAGGAGCTTATAAGCTAATGAAAATAAAACAAAATATTAATATTTATTATATGTTTATGTGTTTTAGTTACACTATATATCAATGTTTTGTAAATCTCTGAATTAATTTTTCATTCTAGTGGTTGACTTATTTTGATAATACAAAGTTAAGTTTGCTTTCATGCACATATTAATACTTGAGATGCATTTGGCTAAAATTTTATAATTAAAAAGAGAATATCCATTTTTTCTAGTAGAGTACGCTATTTTTGGAGTAAAACTAATTATTAACAATAACATATAATGTTTTAATGATAGGTGTTGGTGCATATTTATATAGGTATTGTGGGTTTATTTTCAGAATATTTTGATTTAAACAACTGTTACTTACTAAAAATGTTGAAGTATCAAAATAAGTAAAAATTAGGAAGCTCGGCAACATTGTTTATTTATTTACTTGCCTACATTGAAACTTTTGCTGTCGGTAAAATACCTATGTAAAGAAATTTCAATTACATATAAACTAATCCTTAAAATTAAAGTTTTAAAAAATATAGGAAAATGCGAATGACTGCTTAAATGTTCTCTATGCAGGGTATATATTGTAAATTGAAATGTGTCAAGAAATCTACTACAGGAACGTTTTTTTATTTTTATTTAGTATTCAATGAGGAAAACCTTATTTTTTTCCCCAAAATTCATTGCTCTTTATGATCAATAAACAATAACATTCAATTAAGAAGCATTACAAATAA
This sequence comes from Metallyticus violacea, assembly GCA_030762175.1. Classification (NCBI taxonomy): domain Eukaryota; kingdom Metazoa; phylum Arthropoda; class Insecta; order Mantodea; family Metallyticidae; genus Metallyticus; species Metallyticus violacea. Next base: position 84,569,172 of record CM060839.1, read on the forward strand.
TTAGCACGAGAAACGTCTTTGTATGCTACAAATGCGAATAAATCAAATTTTAAAAATGGCAACACTTTAGATTATATTTTAAATATTAAAAGTTTAAGTATTGATATTCAGAAACGGAATGAATCATCTCTACGATTTGTGCATAAATAGCACAAAAGAATTATACAAAATTATAAAGTCAATTTCCTTTTAAATAATGACTGGTTGAACAACTTATGTCTACTAACATTTGAGTATAGTTTCACACAGAATGTGTTGTTCTTTAGTGAAACTTTTTCAACTTTTCAAATTTGCCATATCTTCGTACTAGCAAAAATAAAGCAATAATCTTTATTTACGAAATTCTAATTTTGAAATTTATTGAAAACATCCCAATAGACTATATAATATACTACTTTCAAATATACGTACCAAATCAATCCATTACAAAAGGAAACCTAAAAATACACAAATAATTTTCTTTCTAGAGTTGCTTGTTTACACTTTGATCCGAATACTTACAATACCGGGTTTTTAGTGTATTGGTGACGATCATATTTCTGCGTTATCCTATCTTTGTTTATGCTTATCTGACATGTTGTACTTTTATGGTTATGTTTCTCTCTACCTTCTTCTTATCATTCTTTTCCATTTCTCCCTAACTTTGCCCACATAGTTCAATATCATTTTATATTCTTCTTTCCTTTATAGTTAAAATCTTTCTAATTAATATTTCCCCTTCTAAATTCTACCATTTTTGTTGCCAAGCCTGTTCTCTCCATAACTTTGTTTGTTTGCAATATAATAAACAATGAAAATCCGGATTTGTTTCCCCCACACATTGGACATTATCATATCTTAATTCTTTTAAATTCATAACTCCAGTTCTAGCCCATGAAAACCCTACCCGATCTTATTTATCACATTGTTCTATATTTTTTTTCCTACCCCATACTATTTTTATTTCCATATAAAGTCTCAATGAGCTCTTTTCTCCCATACTATGAAATATTTCTTATCAATCAATATCTTCCAATCTTAAGTTTGTTTCTTTCCAGAATCCTCTGTTTTAGTGTTCCTATTTATGCCTAAGTTTCCTAAAGCTATCTGTTGTAAAATTTCCTGCACTTTGAAAAGCCATTGATCCTTTCGACTTAATCTTTCTCTTGGTTACTAAAACAGTCTTTAATAATATCATTCTCTTCCAATATGGTGATCTGTATAAGTATTTCATAATTCTTGTATTAATTTTTACCTTGGTGGAACCTAATTCTAAGCAGTAGCCTAATTGGGGTTAAATAAATGTGTTTTAGACTTTTGGCATAGTAAAACGGAGATATGTCTAGTTTATATTGTGCTATGTCTAGTAGTAAAAAGAATCAGTTATTATGTCGCCTAAATCTAGTCTCTAAAAATATTTAGATTCAATAATATTGTAATTTATTACTTATTAATATTGATACTATCCTCATTCATGTAGGGTAAGTTGATTAAACTGTACAAGAACATTGTCCAAACTGTATATGTACAAGCTCATCCTCTTGTACAAACTCTTTTCTGACATAACTCCTTTGAAATGACGGTAACTCGTAATCTGAAAATACTCCAAATGGGTAAAAACTCTTATTAAAACTGAAAACTATGCTAACGTCATTTTTTTTTCTCTACTTGTTAATTGAAAGTGAACGATCTTAAAGGTTATAGCGTTTTACACCCAATTTTGTAGCTAATTTAAGATGTAATCTATGATCACATTAAATCTTATGGCTGAGGAGATGTGATTCATTTTATCGTCACGAAACTAACCTTTATAACCTTGATAAAACAGTGAAAGTGATTTTAATTACTGTTGTTTCAACACAACAAAGTTTCAAAAAACCATTACATAAAACAATTTTAGAGTTTTCGTGATTGCATTGGCAATTCCAAAATATTTATAGGTGCAATAAAATAGCAACACCATACAAATTACTTTCTTTTGCAGGTTGTTTACCATCAGAAACGATCAAAATCTCTTTTAGAGCATTTGGTTTACTTTTAAAGCTCTTTTTTTCAGGTTCTGAAAATTTGACGCTTAATCAAGTTGTGGATAGTCCTTGCAAGAGTAAATATTTTAACAGTAAAAACCATGTTATGGTGGACAAATGTAATAAGAGAATCAAAGGCAATAATTGAATGTTTTGAAATGTGCATAAATTAATTTAATGCTAAGAATAAGTGCCATATTACATGTAGCACAAGTGCATTAAGTATTCTTTTGAATATAGTCGCTTTTAAACATTAGATATAATAATAGTGCTGCTACGAATATAAATGGAAGCATAAAGAAAGCTAAGGCTTAATTACAGTTTGTACACGTGCAAGATATAACATTAAGAAGATTTGAAACACAATATATAGGTAAATAAAACTATTGTTTTTTGTCATTATTGAACTAAATTGTAATTAATTACTCGTATGTTTAATTTCAATGAATAAAAATAACTATTAAATAATATTTTTATTTCTTAGTTAACAGATTGAATTCAAAAACCTTGCATTTTTATGCAAGGGTTTTATATATTGATGGTGCCAAAAAGGTATACACATTTTCACAATAGACATTTTCTATTTAATATATTTCAGAGATGGAGCGAAAAACAACAGTAATGTGTAGTATGATGTTCTGTAAACAGGCGTGACTCAGGTATATTATTATAGCCTTGCTACGAGACAGGTAAATCAAGAATGAACAAATGAAGCCAAGATTATCCTATGATGTTCTGTAAACAGACGTGACTCACATTACATTATGTTAGCGTTGCTACGTGACAGGTAAATCAACAATGAACAAATGAAGCCCAAAAGTTGTGACTCACATAATGTTATGCCTAGCATTCCTAGAACAAAATGGAGTCAAGATTAACTTTTGAACAGCGGAAAGCAATTTTGAAGGGTTTTGGAAAACCGAGAATATTGTTGAAGTTCAAAGGCAATGGGGACGTGTGTACAGAACAGAACTGCCAACGCGAGTAAACAGTTGCACGCATTCGAGACAAATTTGAGACTCATGGTACCGTATGCGATGTTCACGAGGGCAGATCTGGGAGACCTCGCACAGCAACCAGCTACACTAGCAGCACTTCGGAAAGAAATTGAAACGGCATGTGCTGCAATCGCTGAGGACACTTTCGCAAATGTTGCTCAATCAGTAGTTCAACGTACTCAGAAGTGTATCGACGCCAATCGTGGGCATTTTGAGCAACTGCTGTAACTGTAAAAGTGTAAGATGATTAGTGCTCATCATTTTATGTTAGCGTGAATTCAGTTTTGTTATGTTGACACAGTTTTTTTTCTTTGCTTGAAGAGTATATACATTTTTTGGCACCCTCTATGTGTTTGCTCAGATGTTAAACAAATGCTTTGGCACCTCTCGAAAGATGAACGAGAGAGAGAGTTAATACCTCCTCCCCCAAAAGTAGTTGTATACTTTCAGAATGTATTGACAGGACAATATAGAAGACCTCAAGTTAATGGAGGAAAAAAGAATACACCACAGCTTGGGCGTATAAATGTATGCAAAGAAGGTTTGTTTCATATAGATAAATATGGAAATGCAAAATATGGGAATATTTTGTTGAAGAACAATTAATCAGAATTTCCAATAAATAGCAATTATTTAAATATCTCTGAATAGATCTTTATGATAGACTGAATCTTAGGATTTGAATATTTCATATACTAAGGAACACTTTGAATCAAAAGTCAGCAAGTATAATTTTATTAAAATGTACTTGTACTTGACCTGTCATTTGATCACTTTTAATTAAATGCAGACTTAATGTGTGAAGAACTTAGCTTAAAATGAAAAGTAAAAATTTAAATCATATAAATGTGTAGGGTGATGAAAACGCAAGCACGCACACACACACAGTCTTTCAGAACTCATTATTATTGGAAATTCCAGTGCAAGAAAATATTTACTTTACTCGCCTTACATTTAATACATTTTGTGTAAAGAACCATATAACAGTAAATACCCATCTTTATGCTAATTAATAGAGAGCAGGTACAAAAGTTTCTAAGCATTTTGTTCATTTCTAACTTTTTTACATAAAATATGCAGAATGTCGTACAATTTGTGCACTAACTCTGTAGTATCATATTTTATTGACAAATTTGATATGGAAACGTTAAATAAATAAATAATAATTCGCTGTGTTTCATAGTCCTCAAATTATTAACGAATAAAGTTAGCCATAAGAAACCAGCATTAGTAACCATGCCTCCTGGCTACCGAGAGAGGCCTACTATGTTTCGACACAATGTGGTGTAATGCATCGCTTAATTCTCGGCTCTGCAGGGGTACGAACTAGTGAAGATTAAAGTGGACTTTGGAAACGGTCTTTCTCCGAACTCAATACCACATCATTGAATCCTTTTATTATAAGAAAGCGCAGTCAAGAGTCATCTATTTATTAAATTAAGGAAGGTAGTAAATAAAATAAGTATTCTAATTCCAAACTTAGTTTTATTATTATACCATCAATACTGCTATTAGTATATAAATTAAATTTATGAATATGTAAAAACTACTAATTACAATACTATAAAATAATACAAAAATAATTACAGAACATATTCAAACTGTCTATAATCAACTTCTATGCATACTTCAGTTCGTTTTTGAGGTTTACTCGTAAGTTGAAACATATTATGAATTTGCATAATACAGAACCCTCGTTGGACACGTGGCCGGCTTAACATGGATTTGCTTGGCACTGGAAGCACGCGACATGCCGGCGAAGTAGGATGTTCATATTACCTTAAATTCAAGTACAAAGATTTCTCATGCAAATTATAACTACAATAACCATACCTTCGTCATAGAATATGTTGGAAAGTGTATCTTTCTGTCACCGCACATCTGTCACACCTTTTAAGAAATTTTGTATTAACACTTATTAATTCTTTCTCTGAAATTGCAGCAGTTTCTCTTATATTAGAGACTCTGTAGTTTTGCAAGCATTCACATCACACGAAACACCAATTTTTTGGTGATACATTTTTTGTACAAGATCAGTGTTTTCTGCACTTCAGTATCTATTGTTTTGCGTCGCTACATAGTCATGTAAACAAAACCATGCTTCGTCCGTAAAAAGAGTTCAACGCGGGCAATAGAACGAACATTACCCAACACCCAATTGCATAAATTAACTGTACTCACATTATTGCATGGTTGCAATTCCAGAATTATAGTTAACAAATAGGCTTTTAATTTTAGAAGTTTAGTGGCATTCCACGCCGAGGTTTGCGAAATTCCTGAATTCCAAGCTTTCTCAGAGATTTCTTTGGACTTCGTTCTGACTTTTCTCCGATGTCATCGAGTTTTTCCTCTGTAATATCATGGTGTTTTACTTTCGGTTTCTTACCAAAAAACAGACCCTGTTTAGTGAATCTATTCACAGGATTACGAACCGTTTCTCTATGAGGCGTAAGAATAGCAGCGAATCTGTCTATAAATGCTCGCTTCACTTCTCTGCAAGAGTTTTTGTCACACAGAATCATATGTGCAAAGTATACAGACTTTTTGGCATTATATTAGCGCTTACACTATGACACCAAAACACTGGTTTCATAATGTTTCAACTTCTGTACAGAACAAAGACGTCAGCTGATTGGCCGGCATACGGAGAGGTGGGAAGTGGAGGGGAAACAGAATCAGTTAGAAACAGTTCAATGCAGGACAGGCAAATCCGAAAAAAGTCGGCCAAACGTCCAAACGAAGACTCTGTAGATGCATGCATTCTTGCCACGGGTTCTTAAACGTCTGGCGGTGATTACCAATAGATGTCATTCCCGCATGCGCAATGCAATTGGTGAAGTTACATTTCATTGCCACCACCAGGTAGAGTAGATGACAGACACATTATCACCTTAGCCATATGTACAAGTATAAAGTTTGTCCCTAAGGAAGATGTAAGCTGTAAACTTCCCTAGACATCAACAGCGGCTAAAGCCATGACCACCACCAAAGTGTCATAGAATGTTCGCTTTCCTATTGGTTAACTTTGAACTCGGATAATATGAAAAATATCAAACCTAGAAGATAAGTTCTTTTGCATTTGTTCCTCAGATTTGTCCTTAGAAAATGTAGAATCAGTGCTGAATTTTGGAACATTCTGTATAGGCATATTAAAACATGAACAAAACTGCCTTCTGGCGCGTTTTCTGCCCATATAACAATTATCGTGGAAGGGTCTAATACCATGTACATCACTGTATTCCTGTATTTTGTAGTGATTAAGAGAAAATTTAGAAACGTTTATAGAATCTGTCTAGTGTGCAGACTAGTGTTGCAATTAAATTCATAGATACCATGTCAGTAGCAAGAGATCGTTTTGGATTTAAAAGTTTGATTTCATGTTTATATTAACAGGGAATGCCAATGGAATTACAAGGTACACCAGTAGAAAAAACAAAAAGACTAAACAAACGTAACAGAGTCTTAACTACCAGAACTTACATTAGTGGACAGGACGTTAAAACATTTAGATTATAAATGAGAAAGCAGTGCCACTTTTCGAAGTGTAGTACTATCAACAAAATGTACTAAGCACTTGCCTGAAATATGATAAAACTCAAGAGTTTTATGAGATACTCTTGTGACACAGGGAAGAGAATTAACACTTTCTGGTCTGCTGCTTTGTACGCCATTTCTCATTTCTAGACTGGACGTTTTTAAAAAGCCATACATCTTGAATGATCTTAGATAAATTCATGAATATATTTATTTTAACATTAATCTTTAAATTTTAATTACACACTCCTAAAATTTTCAGTAAAAATCAGCATTTTGTCATAGTGTGATGTTTCTAAATATAAAAATCTTAAATAACTAAAATATCTAACATAATACATAAAAGATATACATAAATATTATAGCAATGTAAGCAAATAATACATTTTTACAATTCTGGCCAGAATCATGATCATTCTCTTGTAAGTTATAACTGAATATAACTTTGTCTTTAACAAATAGCGCTTATAGTTATACTCTTGTAGTTGTTGCACCAAGAGAGATGCATTATTTATATAACAACATTTAAGCTTTCAATGTTATTGATCCTACGCATATTCTAAAATCAGTTATGAATTATAATATCTCAAAATATAGTTCTGTAGTAACTTTGGAAGGAAAATGCAAACGTTATCATGGCTGAAATTAAAATTATTACTAATTTCAAACTATTATAAATATTCCATAAAATATTATAATTATTTTCAGTATCATCAAGATATTTTTTCTCCCAATGCCGCATCGTTTATTCGTACTTCTGGGATGCTGTCCCAGTCTGGCGAGAGTGAGGCCGACTTCTGAGGTTGGAATGCCTGAAAGACAGGTTACATTATCCCAAGGATGGCTGTCCGATGCAAGATAGATGACAATTCAGTCGAGTAAACTCAGGCCTAAGTTTCCCAAGCATTCCCCTCAAGACTTTTGTCAAAACCGATGAAAAACCTCACCTAGGAGACTGAACCAAACGTGAACCGAACCTGGGAATCACTTTTTTGTTGATTTGTTTTGTTTACGGACGCTCTTCAAATTCTCAAGTCATCAGCGTCCCATTCAATTCAGGGTGTGAAACGGCCGGTAAATTTTGCTCAGATGCCTCTTTTTTTCAGGCTTGAGGTTCTTTATTGTGCCGTAAATGTACGACACGGGACCCACGGCTTTACTTCCCTTCCGAAGGAAGCCATACTTAGGATTTTTACGCCCGAAAAAAGTCATTGATCCTGGCCGGGTTTGAACCCGCGATCTTGGGTTTACGAGGCAATTACCACTAGATCATCAGGATCGACCCTAGTGGTAGAAATCAAAATCTTCATTCCTTTCTCCTTCTCAACCAGAATCAGCTAAATTATCGACCATTTCTTTATCCGTGATAAGCGATGCTATTTCGCAATCATGGAAGTGACAAGCTACTGAGAGAAATACGGTGTCCGTGTGTAAGCAGCGAATATTTGTTTCATTGCGAGCAAAGCCCGTTGTCGTCATCAGTGAATATGACGGTATTGGGACATAACCCATAGTCTGAAGTGTTACAAAAATAAAATAAAATAAAGCGGCATCTGGGGCATCGCAAGTTGTGGACACAGATGATATATAAGTTGGTGGGAAATATTTTCATTTAGATAAAAAGCACTTCACCCCCCTTCCGAATTTCGCCATTGATGACTGAGGAAATATTACCCAGTTCACGGATCCGTACCTTAACAACCATAGTTACCCGTCTTGGCAATTAATGAAGGCGGTGAGCAAAAAATGGTATCAAATGGAAATTCCTACATCTTGTTATACTTATTTAGTTAAAGTTAAACAAAGACGAGCATATCTGTAGAAAAAAATTCTATTAGTAATACATTTTTATTGACGTATAACAATCAATTAATTTTTCTCGCGATATATTTTTTTAAAAATAAAATAACAAATATTGAGTATTAAAAGCTATATGTAAGATGTTCAGGTCATACTGGAAAATATTTACATATAGATTTTACATACATCTGTTTTATAGTATCATGCTAAAGGAAGAAATCTTTAATAAATTTGTAGTCTTTAATCTTGAAAAGTCCTTGTAAAACAATAGCTTATATTGTGAAGCGTGTAAGAATAAAACTCTTTACTGAAAAATGTATGTTCCCCTTAGATATAATTTCAACAGATGTAAGCCGTATTCATTTACTTTTTTAATTTATGACTCAAACATCTATTTGTAAAATATCTTTCTTTACTGATTTTGTGATATCTCTAAGTAAGTGATTTAATTGTTTCTAAAATAGTGCAAAAAGTGTATGATTTTTAACTGTTCAAACTACTGACAAACGACGTTATTTAGTTAAAGAAGGTGGGATATTACATAAATTACTCCAATATCTAATATTTAGAGAGTGCCAAAAATGTATACACACATCAAGCATAGAAAAAACTGTGTTTACATAACTAAACTGAATTGACACAAACAGAAAGTGATGAACACTAATCATCTTAGACTTTTACAGTTACAACAGTTGCTCAAAATGCCCACCATCGGCGTCGATACATTTCTCAGTACGTTGAACTACTGATTGAGCAACATTTGCCAAAGTATCCTCAGCGATTGCAGCACATGCCGTTTCAATTTCTTTCCAAAGTGCTACCAGGATAGCTGGTTGCTGTGCGATGTCTCCCAGATCTGTCCTTGTGAACATCGCATACGGTACCATGAGTCTCAAATTTGTCTCCAATGCCTGCAATTGTTACATGCATTGGCGGTTCTGTTCTGTACACACGTCTCTTTGCCTTTGAACTTCAACAACATTCTCGGTTTTCCAATACCACTTCAAAATTGCGTTCCGCTGTTCAAACAATAATCTTGGCTCCATTTTGTTGTAGCAAAGCTAGCATAAAGTAATGTGAGTCACATCTGTTTACAGAACATCATACGATAAACTTGGCTTCATTTGTTCATTGATTTACCTGTCTCGTAGCAACGTTATCATAATGTATTGAGTCACATCTGTTTACAGAACATCATACTATACATTACTGTTGTTTTTCGGTCCAACTTTGAAATATACTAAATAGATATCTACTGTGAAAGCGTGCATACATTTTTGGCACTCTCTGTATTTATAAATGTGAAAGGATATCTACAAAGAATGCACGACACCATGTTATAACAATTAATTATAGGAAAGTTTGCAAAACAGGGGCTGCAAGTAACCCGAATCACAAAATAAAACGCTACTTTTAATGCATGTGAAATAATAATTTTTGTTTGGTTACGTTGCTTTGGTGCGCTTTATTTCAAACTTTTTCCTTGAGCTGAAAAAGGAAATTTTAAATATTAAGTATCAAAACATGTTCGATCAATGTGTTCCAATTTAAGCCTATAGAAGGAAGTAAACAGCATGTTTACAGATATTGAAAGCATAATTAGTAGAGATCAGCTTCCTGGTTAAGTGTTCAACATTCCTGCTACTATTTCTGGACTCCCGGGTCACTCATAATCATGTTGGGTTAAGGATCCCCATGGCGCACCATATGCGTATCAATTCCACCTTCATCCTTACAGGGTCTACTTACGGGCGCACGGCCTCAGAAGACAGCTACAATACCTCTATCCCGGACGAGGGATGTCTAAGTTCAAGAAAACCGTGCAGTAGTTGGAAAGAAGAAGCAAAAAATGTTAGACGACTAGACACGTAAATAAAGTACATTAATAAATGCTATTTTTTGGAAACTGTATTAAATAGTTGAGGAATGCAAGAAAAAGTTTATTAACCTAAGATATGTTCTTCACTGCAAAACTAAAATTAACCAGAAAAAAAAGTATTTATGTACAAGATAATTTTATATATGACAAAATATCATGTTTATTCATTATATTGTTTGAATTTTTTTACAAAAAACAACTATTTGACTTAGGCAATAACACGTGAAAGAAGCTGGAACGCATTATGATAGAGGTTTAAACTCTTAACTATAATAATCATTTCATATTTACTAGAACTTTCACTAATGTCGATTTTCATGAGCATTTAGTTAGAATAAAATGTAACTCTATGCCCTAATTTTGTTTGCAGTTCTTGAAAATTGCTTACTGGAAGCTATGAGAATGTATTTATTAAATATGCTGTTATCACGTGCATTTAGTTGCTAAACAATACATTTGAGAATACTTTACTATTATCCACAAAGATCACGTATCATAAACTAGTGTGGTACAAAGCAATGCATGCTTTAGAAGCCCTAAGATATAATTTCCTATAATTTCTGCTTAATACAAGAGACATAATATCTTCATCTGCTATTTAAAATTTGTTATTCCTTCATCATTGCAGTACTTGCCTACAACGGTGAAAACAAAATTGAATCTTTATGTACATTTCCCAATGTAGACAATATTGAGGTTTTTGAGTAAAGCAATACATAACCTCAACGAAAGTTTTAAATTTTCTAATTTAAATGCGTGGGTATATTTTAAATTTTCTTTAGATTTAACTTTAGATATGAACTTTCATATTAGTTAAATCTAAAACGCTAGAACTGAACCAAGCATGTAGGACAGAAGTGCTTCTAATATCCAGAAATGCTGTCCCTGTTACAGCAGGTAATAAGTTCGCTCTTCTAGCAGAACGATATTGTGGTTTAAGAAAAAGTCAATATGTATGTGCGAATTTGACACTAAGTTATGATCCAGTTTAATCTTTGGTGCATGTATGTGCACGAACAGGGATATATTGTAGGTCTGCAAGAGGGTTTTGGTAATAAAAATAAATTGGAAAAGTGTTCCCGTTTGTCTAACTGAAGGCTGAGATGTTATAATATTTATAGAGGAGGTCAGAAAAATAAAAGGCTTTAGTTGCAGGAGAGGGGAGGAATTCATAGAAATTTCCACAAATAATTTTCTATCGACGGATATACGAGGGCAGGGCCATAAGTTTCCGGCCTCGCCGATAAGGATTATCGCCTTAACTCCTTACTAGGTATCATAGTTTATCTGTTAAGTAAATAATTGCAGCTGTAACTTCCGCTCCGCTGTGTTCAGTTGTTCAGATATAGTTGCATAAAGAAGGTCATGTGTAGAAGATTGTGACATGTTCAAAATGGAGTTTCGAGCTGTTATTAAGTTCCTCAAAAACGAAGGACTTACCAAAATGCAATTAAACAGCGATTGGGCGGTGTATATGGGGAAGCACCCCCCTCATATTCTACCGTGAAAGAATGGGCCAAACTTTTTCGAACGGGTCGAGTAGGCATTGAAAACGAACAGCGTGCAGGTCGGTCCTTGGAGGTGCTCACTCCTGAAAACGTCGCTCTTGTGGAAGAAGAAATTATGAAAGACCGGCGGCCCAAAGTTACAGAAATAGCAGCAAGGTTGGGTCTTTTTAAAAGAACAGTCAGTTTTTCGAATTATTCATGAACATTTAAACATGAATAAAGTTAGTGCTTAGATTTATTTTCTCAGTCCAAAAGCAGCAACGAGTCATCTGCTGTCAAGCATTTTTGGAGCTCTACCATGGCAACGAGAGAGAAGTTCTGCAAACCATTGTTACAGCAGATGAAACTATGGTTCTCTACTATGATCCCTTGTCCAAAAGAGAATCAATCGAGTGGCGTAAACCTGGCGAAGCACCGCCTCTAAAGGCCAAGGTCACTCAGTCAACCAAGAACATCATGGCCACAATCGTGAAGGAATACTCTTCATTGACTTCAAGGAAGGGAACATCACAGTAAATGGGGAGTACTATGCTGGCCTACTGCACAGACTACGTGCTTCCAAAGGCTAGGAAAGCTGAGTGATGGTGTGCGTCTTCTTCACGACAACAGAACTCTTGTTGCAAAGGAAGCTGTGAAGAAAAGTGGCTTCAAGGAGATCGAATATCCACCCTAAAGCCCAGATCTAGCTCCAAGTGTCCATTTCCTCTTCTCAAAACTCAAGAAGGACTTTTGAGGAAGGAAATTTAATTGTGAAGAAGTAATGGATGCTGTTTATGCTCATTTTGCTGACAAGACTTCTGACTATTTTTGGGTGTAGGGATTGAAATATTAATTCGAAGATGTGAGATGTGTACTGCAATAAAGGGTAACAATATTGAAAAGTGGAATATAGTTTTTGTCTTTATCATATCTAGAAAATGATTAGACCGTATTAATTCACCATTTGGGAGATAAGACCATCAAAAATGCCATTTTCGTCATTGTTGACTTAAACTTTCGTTTAGGTAATGTCTGTTCTTAAACTCGGGTGCTTTGAGGAATGCAAGCAAATTTAAGTTTGGAAGGCGCAAGCAGTAAAAAATCTATATTCACTAGTTTACGACAAAGCTTGTTAGGTACGGAGATGTGTTTCTGGATGTTATTGGTAAATATTTTCACCTATAACCTTTTTGGGTATTTTATTAGCAGAGAGTAAATCGTGTATATGGCTAAAGTCGCATTAACTTGTTAACTCCAGTCTCTGAAAAATTTCTCAATTTTGTATATTTGTTATTAGTCATCAAACAGATTCAAGGAACAATAATTTTAAATAAATTTATATAAAAATTATACATGTTTATAAATAGTACTGAAAATGACTTCGTTTAAAGCTTTAAACCAAGCGGGGTAGCTTAGACGGAAACTCTTGGGTCTCCCACTTGGAAGGTACCAGGTTCAAAACCTTGAGCCCAGTCAACTTAAATTTGGGTTTTTTCGTAGTTCACCCTGGTTGCTTAGGCGAATGCTGGGATGAGGTTTTCTTTTTCTTGAATTTTCCGCTCTCCCGTTTAGTTTCATTTTATTCTGGTAACGTTACAGGGTTGAAAGTGCCAGGACGAGGTCTATTGATGCGGTGTGACGGTGGCTTGCGTTTTGGAAGGATATTTGCCTCGGCTTTTGGTAAAGAGTTTAAACTCCATGGAGGAGAGGATTCCCTCGCATTGTTAGGGGCCTGTCTATGTCTTCGCTTCACCGCCTGTGGATCCTGGCCCTCACTGAGGGCGTAGACACAAACGGTTACCCATTGAGCAACGCTGATGTAGAGAAAAATACTCTTCCGACTCTAACGATATAATCCAATTAAATTATTACCCGTTTCAGCGTATTTTACCGCTGTCGAAATCAATAACTACGTCATAATCTGCACAGTCGCTATGGAAACATCAGTACACTGAAGCAAATATTTGATTAAGTTATTATCTCGTTCGAACAACCGATAATAAGATTGAAGGCATTGTAATTGTTACAGTTTATTGTTCGGTGCGAATGACTCGCATATCTAATTTCCTTAACGCTATTTGGGCTACACATTATGACGCGATTATACCGGGCTTTCGACCTCACCGCTCGACTCGCTTATTGCAACTGTCTACTTTTTCTTAACTACCTTTGCGATTCCACGCTTAGCTGAAATTGTTATTATTGTTTGTAATACTGGTATAAAACAGAGCCTTAATTTGGACGAGTGACCGGCTTAATGGAGATTTGCCTGTCCCGTTACTACCCAGTTCTGTTCCCCCTCCATTTTACACCTATCCGTGAGCTGACGCGAAGTCTTTGTGCTGTACAGGAGTTAAACATTGTGAGACCACGTGTTTCAGTGTTATAATTTGTTAATGCTGTTATAATTCTAGAAAGTCTATATACTTTAGCACATGAATTTTCATGTATGCTTCCTATGTGTCAAAACCTCATGTAGATAAGCGAGATGGCGATTTATAAACAGATTCCCTGCTGTTCGTGCCTCTCACAGAGAAATGGTTCGTAATATAAAGATTAGCCTTAGGGAAATTGAATCTGTTATTGGTATGAAATCGAAAGTAAAACGCCGTGTTCTTACACAGAAAAAACTCGAACACATCGGAGAAAAGTCAGAACGAAGTCATAAAAAATCTTAGAAAAATTGCCCAGGAATTTAGCAAATCTCTGCTAGAAATGCTACTAAATTTTTAAAAGTAAAACCCTATAAGACAACTGTAGTTCAGCAATTGCTGCCATGTGATAATGTGAGTAGAGTTCATTTCAGCAATTAGGTGTTGAATAAGGTTAATGTTCGCTCTATTGACCCGTGTTTATTTTTGTTTATGCATGGTTTTATTCACATGGCCACGTAGCGACCCAAAACGATAGATACTGTAGTGGAGAAAACCCCGATCTTGTACAAGAAATGCCAATGTATGACCAAAAAATTGGTGTTCGGTGTGCTGTAGAAATCTAAACGTTTAAGTTTAAGGGGCCATGAATATTCGAATCCGCCGGCAAACAGCGTGCTTCCCGGTGCCAAACAAATCCCCATTAAGCCCGCCACGCGTTCAAACGAAGGCTCTGTATTATGTGTGTGTGTGTGTGTTTATGCGGTGTTTTATTCTAACTTGATTTTAATATACTTTGTTCTATTTTATTGTTGTTGCTTGTTTATTTTTCCTTCTCTATATTTATTTCTCTTTTAATTTTTAAGGTAATATAGAATTGTACCTAGAAGAAAATTATTCTCTAACACGAAATGATCCATTTACTTCCTGAGATATTTTTTGCACAAATGAGGTTAATTTAAAATATTTCTTAAATATTGTCATGCTCATAAAACCGTATCTTAGTTTATATTGAACTATCATTATATACTCGCAATGGCAACATTGGCTGTGATTATCTCCAAAAGTCTTTTGAAAGAGAGCAGTGTTTAAAAATTACCTAATATCCCATTTAATTGTATTACGTAGCTGTGTGCAGTTTAACTGCAATAGGCAGAATTACATTATCGATTAGGTAAATTAAATCACGGGTTGTGTAGAGGAGAATTAGCTTGCGGGCAAGTACGCAATCTCGACCAGTTGCGCAACCACACACACGTTTACAAACAATCTCCCTCCCTCTCTTTCTCTGTCACAAGCCTTATCACTACATGGACGGGCTTGAGAAATCACCTCGGTGATTTTAAAGATGTGATTGGTAGAATTGGCATTTAGTTATGCAAAAAACGACTGCAACACATGATAATAAACTCCCGTGGCCCAAATAAAAAGAAATCGGAGTGTTTTATTGTTCCTTTCTTTTAGGTCATCGTCTGGAAAGTGG
This sequence comes from Metallyticus violacea, assembly GCA_030762175.1. NCBI lineage: Eukaryota > Metazoa > Arthropoda > Insecta > Mantodea > Metallyticidae > Metallyticus > Metallyticus violacea. The sequence continues at coordinate 84,584,731 of CM060839.1, forward strand.
TGGGTGTTTGGAGCCGGTCACGCCGCTTCTGTAACGATTTAAAGTGACTTGTCTTGAGTATGCAGGGCGAGTGTGGTCCCCATGATTATTGCCTTTCGCCTCCAACTCAAACAGAGGCCTCTTATAACACTTGTCTGGCCACGTCCGCCAGCCTAGTGGTGTAGGAGGCAATGTATCTGCTTCCCAAATTGGCGACCTGCGTGCAACCCGTCTACAATTTGGCATATTTCTTCGTTACTTACTCAGGACTTCGGGTGATGAATTGACAATTAAAGAGAAAACCTTTTGTAGATTTAAACATTATGTTAAATATATTATTCTTCGCGAGTTTAATTTGTCTAAATCCTAAACAAAATGCTAAATAAGCACCTTGAGGAACAAGGAAAGTTGAAAAAGTGTTCTACTAATATCTCATTCTAGAATTTGAAGTAGTTTGTAGTGTGGAACATTGTGAACTATTCAACATGTTAATTAGTTGTAAATTAATTAAATAAAATAAAATAAATTAATCTGCAATACTCCATCCCGGCACTTTGTTGCCTATACCGGAACGTATAATCAAAATTTTATTATTTATTATTTATTAAAATTATTTGATTATACATAAAACATTTTACAGACCGTAATCTATGAAAATAAAATATAATAATAAACTAAATATAACAAAGAATCGAACAATTTTTTTAGTAATTTAATGATTTACATGCTACTGGGAACCAGCAACTACAAGAACTAAATCGACCGTCTGCAACCGAAAGGTCAGGGTGCTAATAACCAGCACCTACCTCACCCTAGCTATCTATGAGAATTTATTTATTTATTTATTCTGGTAGAGTTAAGGCCATTAGGTCTTCTCTTCCGCTCTACCAATCAAATAATAATAGTTACTTGAAGTTATAGCAACAACATTACACTCGCAACATTGACAGTAAAGTTGACAATACTTGTACACATATAAATCAATATAAAACATTGTGTATATAAATAAATGTATGCTAATACATAAATATTGATAATGAAAAATTAAAAATATTAACTTAAAAAGAAGGAAAAAAAAAATAAAAGAACAATAATATACAACAAGCACCAGCAACGACAATTTATACATATATCAACCTACGTAAATTCTGAAAGTGGAAATAAAGATACAAGCAAAACATAAAATTAGACCCTGACAATACTATGAAGGAGATAGGAACATTTATGATAGTAATAAAATAATAGAGTGAATAATTCTACGGCAGGTAAAACAAATAAATACATGTGTTGTAACAAAAGGAATCTAAATCTAAGGTAATCATTATTTCTGATAATATTAAACAATTTCTTATGAAACGCTCCTAAAGTTAGGCAGTCTCTGACATCCCGTGTCAATGCATTCCAGAGACAGGCAGTGATGATGAGTAAAGTGGTGTAAATTTAATTCCTATTTTACTTTTAGTTATACATTTTGCATTAACCTCTTATTTAAATCATTATTTCTTTTTAGGTTTTAACGTTTATGTGATCGTAAACTTACAATATCAATACATGCTTTGAACTCTACCTTTCCTAACTTACTTCACTCAATATATTGAGCATTCACTTTAAGCATGTTTTAACTCTTGCTATTCTGTCACTAATATTATTTCCACATATAATCCTTACTCGCTGGTCTTCAATTTACCATTTCTTCACTGCTTTTATTATTTATATAATTTATCTGGTATTTCATTACTATTTATCACTCAACTTAACACACTCATCAAACACTTTTACTATCCCCGTTTAATTATCACCATTTCCTTCTTCTTGTATCGTTTACCCTTTGATTGCAAAATTATCACCAACTTCTTTTACTCCTCTCTCCTCTGTTCTGCTTCCTCTTCATCTTCTTTGTTCTTTTCTTCTCCGCCTTACTCTCTACCCTCGCCATCTTCACTATTCCTTACATTCTCTCCTTCCTCATGACTTGGTATTGCTGAGTTTTGTATTTGTAGTTTGCCTGAATTTAATTTCATCTTTAGCTTGTACCGTAGCTGTTGGTACCTATTCCTGTTCCAACCATATAGTAATAATGGACTTTAGTTAAAAAACTTGTCCGTTCAAGCATCTTATAGAAGTTGCTGAAAGTTGTCCTATTTGGATTAGATTACGTTTGGCCACCGTATTGTTGCTGACTTCATGGCTAATTTCTTCCTTTGTGACCTTAACGTTTGCGTCAATTTTACTAGTTTAAAAATTATAGGTACATTTTCTGCTCGTTTTTTGTTTTTGTTTTGCACTAAATTAGACTCAACTGTTGCACTATATGAAAGGAAGCAGTTGAACAGTATCGCTCTGAATGAATTTGTATTTAACAAAAATGCGTTGCTCTAGAGTGAGCTGCGAGTGAATGTATAATGCCGTGAGATTGGCAGGGAATATGCAAGAACATGACAAACGGGAGGAAGCAGAGTTGAGGTAAGGACTGAGGTTAGCCTAGTGGCCGAGTGTAAAATATTGAGCAGATAAGCTTCACAATTAAATCCCTTTAATTTCGCTTACTAAAATTGAAATTGAGCTCTGTGCTATATAATAGGGAAATAATTTTGTAGATCTCTAAAGCTAGTAAAGCTATTTATTTCCAGTTAACTTCTCTCATGTTAATTTATATCAACGTTTCTATTAACTGAACATGCATATGAAGCTTAGTAAATAAAACCGACTCCTCTGCAATGAGAATGTCTGTTGGTCTTTGAAATCCAAGAAACTTTTTTATTTATTTATTCTATTGTTCATATCTTTACATTCGTCAGAAAATCAAATGTTGCGAGGAAAACTCTCATTTTGGTACATGTTTGCAAGAGTTTGAGCACAGTATAGGCGCCGTTGACAGATGTTGGATAGAACATTATAGTCGAAGTAGAGTATTTCGGTACTTGAGCCTTGCTCAAGGGCTGGCCGTTTCCGAGAGAGGTAAGACACAGAGTGGCCAGCATATGGGCATTGAAGTACGAACATAGACGAGGCTCCTAATTGTTTTTCTAAAGAACATTCCGCTACAGGGAGTTCTAGCCTCTCAGAAGGGATGTTTTCATACCTTTCCAAGCGCAAGCCACCGTTACACCGCACCAACCACCTCGCCCTATCAATTTCGAGAACCAAGGAATGAAATGAAAGTTCGTGGAAAGGAAAGATTCATCCCATTATTCGCCTAATCGACCAGGAGAAACCACGGGAAAACCCAAGGTCAAGAGAACCTCCCTAATGCGAGTTTCAAGTGTTATCCTATTCAGTTTGCAGACTTTTACTAGCCTGTACGCGGCAGGAAAATGCGCCCAATTCATGGCTCGTTCGCTGAATTGACGCTCTGCTAAGGTCCAATCCCATGGCGGACGTTTCTTAGAAGAGTGCAACATTTCCTTAAACATTTTCCCAATGTTCTCGTTTTTTGATGTTCTTCCCTTTGCTTTAACACAAAACTGAGCCAATTGTCCCGAATTTGCTTACCAGACTCATATCGTATGCTTTGATGCTGGAGATTTATGAATTGTGAATTTGTGAATTTGTACTTGATAAATTTCACATAAAACTTTCACAATCGCCTCCTTACCTCAAGACCAACTTTACAAAAGTCAAAATGATGCTCCATGAGGAATTCTTTTTCTGCAGAACTGAGCAGTATTGTGACTTTTATTTTGACCTCTTTAGGATCCAGATTGTGGAACATTCACAAATGTTGGTATATTTTATTTTGGGACATATTTTATGTACTGAAAGTGAATATCAGGAACAAAACATTCAAATATAAAAATAAATAAACTTTGTAAACGTGCATAAAAAAGAAAAGGGAGACATTTTCTTTTTTTTTAATTTTATTCATGCATATATTTTTAGAAATGTGGCAATTATCCTTAGAAGGGATGTGCAACTTGGTTTGAAATCAGCACTGCATGAAAAGTTGACCTTGTGTGATAAGTTTGTTGCTATATATTTGAAGCATTGATTGTAATTTTTATTATTATTTGTTTATTTAAGGACGCTCTTTAACATGGTCATCAGCGTCCCTTTCAAATCAGGGCGTGAAACGACCGACAAACTTTGCTCAGAGGCCTCTTCTTTCAGGCTTGATGTTCTTTATCGTGCCGTAAATGTACGACATTTACTTCCCTTCCGAAGGAAGAAGCCATACATAGGCTTTTACGCCTGAAAAAATCCATCGGTCCTGGCCGGGTTTGAACCTGCGATCTTGGGTTAGGGGGAAAATTTTGGAACAAAATCGAATACCAGGAAATTTTGTCTAATGGCAACCTTTTTGACGGGTGTGTTTGTTGTGGCTGTGACGGAGGTTCGATCATAACGTTTTGCAGTAGCCAGAACGGGGTTTGTTTATCTCACTGTAGAGTGTTGCACAAGGACTTCTGAAAACGTTGGCGTCCCAACAACATGAACCACGGAACTGATTCAACAAGACATTCTAATTCAGAGACCCCGTCTTGGTTGTCACTTGAGCAAAATCAAGTTTAAGCGATCTGATTTGAGGCTGTTCCGCTGAGAGCTATGAAACTACTTCATAAAGAAAGAAAGAAGGCAAGATATGGAAGATGATATATGTGAAAGGAGCAGCATTCCCGCGGAGCTCTCCCGGTGGCCCTCGTGTTGAGGTGGACGGCGGGTCGTGACTTGGTGCAAATGTTCAGTAAAACAAAACATTAGCATATCGGTAGCGTACACTACACCCTGTCCTACACAAAGCTAATTTTAAGCTGTTTTCTTAATTCATTGCCCTTATCTGTGAAATTAAAGGAGTGGCTTTTCAACTGCTGATCGCGTTTGTATATCACTGCAGTTAGAAGGTCCTGTCTTCGTTTCTCTCTATTTTCGAGATGCTTCAGTGGATAAAGGAAACTGTTGTTCAACATTTCAACTGCTTTGTCTAGTTTTAATGGATGCATTTACATTGTTGCTGCCTACAAATTAAACGTCTTTAATTCACCAAAAGTTTGATGTAATAATTTAATTGATTTTAAATACCGGTCATCTTCGTGAAAATAAATTTTAGAGGAGAGACAAAATATACGACAAAAATACAGAGGTTTTGGTTTCTTTTTCTTTTTCAGAATCAAATTCGTTAGTTTATTATCATCAATATTATAAACCAAAATACTTCTTTTACGAAATATGTTTTTCTACAATTTGGAGATGATTAGTTTCCGTACAAAGTAATAATATAGAAGTAAACAGTAAATAGATGTAATTAATTGAAAACAGATTATAGAAAAGTACTTATATTTTTAAATATGTTTATCTTCAATATGGAAATAATTAGTTTTAATACAAAATAATAATATAGAGTACATTTCAAGCAGACATAATCAATCGAAAACATTGAAATATAAACTCAAATTTATATTTTCACTCATGTAATTACAGAAATTGTATACCTATCTGTATACTAAACTTACTTTTGTGTCAGTAGTGGAATATTCAATTAACAACGTAAACATATATATGTATACAAAATTGAGAGATAAGGGACTATAACCTGAGTTTGAGACCTGGATACAGAGAGTTCGTGTCGCGGTTGATCCGAGAAAGCAGGCGGGAGGAAGCCAGTAGAGCGCGAAATAAATAGCGGCATTCTAGATCCGTAATTTACGGAGTATTTTACTCACGAACTTATTAATCTATGGCAAGCTCACAACCATCATTTTGTTTCAATAGCCTGTTACAGTAGTTATGTGTCCTTCGGCATTCACATTCCCTACATTGATGAAATTTCCATTCACAGACAAAGTTCTTCTTTTGCAATCCTTACAATTTCTGCTCTTATAATGTCTTTCGGTTCATCTACAGTGTGTGGGTCATTTCTATAGACTCTTATTTATTAGGGTTCTCCACAAGTAATAATCGCACGTGGTAAGATCTGGGAAATGTGTGGGCATAATCCTTTAGAAATAATTCTGTCTTTAAAAATTCTCCTTATAAACTTCAAAGAATCGCGGGCAGTGTGGGCTGTGACAGAATATTTTTGAAAATATTTCTCTTGTGATCAGACAATTGCTTAAAAAATTTGAGAGTGTTTGCATACGACACCTCTCCGAATTCACGGTATCTTAAAAAAATATATTCTATTTGCTGTTACGTCACATCGCATCCCAATCGTTTCATCATGCAGAGAAATTTAGTGAATTATTCACGGTTTTCTGTGTTACAGAATCTATTGTTCTGTGAATATACATAACCATGTTTCATCAGAGAAAATTATTAAATATAAATCAACAATACCATTATGAATGTTCTTTTAAATCCAATACCGGAAATTTACCTGACGCTCGTTGTCATGTGGTCGTAATTCTTGGATTAAAGTAACTCTGTAAGGTTTCAATTTTAAAAGTGTAGCCTTATGGACTGATGTTTTTGAAACACTTATTCCTTGTGCTATATGGAATAAAGATTTGTTAGGTGAAGGTTCAATTTGTACCCCAATATCATTCAGCTTTTCTTCAGTTAGAACCCTACGTGTAGGTCTACGAATTTTAGAGTTCAGCGTCATTAAAGTTTAAATATATTGACAAGGTTTCTAACTGTACCTATGAATTTATTTTGGTGTCATACATTAATATTCGTCGTGTAGAGTAAATTATTCAGCCGGCATTTTAATTATCTAAACGAATTTAAAACACACACAACACAGGAACTTTAATTCGAAAGAAGTACACAAGCAAACACGTCTTCTAACACTTCAAACTGTACAAAGCAACGACCGGTATATAGAGCCCAAGCAAACATGTGTTTTATTGCCAACATCTCAGATCTGTACTAAGCATTGATCGGAAACATATTGCTTCGCGCAGTACTAAAGGAAAATTACGCATCTAGAACGCCCGCTTTCTCGGATCAAGCGTGACTCGAACTCTCCGTACGTGGTGTACACCATTGTTTACTAGTCTGGATGTAAAGAAAAGCAGAGTGAGAGAGAGAATTTCTAACGAAAAATGCATATTAAGTATATGAAATATCATTTTTGTTTTGTCAAAACATTAGGCAATTTCAGTTTATTGTAAAATCCACCTTTAATTTATATCACATACAGGGGCATTGCGTGGTATTGTCACTACCCTAACATTTTGCATATTATTAAGACAGCAATTATTAAAAATCATACTAAACTACGCAAACAAGGAGAACAGACATGATACATAACCAATTTACTAGAATTAAAATTACAACACAGATATCTCCACAGTCAGACACAATTACGTTGGACCTTCAACTGGTTACCAGACTTATTGCAGCACACGAGAATTAGCGGAAAACTCAGGTACCTTTTCGAAAATATTCATTCTTGCGAGATAGAATTAGAATAAAAAATAAACGTTAGGAATGTGACATTAGTGCTCCCATGCAATGCGTCTAGACTTATAATATTTACACTGCTTGTAGTGCACTACATTTATTGAATTCGAATTCAATGAACTCAAACGTATTTTCATTAGTCAAATTTAGAATGATCACAGTTTGTTTTGACTAATTCACTTAAATACTCACAACTCGTAACGAAATTTGTAACACCACTGAAATCCTATAAAATGCAACCAACATTACCTATGAGCCATACTCAACTACGAGGAAACGGGCGGCGATTCGCGGACACTCTCTATGCACTTTATATACTGACAATTCCATTGGCAGGAAAACACACGAAAAATCTCCAGCAAATGACACATATGCTGAATATTGACAATTACAATACTACATCTGGTAGAATGATGTCCAACTTACTAGGAAAACAATTCATTTTCTTTTCAAACTAAATAGAGATTTACTAATTCAGTATTTTCTACATTCAGTAGGTACTAGGAAGCTCGTACATGTAATAGAGATGGAATATAAAGGAAAAAGAATGGGCTAAATGAGGGAAACCGGCACAAAATATTAATTAAAATGCCAGATGAGTGACTGTCTAAATTATACACTAACAGGATATCGAAATATCAGTTTAGTTTGCATCTAATGTTATCATGATACAGTGTTTAGCACACGTTCAATTTGAAACTTTAGAGGCAATACAATATACAACATTTTTAAGTTTATTCATATGAATGTACAATAATAGAACCACCAAAATTACGATTATTTGAATTATACAATAGATTTAACATTAACACAATGTTTATTTAATCTAACACAATAACTGCAAACTGTTTTGATTAAATATGTACACTAGTAAAACAAGTACCCATTTATTGAATAAAAAATATGAAGAAGGGGAAAGAACTTTAATGCATGTTCAAAGTGTGTAAGAGATAATATTTGTATGATTTGCTCTAGAAGTTTGTCGAGTTTTATACCTCTGTGTGTTTCACTTAAAGAATATATATTTTGCAGTTTTTTTTAAATGCAGTGTGGTGTACACAAGATGGAAGTACTTAGTGTTGTTTGAACTATGGTTTGCATGACATCCTATTGTTTGTTCCCTTTATTGTTCTAATAGTTTTTATGTGTTATTTGAATACTTCTTTTATTATATTCCCTTCTTTACAAAGAAGTAAGCTATACTTCATAAATTAATAGTATAATACTATGGAGATCAGATGGGGAACCAAGATAAACTTTGAAAATGCAATATACTAATACTCCTAAACCATACCACAAGATGATTGTCCGTTTTTGTAGTAAATTATTATAATTTCCAGGCCTTCTTAAGCCCGTATTTCTAACATGGTCTTTCCATCCTGTTTTAAAGGTATAAGCATTTCCCTTCACTGCTTATCAGTGCACAAAAGTGAAATTTTAAACTCTGTATCAAACGTGATGTGTGCAATTTTATGAATATCCAACTTCCTTCAGCTACACCATTTTATTTATTCGGGAGTAATGTAGTATTATTATTAATTTTCGCTCAATGATATCATTCAGCTCGTTTGATAAATTTAAATTTATAGATAACTTATTGGCAGAAAGCATGAACAATACTTTAATATAGAATTCACGGACGTTGCTATTTAAATGAACACTACAGTAAGTGGATGGCAGTCTAATTCAAAGCAACCTTGAATCCCAGCCGTGATTAATGCGACAGGCCACCCATCTAGCGAATTAATTGAAAATGCATTTGGCAAACCTACAGGTAACTTCTAACAATCAAGCAAAGAATTAAATATTGTTTGTTGGGCAGTAGAGTTTAAACTGTATTTCAGAAATATAGTAGTGTGTTAAAATAAAGCGCCAAAGTGTGATATGAAGTTTTTTTCAGTAGTAGTGTTAGGCATCAGGCATGTCTAAGAAATGGTGTGCAAGTTAAGACATGTTCAGTTCCACCTATAGCAAAATGAACGTGATACGCGACAACAATATGCTGCTCTGAAAGTCTACTTTCTCCTCAACATAGGAGGCCTATGGAGAGTTTGTTGTTACCTATAGCGCAACTCGAAGATGATTTAAAATATTTAAATAGGCGAGGCAATTGTTCCCAAAGGAAGGAGGAGGAGACGCTGCAGTTACTCTAACGTAATAAAACATTAACACTGCTGCTGTCATTGATAGAAATGGTTGTCAAATGACATTAAAAACATTGCCAGAAATTCTGAAAATGTCACTGGGTGTACCCACACGTTGGTAAATGAAAAGTTGCACGTGAGAGGTGTTTGTACGCGGTGGGTTCCAAGACGGCTGATTTCAGAAGAAAAAGCCGTTCGGTTTGCATGATGTTACAGAAAGATGTGAGGGTTTCATCAACTGCTGATGAAACTTGGCTACATCATTTCAATACTGTAAATAAACAACAAAGCTCTGTGTGGAAATCTTCATTTTCACCAACACAAAAAAAAAAAAAAAAAAAAAAAAGCGGAATTTGTTCCTTGTCCAGGGAACGTTATGAATCACCTCATTTTTGGATATTCAAGGAATAGTTTACCAACATGTCGTACCTGCACACAAAATTGTAACAGGGCAATACTGTCCTGAAATCTCTGCAAGGCAATATCTCAGGCAAAAGGCCACATATGCATTGCTTCACAGCCGCTTATCACAAATATTGCTGATGAATATCTCATAAAAATCATTGTGAAATGTATCTTTCACTCTCTCTCTCTCTTTATAGCTCTGCAACTTTTCCCCAAATTGGAAAAAAAACATACAAAAAAGCCTTCGCGGGAGGCATTTTATATTATCAGAATCTGCGAAGGCGATTCTGAAGGAATTGTCAGAAAATAGTATCCAGCATTTCTTTGAAGACTGACAGAATCACTAGGATAGGTGCAATAAATCCAACTTTGAGATAAATCATAAAAATTATGAATGTAAGTAAAGATATTTCTTTACTGAAGACCCTTCTTCGTAGGTAAGAGAACAGACTGTAAGTGCATATCCTCTAATGTTTTACATAATTTCTTGGTATATTGTCAGTTGTCCAAAGACAAGTTAAAAGTTGATACTACCTTAAAACAACTGTAAAAAGTATATAGTATTGTGTATTTTCGTGTAGTGGATTATAGTCTTATTTTATGAAATATTTTTATTAAAATTTAGAATGTTGCGATAATTATTGGTGAGAACTAATGGTTAAAGATGTAGATGTTGCTGAATGAGGTTTACAACTTTGCTAAGGGATCTAACTAACATTGGGGGGTATCTGCTGAACATTAACAGAATGCAGTTTCATACAGCGCCTCTGTTGTACCTCCAAAGTGAAAATATCCATCCGCGAAAAGAGGGAAAGTAGATCTGGCTAAAGGAGTGCATGATGCTTAGTGATTGCACCCATTCCCGTTCTTTTGGGAAATTTATAATATTGTCATTAGCATAAAGCCAAGTGAATATACATATATGTTGTTAGCAATTCATTAAAATTTCGTTACTATTTTACATAATACGGTTTTGTGAAGTAATAATGATTTTGTGTTAACATTTGCATCCACCATAGGGATTGCAGAATATCATTTCTACTCGAGCGTTGAAAGCGCTGTGAATGTACCATTGGAAAACTGATAAAGAACAAATGCTCATTCCTATATACACTTGAAATAATGATCATGTAGTGCAAAAGCGTTGTTTTGTGGAAAATTTTCGACTTATTACCTCCGAATTTAAAATAAGAACAACTCGTATTGTGCACGAATAAATATCTAGCCAAGAATGAGCATGAAAACTTTTTCCCGACAGAATGTAAATCATATATGCTATTGACCTTGGTGGTTTTGTCTCTAGCAATGAATGCAGTGACAGACTTTTCAATACGCTTTTCTTTCAATTTCCTTGAATATGTTATGCTTTTTGTTTTACCTATATGATATCTGTGCCTGTCTAAATAAACATATTTGAAACACATGTCTATATGTCTAAACGGTTTGGCCATATTTTCTGCTTTTCTTTTTAAACGCCGTATTTTGACTGTTTTCTTTATTCATCGCTTGCAGTGCTGAATGCAAAATGAAGCCACGAGTATTTTTCAGGAAACATTTAATATGGTAATTTAGATTATCTTTTGAATATGGTTATCAATGCAGTCTTGCAGCAGTTGGTCCTGGAGGTGTGGTGGTTACCATACTTGCCTCCTAAACCCAAGATCGCGGGTTTAATCCCGGCCAGGGCCGATGGATTTTTTTCGGGCGTAAAACTCCTAAGTATGGTTTCCTTCGGAAGGGAAGTAAAGCCGTGGGTCCCGTGTCGTACATTTACGGCATGATAAAGAACCTCAAGCTTGAAAGAAGAGGCATCTGAGCAAAATTTGCCGGCTCTTTCACGCCCTGAATTCAATGGAACGTTGATGACCTGAGCTGTTAAAGAGCGTCCATAAATAAACCAAATGAAAAAAAAAGTCTTAAAGTAGGCTATGAATAAATGTTATACTGGAAGGGAATTAAAGCGGGCTTTAAAGTTTAGAGATAATGCTACTGGGGGAAAAATTCCCAAGAATGGGAGATGTGCGTAAGTACTTTTTGGGTCTCCCGCTCAAGAAATTAATGTTGTTTTTTTGTTACATTTAACATAGCAATCTTATGTGAGTAATGAATATGTCATGTTATAAACTATAGGATTAGTCAACTATATGTTGAAATACGGGCATAAATGAAAGAATAATAAATATATACATAAATTATACTGTGTATTTTCCTATGCATTTCTTATTATTCATAATATCTAGATTATTTCTAAAGCTCAGAATTGCCTAACGCCCATTCTCAAATTGTTTGTTGTTTTTGGCCTATTCTTGGATTACAGGTATGTGCTTTCGTTTTCTTATTTCTTCCCCTTTCTGTTGGCTAGTATTCTTATTTTAATTGCCTATTCTCATTTTTCGATCTACTGTCGCATTGTATTTATGTACTTTTCCTTACTTTTTTTTTCTTCTCCTTTCTGTTGGGAAATTTTCTTATTTGTTATGCTTCAGTTTGTCTGTTTGATGTTTTCTGAACTTGATAGCCTATTTTTTCATTATTTTTCAGTTCTCGACACGTTAATAGTTTTCCTTAACCTATCTATTAGTTCATATCTTTACTTTTTCTGTTTTGTTTTATTTTGCAAGTCACATAGTTTAGAATAATTATATTTTTCTATGTTTGCGCATTACAGCCCTTTAAAGAATGCATTGCACCTGATGCTTGCAGTTTTTATGCTTTATGTCTATTTATCGCTACCTACCATATGCTATTTTTAGCTGATATTATTATGAAGTTTTGTATTGGAAACAATGTCAGTTATAATAACCTATTCTTGCTGTTGTTTTTCACATTACCAAAATTTTGATGCCATTTGCTGTTGTTTAAGCGTTTTTAAATAGCACATTCTTGAAGGTTTTTTATTTACATTTTGACTTTATGATGCGTGGGCTTATGTCCAGGAATCTGTAGCTTTTATCTAAAAGCATTTTTTCCTTTGAAATCCATAATTTAGGGCGTTTAAAATGCCTATTTTTATGATAAAACACACTGTAAATTCCACTAGAGTCTTTTCCCGATATATTTTACATTTTTTGAAAGTATGCCATTTCGGTTATTTCCTCAGCTGCCTATAAGCATATATACTGCGTTTTTGCACCTTCCTCCATTTTGGAGTAGAGCATTTAGCATGAAAGCCTACTTATGTTCGCTTATCATTGGTCATTCTTGCAGGTATGGATTGCCTATTCGTAACTTGCTTCATTCTAGGTCTCTCATTTTTCACGTGGACTATATTTATCTTTTTTGCGTTTAAAATAAAATTTCTGAGGAACATACCAATCTAACTTCATACCTATTCTAATATATTTTGCATTTTTCCCACACTGCTTCTATTCGGCTGTTGTTGGTATTTTTGCCTAATTTTAAAATTTTTTTCCTTTGTCTTTTTTGTATAAAATCATAGATTTCTACGATTTCAACTATAGCCTATTATACTTTATGTTTCTACAATTTATTATTAATTTTAATTGCTCAACGCAGGATACTAAAGCTTTCCTATTTTACATTGCTATCTACTTAAATTTGTCTATTTTTGTTTACTCTTTTATTACATTTTCGATTCGCCTACAGTAATATTCTTTAGTTTGAAACAACTTGGTGCTGAAGAGTTATAAACAGTAGAAATTAAGAAATCATTTGGATATTTTGGCAATTTTTTATTACTAAAGGAACAATGAGGTAGCTAAATATTTATATGGGATTAAAGGTACACCAAAGGATTAGAATCACTCTTGTGGATCCTTATTATTATTATTATTATTATTATTATTATTATTATTATTATTATTATTATTATTATTATTATTATTATTATTATTATTATTATTATTATTATTATTATTATTATTATTATTCGAAACCTTAGAAAAGATTGGTTCTATCAGTGATAATTTGAGTTTTCAGAGGATTGCATTTGATTAAGGGCTCTCTAAGAAATAATTGCTTAAATGAGATGCATTGTATATATACTATTTACTATTTTATTCTTATAGCATTTTTACAGCCTCATAAGGACCTTCGCTTACTGCGACGACCGCTGCGTCCTCTATCTCCGTCATATGATATTATTTGGTACAGTGCAGTATTGCAGGGGGGGGGGCTTGTGATCACCCCGACGGTCACTATATCACAGCTTACTAGATCGAAGTTCGCCCCCTCTCCATCAGGCAGCTTCCCAATTGTCCTCCCGCCAGAGCTCCCTAACTTCGAAAAATTCCTAAGTAGATACCGGGAATCGAACCCGGGCCTCCCGGCCCGCAGTCAGCAACGCTAACCACTAGATCAAGGAGGTGGACACTATTTACTTTACCACAGTCTTTCCCTTATGTCAAAAAGTATGCGTCCAGGTAACCATACACTTTTGTGATACATGAAATGTTCTAGACTATATTAATAATTGTTCTATTTAAATTGTGTATAGACATTCACTCTCAGGCACGCGTGGGTGTGAAGACCTGTGGTAGTGATTACGAAATTTGTCCAAAAATTGTTCATCACGTGCGTTTAACATTTCTGAATAGATCTGTATTAACACTGTCAAAATAACAACGAATGATTAATATTATGTTAATAAATATATTTTGTCGTTGTTTTTCACTTTTCCCCAGAAAAGCGCGATTTTGCACTAACATATTTTCTAATCTTGCTCCAAGCAACCTGCTTTGTCAACTCAACGGAAGCACTACACGAGGAAAACAGAAATACACAGATTGGCGCCGGGATGTAATGTCTTTAACGATTGACGGAGATAGAAGCAACTTTATTGTTACTGAAGAGGTGATGTCAGCTTACATACACAAAATAATGCAAACGAGATAGGTAACTGGCGGTATGATCTGAGCAGCCTACGAAACGACCGTACGTTTCGGTGTCACGAGTTCATTTCCTTGTGTGGGCTGCATTTCCATCTTATAACATGGTTTAATGTTCCTGTTCCTGGCAACTGGTTAGAGACCATAAACTTTTGTTGCATGAGCTGATGGCAATCGTGTGTGTATAACTTATTCGCATTTGTCTTCGTCACTTAAACTAAGATGAAGGTAAAAACTCACTACATAGCCATTCCATCCAATTAGAATTTTAATCTTCTTATGTTACAGGCATAATAATGAGTTAAAAAAAACTGTTAAAGCTGATTTTTGGTTTGACTCAACAAAATAATCAAACAAACGTATATAATATTTTAGCCAAACTAATTTTATTATGAGAAAGTGAAAAATTGAAGAATGAGATTCAAACAAAGGTAGATGATAACACAGATAACCATTCGGATATTGAAAAAAAAATGAATCAATTTTTAAAAAATAATAAAAATTACTCCAAAGTTAAAGCATAAAATTATAGAATGAAATATGTAGAGTTAATTATAAAAACGATGTATATTTTCTTATATAAAATATAAAATCACACTCATCAGGATATAAAGAAATTAATATTTGAGATCCCACTTAATTTTCCTAAATATGTACCATGATGACAAAATAACAATTTATGGCTTTGTTTTTGTTTATTTTGTATTCAAAACAAACGAGAAATGACAATAAAATATACATCAAATTTGTTTGATCACATTCTTCTTCTAAGCCTGGTTTTCCACAGCCCCATGTGGGCCTTCGGCTTACCGCGATGACCGCTGCGTCTTCTACCTCCATCACGTAATATCATGGTAGAGTGCAGTATTGCAAGGGGGTATTTAATCAGCCCACCGCATCCACCGCTTTATCGCGGCTTACTAGATCGAAGGTCGCCACCTCTTCATCAGGCGGTTTCGCAATTGTCCTCGCGCGGCTGGGTAGACCCCGTTCCAAACCTTCCTAACTCAGAAGAATTCCTAAGCAGATACCGGGAATCGAACCCGGGCCTCCCGGCCTAACCATAGACCAAGGAGCTAAGGAACACATACTTTTTAATAATTATGAATGACATTTCGTCATCAAGTTCTGTAAACAACATTAACAGTACTTACATTGACAGTAGACCGCCACGGGTGGCCGAGGTCTTTAAGGCACGAACTCGTGAGCGGGAGGTCTGCGGTTCGAATCCCGCCAGGACCGTCCTGCCTGCCTGGGTTTTTTTCCAGGTTTTCCTCAGTCTTCATAACTGGCAAATGCCGGGGAGGTACCTAAACCTAGGCCTGGAACGCTTCCTTCCTGAAAAAAAAAATTCTTTCCCAATTTATCATTTCATCTCATGTAACATCAGTGTCCACCGCCTGTGGTGCCTCAGTAGTAAAACGGGCGATATACACTACTCAAAAAAAAAAAAAAAAAAAAAAAATTGTCAGTAAAACAAAACAACTTTAACACATAATCACAAAAATATGCAAGTTGCCTTATTTCTAAGTTTCCCGTGTCTTGAAATCTTCCCGTGTCACGAAATCTTGTACGATATTTTACAAGTAATGATGGAGAGTAGGAATAGCTGCTTGGCGAATTTAGATCTGCGAACTGGGCAGGCCACTTTAACATTGTGTATCACACACCCTGCATCTTGTGCTTTGGCATGTAAGGCACTTCAGCAAGAGGAAGGAGCACAAGATCTTTAATTCACTCATTATCCCAAGGATCAAAACGAGATGTGTTTTTCTATTTGCCTCTCCAGAGCACGATGATACTCTTTTTGATTTTTTAACTTCGTAGCTATGCCTCAGCCATTCTGCGTTTTCTGGCCTGGAATCTGCGAAATTAATCTGTTGAGAGAATGATTATCGCCTTCACAAAACCCTTATCTGGTGGCATACTGTATCTGTTAAGCAAACAATTGCAGCTGTAACAGTGATCACTTATTCTGATATAGTTACATAAAGAAGGCTATGTGTAAAAGATTGTGATGTGTTCAAGAAGGACTTGCTCCAAAAGAAATTAAACAGCGATTGGATGGTGTACATGGAGAAGCACGCCCCTCATATCCTACCGTAAAAGAATGGGTCAGGAAAGCATTGAAGACGAAGAGCGTGCATGTCGGCCCTGAAATCATAGCTCTCGCTCTTGTGGAAAGAGAAATTATGGAAGACCGGCGGCTCAAAGTTACAGAAATAGCAGCAAGGTTGGACCTTTCTAAAACAACAGTCTTTCAATTATTCATGGATATTTAAACATGAATAAGGTTAGTGCAAGATGGGTGCCTAGACTTCTTTCCTCGGTCCAAAAGCAGCAACGAGTCATCTGTTGTCAGACATTTTTGGAGCTCTGCCGTGGCAACTAGAGAGAAGTTCTGCAAACCATTGTTACAGGAGATGAAACTATGATCCTCTATTATGATCCCTTGTCCAAAAGAGTGGGTAAATCTGGCGAAGAAAGCCAAGGTGGTCACTCAGTCAAGCAAGAAGACCATGCCCATAATCTTTTGGCGCTGTGAAGGAATACTCTTCATTGACTTCAAGGAGAGGAATACCACAGTAAATGGGGAGTACTCTTGCTGGCCTAATGCACAGGCTAGGTGTTTCCATCAAAAAGAAAAGGCGAGGAAAGCTGAGTGGTGGTGTGCGCCTTATTCGCGACAATGCGCCTGTGCACACAGCTCTTGTTGCAAAGGAAGCTGTGAAGAAATGTGGCTTCAAGGAGATGGACCACACACCAGCCCAGGTCTAGCTCCCAGTGACTATTTCCTCTTCTCAAAACGCAAGAAGACCCTTCGAGGAAGGAAATTTGAGTGTGACGAAGAAGTGATGGGTGCTGTTTATGCCCATTTTGCAGACAAGACTTCTTACTAATTTTTTAGGTTGGTTGAAATGTAAATTCAAAGATGTGAGAAGTGTATTACAAAAGTAACTTTTCAATATAGGGTAACTATATTGAAAAGTGAAATATAATTTTTGTCTTTATCATATCTAGAAAATGAATAGGCCGGAAACTTAAGGACCTACTCTCGTTGCTAACTTTATAGTCAGCTGATAAGTCAGTTTCATTTGTCTCACTCTTGTTTTGTTTGCCCCTAATGACTTTTCATATATTTTTATTTTTTAAATGATATGCAGGATGCAGTCAACTGTCGTTCATATATATATATATAGAGAGAGAGAGAGAGAGAGAGAGAGAGAGAGCATTTCTCTTTTCATTTTCCCATGCACATTTTTTATGAAAGTTTTATCATAAGGTTTAGTTATTGAAAATCCCAGTGGCAGAATTGTAATATAAATTGCCTAATATCCATGGTTCATATTTCAGGATGATTATTTTTTGCTCCCTATTTTTCTAAATATGTCCCTTATTCTACACGAGGCTTTTAAAATAATTGCAGGATAACAAATCAGGTGTTTAGAGTAATCTTTTATGCTGTTTGTTATAGTTTTCTGGTAGAAGTTCGTGCTGCATTTAAAAATATTAGTTGACTGTAGTTCATTTGAATGAAAAGGTCAATACAAATTTCCCATGAAACAAAGTAAATAACTTATGCAGGTCTAATGTAAGGAAAGCATTCGAAGTCTGCACCGTCATTGCCCCCGTATGTTAAACGATTTATATAAAGAAACATCCCTCCCCTTGTAAAGCGTTATGCAAATGTTTCAGGTCCGTGACCATTCATACGCAAGGAGTTGATTAAGTGGAAGGTTTCCATCATTCTCTTCTCGAGAGGGATTTAGCGTATAATGTTGTCTAATGGTGGAAGGTGCGTGAGATAGGCGAGAAACAGGACAGGTTCCTCTGCCATGGTAACGGACACACACGTCATAAAGTATCATTTACTTTGTTACAGAAGTGACAGGGTGGGAGATGCAGCAGCGCTCAAGACGGTTTTTGCCTGTTCCTCTGTTGCGCCATAGTCGTTGGCATCTCTTTCGTTCTTATTATCTCTGTTTTGTAAAGCAAGTAATTTCATTTCAGTTCGATGCAGGATAGCGAAATGTCAGCTAGGAAACTTCTGGAACACACTAAGAATATTAGAATAATAACAATGCTAAAGTAATGTTGTTTGGCTAATAGGTTCATGATCCCTGCTGCTCTCATGACAAAATAGATTAATTTGCAAAGTTGGTTGAACAGTTGACTCTCGAGCAACGCAGTTTTGTTATTTTCAATAAAAACAACCCCATGCAATCTATCCAGATAGATGTTCAGAAGTGTTATCTTGCTGCCAAGTGAAACTTTTCTGTTTTGCATAATAATGGACGTTTCTTTTATATTGTTTAACTTTTCACAGTATCTCAAACTTTCTTTCCTGTATACTGGCGGCATAAATTCTTCTCCTAGTATCAAAACGCTCACATTTGAATTCGATTGTGTAAAGTACTGAGAGAAATCAACAGGTGTCTAGGTCAGGGATTCTCAACCTTTGTCAGTGACGTAGCATTACAACGCAGGATGTACCAGTAAGCAAAATTCACGGGGGAAATGCGCGATTTTTTGGTACAAGTGTCAAAATAAGTATTTTTCTACATTTCTAACAATACTAGTGATTTATTTAGTTATTTCTCGTATGTAATATTTAGAATTAGATTTTTATTGAAGAAAAACTGTTGAATTATTCTTATTTAATGCATTGTGAATTGTCTTAAAATTAATTTTGTTAAGCCAATGAATACATAAACACTTCAACAAATATATTCCTGATACTAATACCCTAGTACTCTGACCTACAATCAGTAATAACTTTTAACTTTACACATTTAACTAATTTCTGACTCTCACTTTTGTTGCAGTGCGAAGGTTGTGCTCTTTAATATTCGGCTTCAACTGATTCAGTATCAGTCAAGTTAGGATCAAGATACACCTTATTTCCGCACTTATTATTTTTTTGTATAAATTACAGAATAAAACAATTTACAAATGTCAGTAGTCACAAACACCAAAAATATTTTTTCCTAAGATTATTGGATATCGTTTTTTATTGCCAGTCGGAATTCTGTCAAATCTCTCTTCTTGATCATTTGCCTGAGATAAGTACGTCATCAATTCGTCTTTTTCGGAAGGACTTGAGGTTTCCGGCAAGGTGTCAGCAATAGAAAACTCGCCTCTAATTCTGAATTCAGATTTTTAGGGAAGTAGACATTGAAGTCAGGACTATGCTTGATCATTTTTTTATTGATTTATTTATGGACGCTCTTTAACATCTCAGGTCATCAGCGTCCCATTCAACTCAGGGCGTAAAACGGTCGACAAATTTTGCTCAGAGCCTCTCTTTCAGGCTTGAGGTTCTATTTCGTGCCGTAAATGTACGATACGGGACCCACGGCTTTACTTCCCTTCCGAAGGACTATACTTAGGATTTTTACGCCCGAAAAAATCCGTCGGTCCTGTCCGGGTTCGAACCCGCGATCTTGGGTGTAGGAGGCAAATATGGTAACCACTGCACCACCAGGACCGACATGCCTGGTCATGTTTCTGACAGAATGCCTTATGCTCACTTCAGCCAAGCAGGCTCATTCGTTCATAAGTACTTCTTCAAAGGCTTGAGATGTGTAGGGAGGTCAATTTCACTTTTGAACTCGTCGGTTCAGTTGGTTCCAGACTTGTTTAGCTGATTTAAGTCTGGACTCCTGAGTATCCCTTCCAGTGTTTGCAAATTATCCTCCTGAATGAATCTTGGACAAAATAGAATGGAGTGATCATTATTCTCGTTTCACGATGTCTTTTGGTAAACAGTGGAGTTTTAAACCATAGCCGATATCTTAAACCAGCCTCTCTTAATCTATTTCTGACAGCTTGATCACTAATTCTTGTCCCTGAAGCACACTGCAGATCTACCTTAGTTCTCGTGCAGTACTATGGCGGTTCCGTAACACTTGTAGACCAAGAAATGGGGTTGCCTCCTTTGTCAACCTGCTCCAGGACTTCTGCTATCAATTTATATTTACGAAAAGAAGGTGAGTATAACCGTCAGGCCGTAGCGAGCCGCAGAAAACCACTGGGTCCACCAGTTTCTAGGATTTGCCCATGCTATTTAAAATGTTTCCATAATTTTCATTTTTTATTTGAATAACTCCAAGCATTCTGCAACAAATCGCTGATAATGGTCCTCTTGCAACAACGAAAACACAAGCGTGGCTTAAATTGACGACTGCTGCCCATGTTGTCTACCTTGTCCCCACGATCAGCCATGTCGTCTAATCTTTACCAAGTATGCAGACCAACGTTTGCACACACGTTGATTTGTGTTTCTTGAAACTTTCGGTTGTCTTTTACAAACAACAAACAAGCTAGTGACGACGGTACCTACTTTTATGGAAAGAAGAATGTTTTGCGTTACATATGCATTCAGCACTCTCATTACGCTACACAATCAGGAATTGATTTTGCTGACAAGAAATTATGCACAACGGCCTCGTCACCTGCCGAGAGAAATATTTTAGGTGCTCCATACTTAGTGCGCTTTGTTTTTGTTAGTACAAACCTAGTACTTATTGTGCTCACCATTATAGCAGGTACACACGTCTTAATCCTTTTCAAACATTCCCTGCAATTCATCCTCCCGAATATTGTAAACTGCCTGCTGGATGCTCTGTTCCAGCGCCTCCACGGGGTTTATTTATGGTACAGCAGTAATTTTATATGGATGCAGTATGAGCAGCTGAGTGGCTTTATACGCACTGCCGACAGGTACGCTAATTTGCTTGGCTATCATGTTAAAGTCTTTGAAGTAGAATTTTCGAATCGGTAGCCTAATTCACCATTCTTCTTCTATGTTAAATCCAGGTTTATTTTTGTTGGTCTGGGCTTCTTGTCAATGAAAACGCCTTGGATTTAATCTTCGTTTAACAATTTGAAAATTTCACTTCCCGGTGGACATTCTACTCCTGGAACTTTGGCAGGGAATTCTCTGCTACATTACTTTTAGCGCAAAACAACCATTAATGAATGTTTTTGGTTCTAGCATTTTCACAGTACATAAATACACATAAAAGTCTTAAGATTCACTTCCTTTAGAAATGAAACTGAAATAGTTGACGTGATAAACGTGACTGATCGAATTCAATTGTTTGGGTCAGCGGAACTTTTCTCCAATCTCACCGCGATCGCGCGTCCTCTGAAAGTCATCCAGTTTCCACTTGTGTATCCAAACTCCGATTGCTTAGCAGAATGAGGGCAACATATAACGACGGTATCAGTAACTACTTTTATGTTTTGAGAAGTGTAAAAGGACTTGTAATGTCAGAAGGGGACATTTATCGATTGGTAAACAGAAGTTTAGGAGAAGGAAATGAAATACGAAAACAAAATATACACAGGTGAAGATCAAAACGAGAAGTGGAAGAAGAATACAAAAGGAGAGGCAGAGGAAAAGCTGAAAAAGAGCAAGATTAAACATTTGTGAATAAAAGTGGAAACTGAACAGAAAAGTAAATCAACTTGGGAAATGGAGATGGAGAGGAAGAAAAAGAAGGCAAGTGGCATGGGATGGGTGCAGTTAGTTGTAGGTGAAGCGGGTTCTCTACTGTAGCAATAGCAATGAGTCATCCGCAGGTCACGCCTACTCTGGTGATTATCGTGTTCAGCTCTATTAAACACGCAATGCAATAGCTTCCTTTCCTTCTTGCTCGCTTCTTTCATCTTCCCAAGTAATTTCCGTTCAAGAACGACGAGAGCTACTGGAAAAAGCTAAACATAGCTTTAGATAAATGAGATCATCCAGCAAATAAGGCCACAATTTTTTACTGGGAGGTAAACTTATATATTCAAATATTTTTATGCTTTTATACATCATTTAGTGAAACAGGAAAATTTGTAATGCCAATGCTTGCCGCATTAACCAAAATAAAGTTGATTTATTGTCTCGACATATTTGTCTCTGCAGTTGTGTAGATTGTAGTTTTCAAATACTATAAAGTCAAACTGCTGTAGAGACATTTATCGGTTAGTCGCGGGTGTAAAATGTAACAGATAAACTTTAACCTGCGTTTATGATTGGGAAAGACTCTAAATACAGTTTATCTCTATTTTGAGATTTCTGAATACTACGGTAAGTCCGTACAAACTCGAAAGGTGGCAGCGCAGATTGGTTTCAACGTTACATTGGTGACTGTTGAGGGATGATTATAAACAGTTACAAAGTTTGGTCTATGTTTGGGAGACATTTTCCTGCTTAAATTTGTAAACAAGCTTTCAAAGTGTAAAAATGTGAATTTTTGTTTACTTCGTGAAAGAGGCAACACCTTCAGAAAATAATTGTTGATTTTGTTTATTTAAGGACGCTCTTTAACATTTCAAGTCATCAGCGTCCCATTCAATTCAGGGCGTGAAACGGCCGACAAATTTTGCTCAGAGGCCTCTTCTTTCAGGGTTGAGGTTCTTTTTCGTGCCGTAAATGTACGACCCACGGTTCTACTCCCCTTCCAAAGGAAGCCATACTTAGGATTTTTACGCCCGAAAAATCCATCGATTCTGGCCGAGTTTTAATCCGCGATCTTGGGTTTAGAAGTCACGTATGGTTACCACTTTACCACCAGGACCGACTGCAGAAAATAAGGCGAAGTTAGACAAACACTACGGAGAATCTGTACCTCCGCTTAGAATAGTGTATAAATGATTTTGTGAGTTTAGATGTAGCCTAACGAGCACAAGCGATGCAGACAGATCTGGAGTTCCTTACGGGGAAACTACTCCCGAAATGATTGAAAAATTCCACGACATGGTGCTGAGTGATCGGAAACTGAAGATGTGGAAGATTACTGAAGCTGTGGGTATTCCTGATGATGGAGTGCATAATATTTTGCACTATCACTTGCAAGTGAAAAGGCTATCTGCGAGGTGGATGCTGCATTTGCTAACAATCGACCAGAAAAGAAACGGAACAGTTACTTCAGCGCAGAATTTGTAGGCGATTAAATGGAATCGAAATAAATGTTAATCGAACTCTACACGTCGGAAACATTTGATTGCAATCTCAGCAGCAAAGCAGTGATACGACACTGTTTTGGTATTGCCATGATGTAATTAATTCAATTTTTGGTAGACGCAAAACCATAACCAGTGAATATTACGTTATGCTACTGGAGAAAATTAAACAATGCGATAAAAACCGTCCCCATTTGTCAAAAAAAAAAATCTTGTTCCATCATTATAATGCACCGCTGCACAAGTCTGCGATTGCGTCTTTAAAATTATTTGTTAGACTAAAAGTAATAAATAGATTCTCATCCCCCTATTCTCTGGATCTGGTGCCCTCTATTTCCTGTCCTCTATAGCAGAGAAATTGAATTTTTTTGGATGAGATAAACAAATTAGAAAATCCTCATATAAGTGTACAGATCTGAAAGGAAGTTATGTTGGGGAATAATTATTTTTCCTCCCAAAATTTTTTGCACGTTTTTATCGAACAACCCTTGTATTTACATGCTCTTTATTAAACATGGAAATAGCTGAGTTGTGAAATAAAATAAAATGCTCAAGTTCAAACTGTCAACTGAGAAAATGATATTCACTTCAATCATTATATTCGTATTAATGCAGAACTGCAGAATCCGGCGCTCACAACTTTATTACCACTACCACTATTCTACTGATGAACATATACCGTAAGCTTCTAGAATCTCAAGGACTATAATTAACGTTCATACCTGAATAGTTGAACATACACAACAGAAATAGAAAGCCAATTTAATAAAAATAACGCACAAATGCATCTATTTAAATATATTGTTTGTTTCCTTGGCAACAAACCTATTGATAATTCTTTGATTAAAGTCTGAAATCTACAGGATGAAGTAGAAGAATATTATATATATATATATTAACTCTTGGAATAAAGTAGCTAAACTAATAAGAACTAGAGAAGCAGAAATGGGTTAAACACTTGAATAGTAACACGAATATTGTTATATTTCAAAGATAAGCACAAATGAAGATGGTAAAATTAAATACTGTATCTGTAAGGTAACCTAATGCGTAGAAACAGTTGCGACTAGCAAAAAGGAGAAAAGATCGGAGGAAAAATAATAAAAAGAAATATATTAATAATTAAAAAATTAATATTAAAAAATGTAGAGAGGGAAATATTAACACGAGGATTTAAACCATTGTCGATGTACGGAAAAATCGCATTGAACGCGGTCAAATGCCGATTTGATCGCCATCAAACATTGATCGGGGATGGTGCACATGACCATAGATGAGAGTCTAAAAAGAGAATTTTTAAAGACATGCTGGATCCCTTAGTTTTGTGCGAGTGCACAAGATTACTCACTATTTCGTTATAGTTTTCTTCATTATTACCAAGAAAAACCACAACAGATGTTTTTAATATTTTTCACGTGCTTTTTCCGGTGAGTGTAACAGTCCCTCATCATCATCTTATTTGCGTACAAGATCACAAGATTTTCTTGAGTTAAAAAGTGCGGTTTTGATGAACAACTTGCTCCAAATGTAGGATCATTTCTCTCGTTTCTTTGGTCGGAGTTAGCGTTGTCATTTCAGATCACGAAATCTGGATATTCTTCACTGTGTGCCACAGGTCTTATTGCAGATGACAAATTGGGATAATTAACTGTATATTTTGTTTGGGTGTGATTAATTTATGTTAGTTAAGCAGAAGGAACAATTCTGTTCCTCCAAATTATAGGAATTGCAAATGATGTGTACCATTTTTCTACTCAGTGAGAAGCCTAACACATGATACACAGCATATATCTGGGGCTCGGTCTTTATCTAAATCGCCAGCTTTACACCCAAAATAAAGTTCATAATACTTTTTCAAAAGTGTAAAATGTCGTCTTTGGGACTTGAAAGTTAGTTAACCAGACACGTAACAGAAATTGTTTGGATGATTTAAATACTTTCTAGCATATTGAAACGTTTGTAAAACTAGTAAAACATAACAATAATACAACAGAAAACACTACATGTGTTGACGGGATAACTATAATTTCAATACCGACTACTGGCTGCTTACTAACGCAATATTTAAACGTGTTGGAACATGTTTGAACATGAATAAGCCTGCACAGAGAAGGAGCAAGTTTCAACAGAAATCAGTCTGCAATGTTACCAACTTATTCTGAATAAAATGTGCGCTCCTCTATAATGTACAAAAATTATAGCCAAGAAAACCTACAGAAGTATTTTATACAAAAATGCCTGTCACAAAGAAAATAATGCCTGATGGAAAATTCTGAATACACATTTGAATTCAAAAAAAAAAAAAAAAAAAAAAAATTGCATTGGAGACAGTATTACTTTTTTGTGGAGACAGAGAGAGAAGGAGTGTGTGTGTGTGGGGGGGGGGTTACCATACTTGCCTCCTACACCCAAGAACGCGGGTTCGAACCCGGCCATGACCGATGGATTTTTCGGGCGTAAAAATCCTATGTGTGGCTTCCTTCGGAAGGGAAGTAAAGCCGTGGGTCCCGTGTCGTACATTTACGGCACGAAAAAGAACCTCAAGCCAGAAAGAAGAGGCCTGTGAGCAAAATGTGTCGGCCGTTTCACGCCCTGATTTGAATGGAACGCTGATGACCTGAGATGTTAAAGAGTGTCCGTAAATAAAACAAGTCAACAAAATCAACACATTGAGGAACTCACTGAATGGATGGCCAATTCGAGTCAGGCCACCGCATTGATATCGCAAGCACAAAAGTTGCAGACACACACGAATAGATGGAATGAAGATCAATTTGTGCCATAGAAATATCTTAAATTTCTTAAAATGGACAGAGGAATAACATAGAAAACCCCCAGGCAAGTTGGCCGCAGGATTTGAACCTAAAACCTTACAAGTGTTATTGCTTGAGTCAGCCTGCTCGTTGTTAAAAAACTAAAACTGAAGTACATATTTTCAGTAAGGAAATAACAGTTAAAACGAACTGTAATACATTAACACGGCTATGATAACATATCTAGTTGAAGAAGAGGAACCTTAAGAGTGCAGCCTGAATTATGACTTGATAAAAATTATAACGGGTCCGTGCGGCAACTTTATATCTTAATTTTATTGGCTGCTTCCCAAACAGCTTCTCATTTAAAAACACAAGTAGCTTTAGAAGCTACGACCGCAATGCGTCACCGAATGTTCAACACGGCAGTTTGTTTTACATGCTGTGGTTAGCTAATTACTTTCTGCTACAAACGACGGCTAACGTAATAATTTGTTTTCCGGTAGCCGGTTATTCATTCACGCTATAAAGCTTGTGATGGGAAGTAGGCTAATAAGCCCGTGTGCGGAGAGCGGTTCTATATGCAAACACTGTGTATGTTTTTCTTTATCCCTTTCCATAACAGTGAGATATATTGGTGGTTATGATGCACAGGGGCAACAGTTGAGGTGACCTACATACTGAGACCCGCACAGAGCTGTATGCTGCCTAAAACCGGTACAGGCCTCTGCACCGTGCAGGTTTTTAAAACAGGTCCCATTTTTATGCGAAATAGAATTGACCGGAGGGAGTTTTTTTCGCCCACTATTAAGCTGTAGCTGCAGCCCTTGCGGTCGTTAGCTGGACCTCGTGAGGGAGGGGTGAAGTCATTACCGAGGCTTATACTTGTGGTGACTACATTCCCACGGCGACAATGTGGGGTGATCTGTCACTCACATCTCATGCTCTGCCTGCCTGCCAGTTGACCAGGTGAGATTTCATACTAATATCACACTCCTCGACGAGAAATCCGTTACCGCATCTTGTCACTTTCCTCTCAAATAAATGTGCACTTGGTCTGCTCTGAAATTTCGATATTTTCAATTAAAAACGGGAAACAAGGCTGGTTTTACAGGATATAGATATTATTACTTGTAAGCTTCCATATTTCCTTCAGAGTTCAGATTAAGTTACGCCATCTTGATATTGAATATTTTAATGCATTCCTTTCATCCATATAAAGAGTAGGTTCATAAGTTTCCGGCCCAACCATTTTCTAGGTATGATAGAGACAAAAAGTATATTTCCCTTTACAGTATAGTTAGCTTTTATTGCAACACACTTCCCACATCTTTGAATTAATATTTCAATACGTGCCTCCCCCCACACAAAAAATAGAAGTCTTGTCTGTAAAATGGGCATAAACAGCATCCGTCACTTCTTCGTCGCACTTACATTTCCTTCCTCGAAGGTCCTTCTGCAGTTTTGAGAAGAGGAAGTAATCACTGGGAGCTAGATCTGGACCATAGGATGCATGGTCGATCTCCTTGAAGCCACATTTCTTCACAGCTTCCTTTGCAACAAGCGTTGTGTGCATAGGCGCGTTGATGTGAAAACACTACTCAGCTTTCCTCTCCTTTTCTCTTTGATGGAAGTGAGACCGCCACGGGTGGCCGAGGTCGTTAAGGCACGGACTCGTGAGCGGGAGGTCTGGGTTCGAATACCGCCAGCACCGTCCTCCCTGAATGAGGTTTTTTACCCAGGTTTTCCTCAGTCCTCATAAATGGCAAATGCCGGGGGGTACCCTAGACTTAGGCCTGGAACATTTCCTTCCTTAAAAATAAATCCTTTCCCAATATACCATTTCACCCCATGTATCATCAGTGACGATCGCCTATGGTGCCTCTGTAGCAAAAACGGGCGTTAAACACAATTCATTCATTTGTGCAGTAGGCCAGCCTAGTACTCCCCATTTACTGTGGTGTTCCTCTCCTTGAAGCCAATGAAGAGTATTCCTTCATAGTGCCAAAATATTGTGGCCATGCTCTTCTTAGTTCCCTGAGTGATTGGCCTTTAGAGGCGGTGCTTCATCAGGTTTACGCCACTCCAATGCTTCTTTTTTAGACAAGGGATCACAGTAGAGGACCATAGTTTTATTTGCTGTAACAATGATTTGCAGAATTTCTCTCTCGTCGCCACGGCAGAGCTCCAAAAATGCCTGACAACAGGTGACTCGTTGCTGCTTTTGGACTGAGGAAAGAAGTCTAGACACCCATCTTGCACTAACCTTATTTATGTTTAAATGTTCATGAATAATTCGAAGGACTGTTGTTTTAGAAAGGCCCAACCTTGATGCTATTTCTGTAAATTTGAGCTGCCCGTATTCCATAATTTCTCCTTCCACAAGAGCGATGTTTTCTGTAGTGAGCATCTCCAAGGGCCGACCTGTGCGCTCTTCGTCTTCAATGCTTTTTCGACATATTCGAAAAAGTTTACCCCTTTCTTTTACGGTAGAATATGAGGGGGATACTTCCCTATGTATTTCGTCCAATCGCTGTTTAATTTCGCTGTTTAATTTCATTTGGAGTAAGTATTTTGTGGAGAACTTAATAACAGCTCGAAACTCCATTTTAAACATGCCACAATTCTACACACAGCCTTCTTTATGCAACTATATCTGAACAACTGAACACAGCGAAGCGGAAGTTACAGCTGCAATTATTTACTTAATAGACCAGATAAAGCTTTTGTGAAGGCGATAATCCTTATCGGCGAGGTCAGAAACTTGTGGACGTACTCTCGTACATTCTGGTTTTTCAGAATATGAACATTCACTTACTCGTTTGACATATATTTTGTACTATTGATATGAAGTTCAGATATAATAGAATCTAGATAGGAAAAAAGCAAATCCAAAGAGTAACGGATAGGTTGAGAACAACACTATCCCTGATAAGGGAAGATGAGAGCAGAGAATTGACGGACCTTCTCAAAAATCAATGTTCGGAATAATTTTCCTTGTGCGAGCGAGACAGTTGACTCCTGGAAGCACTAAAGACTCTGGACTACTAAATATTGTAGTTTATATGTGTAGATTAATTGTTTATACTAATTCTTTGATTTTAATTGCAGGATTTGGTTGCACAATTGAGTGATATTCTAATTTTTTACAAATTTACTTTTGAAATCCCTCATGCTTTGACATTATCATTTCAGCAAGTGAGATGATATTTTGATATTTTAACTTTCTAAATATGTAAAATGTAACTTGCTCTACTCCTTTCATCTGTCAATTTTAGCTGTTTAAGGACCATGTCCAATGTGACTAAGTCGCAGAAATTACATTTTTAAAACTATTTGTCACAACTTCAAAGTTATTTTGTAATACATTCTAGGCACAACATTAAAACCTGGGCTTCCTTTGCCCAGGGCTTGCTTTGCTCAATTTTACAGCGTTTGGGTGTAATTGTTTGTTACCTCATATTCCTTTTCATCTAGTAAACGTTATACATCTTTTATTTATTTTCTGCTGTATACTTTATATTTATAAAATTTACAGAAACGTTATAGATTTTCTAATAAGCAGTTCAAATAGCCAAGCTGAAAAAGAGAATAGATGGCTGAGAGCCACAAGATGGAGAAGTCAGTTGGAATGTGGCAATGAACAGCTGTTTACTGCAGGTATGATAGAGAGATCTTTTTTGCTGGCCGTTTTCTTCATACAATATTTTTAAATGTTAGATGTTTTCCTACAATTACTAGCTATATTGCAATGAAACTTGATCATACTTATTACCTGTTATATAAAGTATATTTCAGTATTTTAGATTTTAAGATTACATTATATAATTATGTACATTAAATCAAAATATTTATTTAAAGAGAAGTCATATTAAAATTATTAAAAATACTTTTGGCAATGAAAACTTTATTATAACCATCATAATTTATGTTTATACGAGGTCTTATTCAATAAAAAATATCATAACTTTTTATAGCCATTGCTTTAAATTTACACTATTTTATTAGCTGAATGCGTAATGTACAGAAGGTACTAAAATCATTGTTGCCACTTCCGGTTCCTGCCTGTGAGAGGTAAGCAAGTTAAGACATGTTAAGTTCCGCCTACAGCTAAATGGAGGTGACACGCTACAAACAATATGCTACTCTGAAATTCTGCTTTTGTCTCAAGCTGAAGCATTTTCACTGTTACAAGAAGCAACCTCAAGGATGATTTAAAATATTTAAGGATGGAGGCAATTATTTCCTAAGGAAAGTAGACCCAGTACTCCAGTTGTAGTTTAACGGACGAAAACACCGCTGCTATCATTGTGAGAGAGGATCATCAAATAACGTTAAGAACACTTTCGGAAATTCTGAAAAGTTCATTGGATGCTACCCACACGTTCGTAACTGAAAAGTTGCACATGAGAGGTGTTTGTGCACGGTGGGTTCCGAAACTACTGATTCCTGAACAAAAAGACTTTCGAGTGCAGTTTGCATGCAATTGAAGATGATATTTCAGGAAGTTCCTTTCAAAGGAAATCACTGCTGATGATACTTAGCTACACCATTACCATCCTGGTAACAAACAACAAAGCTCTGTTCGGAAATTTCCGTCATTACCAACCCCCAAAAAATCCAAAGTACTTGATCCTGCTGGGAAAGTTGTGATCGTCTCATTTTTCCACATTTAAGGCATGGTTTACGAGCTGCACACACAACTGTAACTGCACTATATTACAGAAATTTTGAAAACGTTTCCGTGGAACAAACTGAATAATGCACGGTGGCACTTCGCAAATGTACTTACAGAATATTTCACAAAAATCAATGTAAAGTGGGTCCCTAACCAACACTAGGGTCCGTATTTTGTCCCGTGTCCCGTGGACCCCTTTTCCTTTTCCCCAAATTGATGAAATATCTTCGTGCGGGGCATTTCCCATAATAAGAAGCGGTGGTGAATGTTGCGGAGGCGATTGTAAAGAACCTGTCAACAAAATGACTTCCAGCATGTCTTTGAAGACTGACAATTGCATTCAACTTTTTTATTTGAGAAGGTCACCAAAATTGTGAGAATGAGTAAAACTTAAATTGTCAAAAAAAAATAGCTATTCTTTGTTAAACAGCTGTCGTAGTGTATGCATTTCTTATACTTTAATAATAATAATAATAATAATAATAATAATATTTTCAACCTAAAGTATATAATAAAATTTGTTAAATCAAGCTCCGCTGAAATTGGTAAGGGGAATATTTATCCTTCGAGACAATTTATAAGTGTAATATTTTAAAAGGTGTTATCTTTCTCTAAGTTTTAGAGAACTGCTGCAAATTTTTAGCTTTTACTGTTATTTAATTTGATTATAAAGAGCTATTTCTTAAAAAGGATTTTCGATAAATATTCCGACTATTTTCGAACATATGTTACATATGGAATATTGATTTTAAAACACGTTTAAAATGTATAATATGAGTTTATAGTAATAACATCACTCAAATAATTTTTTACATTTTCTTGCTCAGCATTAAAGCAGTTCTTAAACGATTGTAGTTTGTGTCATTTTTCCTCTTCGCTCTGATTCTTTAGGCTCTTCTACTATTATGCAGTATCGTGGGATATGGTTTTTTTTTTCTAAGGCTTGTAAAGCAACAACGTCCCAAGAAGCTCTCGGTCTTGTTATGTGGCACCCAAGCAACAATGCAAAGTGAATAAACAAATCGGGTGCTGAGATACCTTCATAATTTCACGCAAGTCGGCGTTTTGCAATGATGGCCAGTAACAGAAATATGAATGTTAAAAGGCAGTGACGAGAGAGGTGTTTTTCTTGCGGTTGTGCATAAGTCGAGAGGACAAACATACCAGCTGAACAAACAAACCGCAAATATTTCTTATTATGTACACCTCACAGACATAAATAGCAAAAATATAGCACGATAAGTTTGAAATGGAACACCATATGTAACGTTGTTAATAGTAGATATATAACTATCGTGTTGTATATTAATTTATTTTAATATATCGTTTCTTTTGGATACATGTCTCTGGCCAGAAAAGGAACTATTTATCATAAGTTTTTATGTTTAAAGTTGGTGTAAAAATAGTAACAAGAAAACTGTAGCTGCATCAAAATGGTTGAAATGGTTGAAAGTATACGATAATGGAAGCAAAAGAGTCCCAGTAAACGTGGGTGAAAATGTGTGGTTACAATACAAGCGGCCACTACTTCATTAAGAAACATCGCTCTAGTTAGAATAAATTGATTTGAAAAGTAGAATTTTCCTTTAATTTCCATTCTAAATTGACTCAAAATTCACCCATAGCTTAACTTAACAAGGAATATAATTCTACTCTAATATGTTACATGTTATGCCTTGTACGCTCTTATCTGTTAAAGGAGGTGTTCATAGTATGGTCCGTCGGTCCTGGTGGTGTAGTGGTTACCATACTTGCCTCCTAAACCCAAGATCGCGGGTTCGAACCCGGCCAGGACCGATGGATTTTTTCGGGGGGTAAAAATCCTAAGTATGGCTTCCTTCGGAAGGGAAGTGAAGCCGTGGGTCCCGTGTCATACATTTACGGCACGAAAAGGAACCTCAAGCCTGAAAGAGAAGCCTCTGAGCAAAATTTGTCGGCCGTTTCTCGCCCTGAGTTGAATGGACGCTGATGACCTGAGCTGTTAAATAGCGTCCATAAATAAATCATTCAAAAAAAAAAAAATAGTATGGTCCTTGCCTCTGGATGCAATACTGCACTCTCTCTGCAGTGAGTTTCGAATTCTTTCAAACATCCCCCGGATCATTTCGAAATTCTTGACAAGTATGTACAATTTTCTGCTCCAGTACTTAAACGGGAGTGCTGTACACTACGCTTATGAGATGACCCCAGACAGAAAAATCCAAACAATTGAGATCAGGTAATCGTTGAGGTCAAGGTACAGACCTTCCTCGACCTATCCATCTTGGGTCATATCTTCGCGCTAGTAGTTCAGCTTTGTAAACAGCGAGCACATCGCAGACTTCTTGCGCAATGAATGTCGCATAGACGTGTACAACGAATGAACAGTGGTGGCTTATAAGTCATAAATCTCACACACGGCTTGATTGCGGGCCCATATTTACTGGAATTTTCTTGCTTAGATTATCATATACTTTCAACCGTTTAAGTTTGTGCTATTAATTTTGATACTCCCCGTATTTAAACACCCCAAGAGAAATTAACAGTAATGAAACAATCGTTTCCACATCCAATTCCAAATATCAATATAACGAGAATATTTGGTAGTATAGTAGGGCGATAAAGCCTATAGAGAATACGTCTAATTTATCTGTAGGAATGTAAAAAAAAAAAATAATAATAATATAGGGGGTATAAAAACATTTTTACAATTTAATGACTAATAACTTGGAAAGGGGGGGCAAGATGCGGTTTTCTGAATTATGTTCACACACACTTGAATTAGTAGCCACTTAAATTGCCATTGTCTGTTAGTGCACGAATAAAATGGCCAGCATAATAGAAATTGTACGAGACAGCTCGAAGGTCTGGTGCAGTTTGCTTCATGACCATGTGTGATGATCCTTTTTCCAGTGCAAACTCAATATACTGTAATGTTTACATATTGGAACAATTTGCACTTCCACAGGTTGAACGCGTTCAATCTGACGTCACGCTTCAGCAGGATGGTGCTCTTCCTCACTGGATCTGTATCTATATTTGAATGAGCGAATGAATTTATTCCAACAAATAACATTACAATTAAATTTACGTTTTTTTCTCCCCACCTTTAAAGCTAATTTAATAATTTCTAAATTACATCACTTAAGAAAGTATACCTTTTGAATACATTTACCTTAAATTTTGCTTATTTAATTAATTCCTAAACCCTTGTCTTCGGTTAAAATAATATTAATTCAAGCTATTTCAGCAGTATTTCGTAAACACCTTATTATACTTGTTTGGGGGAGGGTTGTTACTACTAAATAACAAAAAAAAAAAAATCATGACTTTACTACTCAATTTCTGTGAAATCAAGTGAAACATCTTTGCGGCTACAAAAGAGAAAGCTTCTGGTTTTTGTCCGTTAGCTTGGAAAGTCAACAGGGTCATAAACTATACAAAAGAAATCCGAGGGTAGCGTGTGAAGCCCTCCTTCCATTTTTAAGAATTCCCGTGGCAAGGTTAATAAACGGAAGGACTTTAAATTTGTTTGGTGCTTTGACCCCGACAGGCGTTGCACTGTTAATCTTTAAACTAGCCAATGCTGGCATAATGTTTTAAACGTTAAAAAAAAAAAAATAGCGTATGCCCAGCGAGGCAAGTGAATTTAAACCAGCCAATGGAACATTGTATGTTTTACCTTTTAAATTTAAGCGCGAAGATTGCGCGTGCCTTTTGTGACCGTCGTTAAAAGGTAACGATTATTTCATTTGAATTAAATATATATATATATATATATATATATATATATATATATAAGGAAGCGGTTGTTCAGCTGGGGCACTCAGTTGTAAATTTTACACGGGCAAGATACCTGCAGTTCGCAGAAGTACGTCGCAGTACTCAGTTCGACACTGCTGAGTAGCAGATCACAGAATCAGCTCAATCGCACATAAGTTCTCATTGGACATACGCAGTCATCAGTTAAGCAGTTTTCAGTTTAGTGCCCCACGGCTCTCGTCTGTAAGTTTCGCATACCGCAATATTCAACGTAGCCAAGTCTATCACATGCAAAACACCAGATGATGCCAAAGAATTTGAACATAATAATGTATCTACATATTATATATATATATATATATATATATATATTATGTCTCATCGCATGCTTGTTTACACCATTAAACTCCTTTCCCGGTCCTGTTGAGTACGAATCAAAAAAATAACAGAATTCACCCTGAGAAATTGCCATCGAAGCGACGGCAATAACACCGAAGCGATCATTGTGTGTGAGCCATACCTGTTTATAGAACGTCATACTTCACATTATTGTCCAATTTTGAATTATATTAAATGGATATGTACTGTGAAAGTGTGTATACATTTTTTGGTGCCCTCTGTATATTGTTTAAAAGTTTACAAAGTTCTCACGGTGAAGTTATGGTTTCTGAAATGAAGTTCACTGGTACTTGGACCTTCTTTGTTTTTTTCAAGTCGATCACTGATTCTTGTTTAGACTCCATAAATTCTTGCGCGGTCAGTGAAACACATTCTATTTATGGAAAGCTGCACTTACCTGTACCAAATTCCATGCAGATGCCATCACTAAACCTTTTAGCGATGCTAAGTAGTTTACGTAACTGCATGACAGATTTTGCACGTAATTCTAAGCTGTCCATATATAGCATGTTGTAAAGTGACTGGATATTAGATGTAGCTGCCTCCGCAAAGTCTGGTCTCATTGATTTTTTCCACTATGTGTATTTTATGCTTTGTGAAACCTTGGTGCCCGAGACCTTGAAACACACTCTGATTGCATGTATTGGTGCAATTGATTGATGCCTGCAGAGTTTCTAAAGATCACTTTCCACTTTTTCTTTCTTATGTCCGTGTTACTATGTAGTTTTCTGTCATGTCATTTAACATTTTTCCTAACAACTTTTTTCATTTAGCCAATTTCCACGGTGCTAAAGGAGTAGAAATAAGTCGAAAAGCAAGCTTTTCAGCAAATTTTATTGTTTCATGTTATTTAAGTTTACCGCATGAACCTAAAACATGCATACCCTTTTAGTGAAAAAGTAAAAAATAATTTGCACATAGTGATGCTGCATACTGCATAATAATTTTTGTATGGTTTCCATTCGGAGACCCTGCCGGCAAGTATTCAGCTTCCCGTGATCCCCGTCGTTAGTCATTGCTGTCAATCCATTTCGGGTAGTACATCAGCTTTCTTTATACTGCAGAGTTCTGTATATTCCATGCTGTCTGATACTTTCAGCTAAATTTACAAGGAAGTTGAGAGGTAGGGTCTTCTAATGCGGTAACTTCAGCTGTATGATCCAAGCAGTTGTAACCAAGTTAGGTTAGGTTAATAGATAGCTAAGCACCCTAAAAGATAAAGATAGCCTATTGTGTCCCTTAAGGGCAAAGGTCTCTTAACAAGTAGGGAAAGCTCGCTTTTTCCTAACGTGGTGAGCTATTCCTCGCTAGTTGTTCGTATGCTGGTTAAGACACTCTGACTGGTTTGTTCTTTGGTTACTCCATTTCCCACTGCAGTAGTTGCTTCTCGAGAGTTTTCCATTTCCATTTTTTCCCTTCCTCTTGGCAATCTTCACCAATCTGAGGTCCATCCTTCTTCTTCTGGGTCTACCTTGTGTTCTTTTTCCTATCCGGGAGTCCCACATGGAGATCTTGTAGGTCCATCTATTGCCCTGCATTCTTGTAACGTGATCGCCCCATTGCCATTTGCTTCTGGTAGATATTTGTGCAATTTTAAATTTCGTAAATTTAAACATAAATACATCGAATGATATATCTTTCTGACACATCCCGCACTAAATATAACTACTTCACCACAGGTTGAAATACTTTCAAATGCATCAGTTTTAACTTTTTGGTTAACGCTTTTTAAACTTGACTTTCTGAGCGAGGACAGTGCCAGTGTCGCAATGTTTCCTTATACAGATGTATAGAACACATGCCTGCTTTACTAGTAGCACCACTGTGTACTATTAATTTGCATCAAACATGTGCTTCAGGGTAACAATAGCGTACTCGGCAATCAAGACATGAGCAAAACACTCCTAGAGGTTGACAGTGGCCGGGCCCTGTCTACCGTCTGCAACAATCGAAAAGAGGGAAGGGTGGAAATTGATGGGACTGCATTACTTGCCCAATGTAAAAAGCAGTTTTGAAACGCTTTCTAGAATAACGCTCACCTTCAAGAGCTAAACTGTAAAGTTAGTTAAACTGGACTTGAATTGTTTTGTGGAATACGCCAATCACATCATGTAGCATCCCAACACCACCTCAACACCCTCAACCTCCAATCTTCTTACTGCGAAAAACCAAATGCTTTGCTTATGTCTTACTTGTCCCCTATGACAGTTTGTGTTGTGTTTGGTTCTTTTAAGGGAAGTAGGGGAGTTTAAA
Source organism: Metallyticus violacea (assembly GCA_030762175.1). Taxonomy (NCBI): domain Eukaryota; kingdom Metazoa; phylum Arthropoda; class Insecta; order Mantodea; family Metallyticidae; genus Metallyticus; species Metallyticus violacea. The sequence continues at coordinate 84,622,229 of CM060839.1, forward strand.
AACACATTTTTATACCATTTTAATATTTGTAATTTTCTGTTTATTTTGATATGATTTTCATTAATTGTCTTTGGTAATAAGTATTTTTAATTAAATTTTAAATATGTCACTGCAGCAGTCTCTCTCTTTCTCTCTTCCGCGAGCACTTGCTTTTGCTTAGTTAAACTTCTAATCCTCAGGAACTATTTGCTCTACAAGGATGTGGTTAGTTTTTAATGATAGAAAAAGATGTATTTCATAAAGGTGTATTTGTTTCTATGACATAATCTCTTGTTGTTTTACATTATTAGAGGGCATTTAACTGGTGTTTCCCTCAAAAAGTTAGTTTTTCTGAAACAGTTTTTTTTGGGTGAAATTATTAAAAAACTACATTTTTTGCATAAATTTTCCATTTTTAAGGACCTGTGTAAGCTTCACTTTGAAACTTTTACCACTTATCCATGATATTTTCTCCATGATGTGGGTCTATTATGGACAAGGACAAATTGTGACAGTGTAAAAAATAACATTTTGGGGAAAAAATAGAAGCAAATAATTTAAATATGTTTATAATTTGCTTCAGGGTCATGTTATAGTAATGAAAATATATCAGAAATTTTCAATTTTCTACATATGTATGCTGTAAAAATTTCATTTCATTAACTTTAATACTCCTTGAGAAAATGAGAACACAAGGATGGGCCTTTCATATTCCCCTTAGGGCGATTCAGTACTGGTATCGTATTTGTTCTGTCTTTTACTTAAATAGAGCTATTAGTCGTTTGTTTTTTTTATCTTTTATTAGGGTTAGTTCGAGTAAAATTTTTCTGACTCGAGTGAGGTTAAGGACATTTTTAGATAAGCAGATAGAACGCTTAATTTTTTATTCTATTTATAATATATTTTTTCTTTGGCAGGAAAGAAGACGGGCAGGTAAGAAATAAGTTTCTAGCAGAACAAAATGATGAATTTGACTCGCAACACTATCAGAAGGTGAGTTCAAGAACAAGATTATTTATAGATAACAAAACATTTTGAGTTAATCTTGAAAGGCAAATATAATACTGTAATAGGAGTTGAAGATGTAATAAAACATTAATCAAACTGTTAATGCGCATTTGAAAAAATATAGGAGAAAATTCTTTTAATGTATAAAATAGCTTTGAAATATTCATTTGCTACAGATATGTTGCGATGTACGAATTAAAAGCATACAAATGAAAAGTTTAACGATATCTGATCGACAGAGAAATAAAAGAAGGGCAAATTTGTACTCGAGAACATGCGAAACACAAGAGTGTTATATCTTAAGGGTTCATTCCATTTCTAAAAGAATTGGATAAAACGATGAAAATAATTTTTGGATAACCTGACAAGATATATAGGAAAATTTTAGTCACAAAGAACATAAATATTGTTTAAAAATTATCATCGCTTTATTTAACGAAAAAAAATATTAAAAAGATAAGTTACTAATTGGATATAAATAAAACATTATATAAAATATAAATAAATTATTTCTTTCTAAAGTGCCCATATTTTTTCACTAATCTTTCTGCCGAACATTGAAAATCACTTCTTGTACCCATGCTCTGTTTATCTTTAAAAGTAAAAATGTAACTTTAATGGCATTTGTAAAAAATATAGAAACAGTCCCATACTAGCAAAGTAGGCTACGAATTTTGTCCAGAACATCTTCGTGTTGTCACTACAATGCCGTTATGGTGGTGTATGTCACATTGATGATGCATAACTCTCCAGAAGGTTGATGCCTACACAATAGAGTGCGGCCGGCAAAGCTTGCATTTCCGGGCACCACCTAGGGGGCCTCGTAATGAAAACGGAGGTCAATAAAAACAAACCTCACGCAGCGCTCGGTAAATCAAAGTCTACACTTTGGGTCACGTGCCTGTTTAGCGCAGGGCAGGATAGGAGCGCATCTTGTCACTTTTAAGATATAAAATGAGAATGCTTGTCACTTCTGTTTTTTACGAGTACGGTATGTTCTCAAAGTGAACATATTGCTATATCTCGTATAGAAAAAATAACCTTTATATACAGGCAACTCACACAGTGCTAATAGAGCAAGCATTTCTATACATTATTACTTAGGAGAGTTGGTCCATAAGTTTCCGGCCTAATCATTTTCTAGATATGATAGATACAAAAAGTATATTTCCCTTTTCTATAGTTACCTCCCATTGCAATATACTTCTCACTGCTTTAAATTAACATTACCATCCCCCCCTCCCAAAATAGTCAGAATTCTTGTCTGCAAAATGGGTATAAACAGCATCTTCGTCACACTTAAAATTTCCTTCCTCGAAGATCCTTCTTGAGTTTGAGAAGAGGAAATATTCACTGCGAGCTGCAGGGTGGATGGTCGATCTCCTTGAAGTCAAAATTCTTCACAGCTTCCTTTGCAACAAGAGCTGTGTGCATAGTTGTCGTGAAGAGGGCGCACACCACCACTCAGCTTTCCTCGCCTTTCTCTTTGATGGAAGCACGCAGTCTGTGCAGTAGGCCAGCATAATATACCCCGTTTACTGCGGTGTTCTTCTCCTTGCAGTCAATGAAGAGTGTTCCTTCACAGTGCCAAAAGATTGTCGCCATGATCTTCTTGGTTAACTGAGTGACCTTGACCTTAAGAGGCGGTGTTTCGCCAGGTATACGCCACTCCATTGATTCTCTTTTGGACAAGAGATCATAGTAGAGGACCATAGTTTCACCTCCTGCAGCAATGGTTTGCAGAACTTTTCTTTTTTGCCACGACAGAGCTCCAAAAATGCCTGAAAACAGATGACTCGTTGCTGCTTTTGAACTGAGGAAATAAGTGTAGGCACCCATTTTGCACTAATCTTATTCATGTTTAAATGTTCGTGAATAATTGGAAGGATTGTTGTTTTAGAAAGGCTCAACATTGTTGCTACTTCTGTAACTTTGAGCCACGGTCTTCCATAATTTCTCCTTCCACAAGAGCCATGTTTTCAGCAGTGAGCACCTCCAAGGCCCGACCTGCACGCTCTTCGTCTTCAATGCTTTCTCGACCCATTCAAAAAAGGTTTGGCACATTCCTTTACGATAGAATATGATGGGAATGCTTTCCCATATACACCGTCCAATCGCTGTTAAATTTCATTTGGAATAAACCCTTCTTTTGTGCAGAACTTAATAACAGCTTGATACTCCATTTTGAGCATGTCATAAATCTTCTACACATAGCTTTCTTTATGCAATTCATCTGAACAACTGAACACAGCGGAGCGGAAGTTGCAGCTACAATTGTTTATTTAAGAGGTCAAGTATGACACCAGATAAGGTTTTTGTTAAGGTGATACTCCTTATCGGCAAGGCCGGAAACTTATGGATCTACCCTGGAACTTGCAATGTTGTATTAACGATACAGCAGAAAAGAGCCCTTTTCAAATGTATTCCAACAGTAATAGCTGAACATAGAAACAAATACTCTTTATATCTATTGTTGGTCAAATTGCGAGGATAGTTAGAGAGGTTTGGAATCAAAACAAGCCTAGATACTTAGTAAAATATACTAGGGAAGTAAGCAAGGGTTACCGCAGGGTTGCTGCTACGGTTTGAGGCCTTTGGAACAATAAGTGTAATTCGCTATAAGATCTTAACATTTAAAAACACTTGCTTATGCAGATGACTTACTGATATTGTGTAATAGTGCTAATCATGTTGAAGCTGAAAACTATGCCAGCTCACACTTAAAGAAAATAGAAATCTAGACAAAAAAGAAAAAAAAAACAACAATAATGTAGCACTTAATAACAGTAAGTCTAAAGCACTACTAATATCTATCAAAAGGAAGAAAGTTGGCAAATAAAAAGTTACCCAAATCATGAAAGACTTCAAAAAGTGTAAGAACCTTAAAATATTCGTCCTGGTGGTCATACTTGCCTCGTAGACCCAAGATCGCGGGTTCAAATCGGTTGATTTTTTCGGGGTATAAATCATAAGTATGGCTTCCTTTTGAAGGGAAGTACCGCCCTGTGTCCCATGTCGTAGATTTACGGCATGTAAAAGAACCTCAAATTTGAAGAAGAGGCCTCTGAACAAAATTCGTCGGCCGTTTCACGCTCTGTACTGAGTGACATGTTAAAGAGCGTCCGTAAATAAACTAAATATACAAAATAAACAGAAGCAAATAAAAAAATAGCTCTTTTTATTTGTGGCATATGCTCAATAAATGAAAGCTGTTTATTTCACCAAAATAAAAATCTTATTAAAGGCACCTTCTTACTCGTGGAAAGTGAACCTTCCTGAATGCTATTTGTATTACATTTGATTTAAAATTTAAGGTAAACATGTGTGTATATATTATGTGTAGCTTACTTTCATATCATTTAATAGAATTAGTTGCCACGCTAGTAATTTAAACGTTTAATAAAAGTGCTCTTACAGGCGCGCACATCCACCCACAGTCACTCATAAACATTCTTTCCTTCTGTTTCGGTTGTATATTTTCAATTCATTGTTTTGTTTTATTTGCGGACGCTCTTTAACATTTCAGGTCACCAGAGTCCTGTTCAATTCAGGGCGTAAAACGGCCGACAAATTTTGCTCAGAGGCCTCTCTTTCAGGCTTGAGGTTCTTTATCGTGCCGTAAATGTATGACACGGAACCCACGGCTTTACTTCCCTTCCGAAGGAAGCCATACTTAAGATTTTACGCCCGAAAAAATCCATCGATCCTGGCTGGGTTTGAATCCGCGATCTTGGGTTTACGAGGCAAGTATTGTCACCACTGCACCACCAAGACCGATATTTCCGAAACCAGCTGTTAGACACACTAAAATACGATAATTTTTAAACTACTCGTTACCTTAGAAATAAAGTTAAAATTTGTGTTGGACATATATTATGAATTTACTTTTTTCTGGACGTAAAAATTTCAAGATGATACAAGGCAGTAATTATCTCAGATAAGTTTTCATTGCTTTACATAGACGTTCATGGGAATTAAATTTTTATTTGACATGGCCATGTGCTCTTTGAGATAAGAGAAGGTAAAATCTGAACAATAAATGGGGAAATAAATTGCTAAATATATGCATCATATTGACAACTTTATTCTATGTTCACCTTTAACAGGTCTTAACATTAGCGAAACGCCCATGTGATTTGAAAGTTCATTAAACTGTAATATAAATTATTTCCAGTGAGATGCTTTCTGTAAGAGTTAATGATCTGTAAATCTTTCCCTTTAAAAATGCGTAGTAAACTATCTTTCAAAGTACAGGGTTATTAGCACAGATACTTTAAACAACGAATTTTTTTAAATCAGCTAAATAAAACGTCTATAAATTGTAACAAGGTCATGAACACATAAATAAATATTCCCAAATTGTCATGGATCATGTTTTTTCCCTCAAATAAAAGTCGCCATGTTTTAATAGCTTTGTGTTTAAGCTGCTTGTATTCACGAATATTTATTTCTTAAGGAGAATGAATGTTGTTTAACGCCCATTTTTGCTACAGAGGCACCACAGGCGAAGATCAATGATGATACATGAAATGAAATGATATATTGAGAAAGGATTTTTATTTTTTTTAAGGAAGGAATCGTTCCAGGCCTAAATTTAGGGTACCTCCCCGGCATTTGCCATTTATGAGGAATGAGGAAAACCTGGAAAAAACCTCAGTCAGGAAGGACGATCCTGGCGGTATTCGAACCCAGACCTCCCGCTCACGAGTCCGCGACCTAACGACCTCGGCGACCCGTGGCGGTTTCTTAAGGAGAGTAAAATGATCCCTTCATAATGTGCAATAAACATTAAATTTAACGACTTGTTCTTTACAAACAATTCTTTAAATTTTATCGTTATTATGATAATATGATGATTAATATGCCTTTTATTAAAATTATTTCAAACACGGGAATAGTCTGCAAAAAAATCGATTGGCAATTGGAAAGATTAACTATTTTCCCCAATTGTAGAGCTGTCTTAAACATACATTTGAAACACGGAGTCATTGTTTTAAATAGTTTATTTAAAGCAGCTTTATAAAGCAGACTGTTCATAAAATGATTAACACATTAAATATCGTGGAATGATAAACTTCTTGATAAAGTATAGTTTAATACAAAAGAAAATTCATATAACATTGATAAAAGTTTATGGGTACTTTAATTCTTAATTTTTAATAATTAATAAATGAACCGCTTAATTTGGACATGGCCGTACCATCCTTGAACACTCTAAAATACAACAGCAAAATTCGTAGGCAAATAGAAAAAGTGTATGGTATTAGATGATGGGCAAGTTAAAAAACATGAAATTACTGAAGTTATAGGCAAATCAAAGGTTATATTTACATGAACTGCACATGAAAAATTATTGTGCAAGATGGGCGTTGATCATATTAACAGCAGACAAAAACACATCCATTTAAAATTGTCGTAGCAGAGTTTGGAGCATTTTAACAGAACTACTTTTATGCATACTATATGGAAAAATTGCGAGGCGCGGTTTTCAGATAAAAAAAAAGAAATTATCAATATAATGCACCTGCTTACAAAAGTGGCTTAGAAATGAGAAAATGTATATAATTGAAGTATGTTTTGTTGAAGCATCCACCCTACACCCCAAAATAACTCCCTCTGAATTTTTTCCCAAAACTCACTCTTGCCCTTGATCAGCGTTTTTTTATCACATCAACGGGCGATTGTAGCTGTAGAAGAGTACTTTGTAGATACTCTCCAGAGACTGAGCGATGGCATTATTGGTATAAATGTGTTGAACTTAAGGAAGATACAGTTCAAAAATAAAAACAAGTTCAAGTTAGAAAACTTGTTCCTTCATTGCTAGGCCGAGATCTTTCATGCCAACTTTGTAATTTCCAACCAAAGATTCCTGCCTCTCACATTTGCTGATTTTCTTCCTTTTTTGAACATGTATACAGGGCGTTGTGTAGGAGGGAACAATAAATCAGAACTTTGAAAATGTTAATAATTAGTTTAAGACACTTCTTTCAGAAACACTTCTTCCCTTTTCACAAAGTGTTTATCCTTTGCAGTTAAATTTATTTATTATATATATAAACAAGCTTAAAGGTAAATGGATACTTAAGAGCCTATAAAATTCCAAAATCACATAACTGTATACGGGGACTATTAGATAAGTCCGTACAAACTCTAACGGTAGTGGCACTAGAGTGTTTTCATCGTTACCTTGGCAACTGTAGAGGGATCATATATTTGGTTGTAAACAGTTACGAAGCTTAGCTTGTGTTTCAACGCCATTTTCCTGCTTAAATTTGAATGGGGCCGAATGAGCACAAGCGATGCGTATCGATTGGGATCTATTGTATAGGTAACTACTCTCAAAATTATTGGAAAAAAATCCACGACATGGTACTGGGCGATCGAAGACTGAAGATGTGGGAAGTTCTGGAGATTGGGTGCATAATCTTTTGTTCAGTCATTTACAAATGAAAAAGTTGATCAGAAATGGGAACGACTGTCATTTCAGTGAGAATTTGAGGTTGTTTAAATGGAATTCAAGTGAATTTCCTAGCAGGTAATAGTAAAAGAAGTTTTATTGTTCCAGTTTTAGAATAAATTCAAATACATACAACTGTCGCATTGGCCTTAACGTCGTACATGCTAATGTCGTCCTTATAACAGTCAAAATGGTCATACATACATACATACATACATACATACATACATACATACATACATACATACATGTACGTTTTCTATTAATGTTTTATATATAAATACATAAACATGAATGGAACTCTTGAGTCCCCCTTCCATTTACTCACACCCCTCTCCAACTTCCCCCTCTTCACTATAGCCATTAACTTCTTTGTTGGATCTTCTTAGAAATATTCCCAAATTGTATTCATATCTCGCATGCACCAACACTTCCCGGCAAATGTTCGAATTTCTATTGGCATTCAAAAATTGCGGTGGTAAATTCTCATTTCTTAAAACCTCCGTTTCCCTGCATTCTGCATGTGACAGTCGACGAAAAATGAATCTACCACTACACGCCGGAAACGAAGAAGCAGTCGACAGTGGGTTGCAACCCGAGAAAGCGCTCTAAAGCACACAAAAACATTCCCCTCAACGGAAAGATGATGGGGGACTGTGTTTAGGGATTGCAAGGGCGTAATTTTTGGAAAAGCGCAAAACCATAACCGGTTATTTTATTTTATGCCACTGGAGCAATTAAACAATGCGATCAAGAAGATTTCTACTTCATTTGGTAAAGAAAAATATCCTGGTTTACCAAGAACCTCTGCGCAGCGCAAGTATGCGATTGCAAATTATTACATTAAGCTGTGAAATCCTTGCGCATTTCCCTACTCTCCGGTTTTGGCTCCAAGTACTTCTTGTTCCCCAACTCGAAGAAAATATTAACAGGAAAGAAATCAGCACAAATGAAGAGGTTGTCGCGCAAACAAATGTGTGTTCTGCAGAGTTGGAGAAATGATTGTTTATGGATGGAATAAATAAATTATAAAATGGCTGGAACAAGTGTATAGATTATGTTGAGAAATAAAACGGCATTTTTCCAAAAAATTTATGTCTTCATTATTTTTACATGCACTTTTGAACAGCTGTCGTACATATAGTTGAGAAATTCTTTGAAATCGAGAAGGGTAGCCTTAGAATGGAAGAAGGCGACAAATAAGCAGGAAAAAAAAAAAAAAAAGAAGAAGAAGGTTAAGTGCTGTATGAAATGGCCTGTCACATAGATCATACCTGTGGACCATTTTACTTTCTTCATAAATGTTGTTTAACGCAAATTTCGTTTTTTTAATACAGCATTCCGACGTTGTTTTTATGATAGTCGTTTCCCATTTCTTGCAGAATTATGTGAGCGTACCACGTGTTAAGAAAAATGCTATTTTCGCGAGCTTGTCACATGATTTGCGTTTTACGCAAGTCAAGACTTGAGAGTTTTATGGCTTCAAGATTTGTAACCAAGACATCGTCCTTCTCTATGCACAGTGTGATATTTACTATAAAATGGAGAGAAAAAGGCGAAAAACTCGGAAATCTGTGCCGGAGATAATATGAAAGTCTAGAAGGAATGCCTAACAATAAACTTTCTTAAACAACGCATAAAATGTGAACGTATTTATTAAAATATAAATCAAATATAAATAAAAGAATTGCAGAGGAGGGTTGCCATCGGCGAGTACCCGCATATTGACCATTCCCAACAGTCTTAAACAACATCTGTACTGGTTTGTTATTCTTTGAAGGCATACAGACAAGCTGAGAGCCTTCCTTTGAAAACTTTGATCCTATTGCATTGAGAGAAGCCTGTCTGCTTCTTCACAAAACGTTGCTGTTTCGTTTCAGAACAATTAAATTATTTACTTTAGAGATGGGTCGATACAAAGTTTCTCGATATTCGATATTCCTTATCTGTGGTCTTTTGGATGTTGAAATGTTTACAGAAAATATACTTGTTTTTTGCTAATGAACATGTGACCTGCTTTTTCCTACCTTCTTTACACACAGAACATTTTCCATGTCTTAATAGCTGAAGCTGTTTAGTCGGCCCCAAAATTAAAGCCAAATTATGAGACTATTGTGGCCCCACGTTGAGTGCCACATTATGAAGCGGTTTAGTAGGTTCCGGCTAAATGTCCCAGGTTGGGCACCAATATTGAAGCGTTGGCCTCGCGTTGCTCATTTTGAAGCGGTTTGGTAAATTTGATGAACGATCGCTTCGGTGTTGTTGCTCACGCTTCAATGACATCAATTTCTCAGGGTGAATTCTGCTATTTTGTTGCTTCGTACTCAACAGGACCGGGAGAGGAGTTAAATGGAAGAAATAAGCACGAGACTCGACAATATATACAGGTGCTTTATTATGTCTAAATTCTTTCGCGTCCTCTGGTGCTTTGTGTACGATAGACTTAGCTGCATCGAATATGTAATCTTACTAGTTGCCGCGTGCGAAACTTACAGACCAGTGCCGCGGGGCGTGAAATTGAAAACTGCTTAACTGATGCACCGGAACTGCGTAACTGATAACTGATAACTGCCTCTTTTCCGAGTATCAACTTAAAAACAGCCAAACTGATGTAACAGGACTGCGTGTATCTTGCCGCGTGTACATCCGAGTACTGAGTACTACCTGTCCCAGCCGAGTAAACGCTTCCGAATATATTAAATTGAAATCTAGTAATCGTAGGCTTAGCGACGCCAAATAGAGTCATAAAAGCACGCGCAGGTTTCGCGTCAATCTTTAAAAGTTAAAACATACATTTCCATTGGCTAGTTTAAGTTCACCAGCCGCATGTGCCATTCGCTATTTTTGAAAGTTTAAAAAATTTTGTTGGCATTGGCTAGTTTAAAGGCTAACAGTACAACACCTGTCGGGGTCAGAGCCCCAAACGGATTTAAAAGTCCTTCAGTTTATTAACCATACAACGGTAGTCCTTTTAAAAAAGGGGCTTCACACGCGATTCTCGGATTTCTTCTTATTGAATAGAATTTTATAACTCTCTTGGTCCTCCAGTCTTCCTCAACAGAACAGCAAGGAGCTTTCTCTTTTGTTGACATTCAACTCAAGTATGAGCACTGTGTCGTATTATACATATACGATATCTACATTGCTAATTACAATACATCAAATATTATAATAATATGTTTAAAAATTACAAATTATATTATATTTATATTTCAGTGGGAGTAGAGCGTAATAACTGTATAATAATTCGGTAGATAGATTTGCCCCTACTTTCTTTACATGAGTAAGTTTTAATATTGTTTTGCACAAGACTCACAGTTTTCACGTGATTTTATATAAATGAAATAATGCACCTTATGCACCGGAATGGTGCACCAAAGCTATAAACAGTAGTGCCACACCAACCGCTTTAATATAGCCGGGAGCTAAAGTCAATAGTAATTAAAGTAATGCGTTAACAACTCAAAAAGTTGTATTGTTGTAGTTGCAGACTATAAAATAAATATCTAAATCACTAAACCAACAAATGTAAAATTAAAAAAAAAAACTTTTTTGTAGTTAAAGTTTCAAAAACTATATTTACCGGCAATGTTCGCCGGCTAGCGCATCCTTTTGGCTTGCTATGGAAGCGGGGCAGCCAATCAATTTCTCCCCGACCTAAATGCTACCCACTGTCCGACTCCCAGTTTTGGACGTACTTGCTATCTCGGAACATAAAGCAAGAGTTTGCTGTTGCCATAGCAATCGCTAAGAAACACGTCGCAAGTGCAGCGCAATAAATTCGTAGGTCAGCACTTTGAAATATTTTAAATTTTATTTAACAAAACGGTAAAACCTGAAATTAAAATTAGGTATATACTAAGTAAAAATTTGGTGCAGCCAAGTTTTGCCTGCTGCACCTGAAAATCTGGCCCTGTTTATTTTATGGCTGAGTTTTAAGATCAAAATCAGTAATGTTTTTGTATGTCACCACAGTCGCTTTGTTTTGTTTACTTTATTTTTCGTCATGAATGAACAATCTTGCTGTCAATGAGTACGTTTGTATTGTAAGGTTCCTTTATTATTATTTTCTTTTTTTCTAACGCCCTGTACTTTCTTGACCAAAGAATCAAACTGTGCATCTTTCTCCAAATGGTGATTTACTTGTGAATTTTATAACTAATTCAGGAAGTGCTCTACACAGAACAGAAATTTATAAGAGAAAGAGTAATTTCTTTGCACATACAAGTAAAATATGGACCCAATATGCTGCTAATCCGGTAATATTTTTGCTTTTAGATCTTGTAAAACAGCACTGACATGTTTTGTTTCAGAGCACACAGGAGAAAAACATGCATAAATAATCTTATCGTATTTTGTTCCTGATTGTGAGTCAAGGAGAAATCAGCACATACAATTTATCACGTTCTACTTTAAGTTTTGGCATGATGGTATCGAGCGAGGTTTTACTAACCTCGTTCGCTTCACTACTCGTAAACATGGTAAATATTGATTTTAGCAAAATCTGACATCATTAGATGATTTTTTTAATAGCATTTAACGCCTGTTTTTACTACTGAAGCACCACAGGCGGTGAGCACTGATGATACATGAGATGAAATGATAAAGTGAAAAAGGATGTTTTTTAAGTAAGGAATCGTTCCAGGCCTAAGGTTAGTGTACGTCCCCGGCATTTGCCATTTATGAGGACTGAGGAAAATCTGGAAAAAACCTCAGTCAGGGAGGACGGTCCTGGTGGGATTCGTACCCCACACCTCCCGCTCATGAGTCCGCGCCTTAACGACCTCGGCCACTCGTGGCGGTCATTGGATGATGAATGGCATAAGGAAGAGACAAACCCTTTATGCAACTTACTTTTTTCAAAAGTTGGTTTTTATTGAGTTTTAGAAAAAAACGCAGTTCAATTAATCTCCAGCGAGTCGTTTTCGCACGCAGAGGTTGCCACATTTTCAAAGAAATGACTGCTGTTAGATTAGTAACAAATGACATAGTTTTATCTGTTTAACAATGGTCTTAGGAAAGTTATATTTATTTAAAGCAACATTATAATATTACTATAATCGATAAGACGAAATTGAACACTTCAGTTTATAATATAGTTTTTGCAAACTTTTTCTGTTTGGTTATTTTTTTTTCTAAAAAAAGAGGAATTATTTTTAATTAGTCTTTTACTTCATAGCTATCTGGTGAGAAATTTTCAGTAGCAATAATAAAAACGACAATCTTTACTTTTTAAAAGTGTCGCATTGCTTCCTGAAAGGTCTACTAAACGTATAATTACTATTCTGAACTCTAAATATTTAAAAATGAACATTTACCTAGTGTAATATTTGGCTCACAGCAACTAGCTGGGTGACCTTGAAGTCAAACGTCTTGAATCTCGAACTGGCGTTACAGATTGGCTTTGCCGTTTATTGCAGCATGATTCACTGTTGTCAATAGACTTCACAGTGGAAGGAACGGGTTAGCCAAGTTCATAAGGCCACAGGCAATAGCGAACACGAAGAATTCGCATTTGATGCGCAATTGTCTAATTGTAAACAAAAGAGGCTCGTTGAAGCTGGTTTAATTATCTCTTAAACAATCTTCTCGACACTGCACGCTTTATTATCTTCACATAGTGTATTTAGAATTGGAAATGAGACCCTAAAGAGCAATTATGAAGCACATTTGCTGCTCACCTCACTTGTGGGGTAGGTTTAGTACGAACACCCAAGGCAACAAGAGGTCAGAATTCTTTATCGAGTCTGACAACAGTAGGAAACAATAGAGTACAGTTTCTTGTGGACTTTTCTCCCTTAATTAATGGTGATGCGTGACGTGGTCTCTGTTGGAACACCCAGGATTCTACAAATTCAATTTAGTTACCTCAGTAAACCTTGCATTTGCATATCGGCTTCAGTTGCAATGATTTATGTGTCCTGTTACGAGATTCCGTTTGAGAAACTTGTTGAAGGCGTAAAACTCGTCGTGGTTTATGAGCAGATGCTGGAACTTGGGCTCTGCCAGGAAGTAAGCCGAAGATTGCCTTAAGCTATTCAAGTGTTCATAAAATATAAATGTTACAATCTCCTGTCGTTCTCTATTTTCATCGCCATGTACCTGGTAATTTCAGAATACTAAGCATAGTTTTAAACTTTCGTATTACAACGTTTTATGCATTTCTTGAATAACCTTTTCTGAAATCTGAATATAATAATTATTTAAAACTTTGTTGTAAATTCTTTAATAAGTGAAATTAACTCATAACAAAGCTCTGGCCTGGAACACAGCATTCTTATCTCGTTTTCGTTCTAATGCCTTCGTTAGTGATTGTGATAAGATTGCATGCTTTTAGTATTATGTTGCCTTTATAACTATTTTAATATCTAATTTTTAAGTTTCTTAATAATATGATAGAGGATAGATATTTCAAATACGTGAAAGTACAAACTTATCACTAAAATTTATTAAATCATCCGTGTCCAGCCTTGCTGAATAATATAGCTTTTAGCTGTCATCGAGATAAACGTAATTAAAACAAAATAAGTGATATAGATTGCTGTACACTTGTGATTGATTTTGATGAACATTTCCCGAATATTTAGCATAACTTAAACTTCTGATGTTGTGAAATCAACACAAATTAGAAGTAACTTAGCAGTTCATTAAGTTTGTGTTGTATGTAGATGAGAATATTTAGGATATTTTATCATTAAATAACAATAGGAAAGAAGGTGCACACCACCACTCAGCTTTCCTGGCCTTTTCTCTTTGATGGAAGAACGTAGTCTGTGCAGTAGGCCAGCATAGTACTCCCCATTTACTGTGGTGTTCCTCTCCTTGAAGTCAATGAAGAGTATTCCTTCACAGTCCCGAAAGATTGTGCCATGCTCTTCTTGGTTGACTGAGTGACCTTGACCTTTAGAGGCGATGCTTAGCCAGGTTTACGCCACTCCATTGATTCTCTTTTGGACAAGAGATCATAGTAGAGGACCATAGTTTCATCTCCTGTAACAATGGTTAGCAGAACTTCTCTTTTTTTGCCGCGACAGAGCTCCAAAAATGCCTGACAACAGATGACTCGTTGCTGCTTTTGAACTGAGGAAAGAATTCTAGGCACCCATCCTGCACTGACCTTATTCATGTTTAAAAAGGTTCATGAATACTTCGAAGGACTGTTGTCGTTTCAGAATGGCCCAACCTTGCTGCTATTTCTGTAACTTTGAGCCGCCGGTCTTCCATAATTTCTCCTTCCACAAGAGCGAAGTTTTCAGGAGTAAGCACCTCCAAGGGACGATCTGCACGGTCTTCGTCTTCAGTGCTTTCTCGACTCATTCGAAAAAGTTTGATCCATTCTTTTACGGTAGAATATGAGGGGGATGCTTCCCCATATGCCCTGTCCAATCGCTGTTTAATTTCATTTGGAGTAAGTCCTTCTTTTGTGAAGAACTTAATACAAGCTTGATACTTCATTTTGAACATGTCACAATCTTCTACACATACCTTCTTTATGCAACTATATCTGAACAAATGAACACAGTTACAGCTCCAACTATTAACAGATAATGTATGACACCAGATAAGGATTTTGTGAAGGCGATGATCCTTATCGGCGAGGCCGATGAACCTACCCTCGTATACATTCCTAGCATTCCTCAATTACAACTCTGCTGGTAAAAGAGAAGTTGGGAGTCTAAGAACCCGCTCTTGTGTGCCACTCGAGTATTTGACTCTGAACCGAACCGTTCAACTTCGTAGCTGGCTGCTTCACAGCAGTTCGTAGGACAATTAGGTCATTAATTTGGTCCAACCTGAGCATAACGGATGTGTGCAGCGAAATGGATCTAAAAGGCACAGAAGAGCAGAGGGAAGAAAGCTGACAGGGCTGGTGTATGAAACATGAGTGCTGCTTTTCAATAGAACTGGCATTTAAATTCACGCGGTGATATGGGAAGCTGCAGGGGCGGGGGATTACCTACAAGGAAAAAACACAAAAGGGAAGGGTTAGAAAAAGTGAGTCAGTCTGGGAAGGAATTAATTAATTCATTGCAGCCTGGTCGTCACCTGTAAGCAGCCCTAATATCCACGTAGGTACATAGTTTATCGCTCCCAGCCAGTGGTCCAGCTGGTATATGTATGCCTGCTCACGTACTTGTCTCATTCACAAATTGTAACGTGTTAAAACCGCTCCGGGATAATCTCTCTGCATGCCAAGGTCTTCGTCTCAACAAGAATATATAATGCTGCTAAGAGCCTTTGGGAACACATCGCAGCAAATTAACACCATAGACAACTTTAGCTCACAGAATTTGTCGTTCGTTTGAAGCTAAAATTTATTTCTCGTGGCAAACATAAAAGGAAAGCAATTCGTTAATTTCTTGCTGCGTATTTTTATTTGAAAACTATTTAATTAAAACACTTTCTAATGTAAAAATAAGTTTGTATGGAACTCTCATTTATAAGAGTCTATACGAGTAGAGTTTAACTTGCTGCAGCATATTAAATTGATTGTAGTTTTTTATGCTGAGAGCTGTTTAATCTCCAGTTTTTGATAAGCAAATTGGCAATAAGAAAAATCACTGTACAATGTAAGACGCCATTAATTTATTATTTTGTTTTCAGTTATGACTTTTCTTTCAATTAAATAAGAATTTACGTAAATAGAAGAAATAGTATCAATATTTTAAAATGCTAGAGAATATATATTAAATAACTATAAGGATTTTTTTTTCAGTTCTGCATTTTTTTATTTCTGTCTGTTTGTTAAGTTTAATTTTAATTCAGTAAATTATTTTTTTCTTTTACATCTGTGAGTGTAGTAAGTGTTTTATTAAGTTTCTTCTTTCAATAATTAATCTCTCTTATACCAGAGTTATAAACAGTTTTTATTATTAGTCAAAATCGTTAATAAAATGCTATATTACGACACTACGTGTGCTAAAATGAGGTAGTAAGTACAAAGAAAAGTTAAATATGAACTTTGCAGAACGTTTTCCAGTTCAAAAACTTTTTGGTGAATATTCGAACCAATTTTCCATGATTTGTCTTCAACTTTCCTAGTATCTGTGCAAATTAATTAACCCAACTTATGTAAATTGATTGAAAATTATGCACAATGAACGTTTCCTGACAAACTAACTAATTATATGATGCAATGTTACAATGAAACTATTGAAACAATTGATCTGTAGATCTTCTGACTGTCACAGTCGTAGCGCAACTGTTCCTGGGTGTATGGTTTGTTTCTTAATTCGACAGTATACATAAAGCGTGTTATGCCTCGTGTGTTTACAACGACACAGCGTATCTTTATGTACGGTTCATATGTGTTAACTCAATGGTGAAATAAGTATAGGACTTTTTAAGTGTACAGTTGATTCTGTTATTTGTGCGAGTACCACACTAAACCCTTTTTCAGAGAGAATTAACCACAGGGAGCGTGATCGTGCATTTTTGAACAAGACTCTATCACTATACTCACACTGCGATTAATTCCTTGAGAGCAATTCACAATGTGTTTCCACAAGACAGGGATATTAGCAGGTATTTGTGGACAGCCTCGGTCCCATGCTTAACAGCCTGCGATTATTATCTTTGGGGTAAATTGAGCAATGCCGTGTACAAGACGAACCTACACATCATACAAGAACTCAAAGATAATATTCGTCAGGAAATTGTCCGGATTTCTCAAAATGAACTACAGTCCTATGCCAGAAATGTTTGGAGAATGAAGGCGGGCAGTTTCAACACCTCATTTGATAATTTGGTAATTAATGAACCTCTTAAATTTGCTTGTGTGGTTCGTTTGTTATATTCTTTTTACCCTCCCGCTATTCACCGAGCCCCGGCTGGACGACTAACAAGCTGGCCCATAGACAAAACACTTCGGGAGAACACAAAACTGATGTTGCGAATCATAAAGAAATATGATTTGGCAGTAATAAAAAGCGGATTTGCATGTAAATTCAATTGTTATTGGTCCAGCAGATGCTCTATCTTTTTGAGAGAGCCAAACTATGTCATTGTCTAGTCATGATGTTAATATGACATAATGAAGTAGTAAGGAAAGGAAATGGAAACTGGGTCACCCTCAGAAGAAAGAAATACAAGCCATGAGGCTGAAATTGTATCGGATCAAATAGCCGGAACAGGGTGGTAGGTTCGTTCTATATGAAGAGAACATCACAGTTAACCGATTGTATTGAACGTTAAAGCGAAAAAGAAGAAGAGATAATACCAATCTACCACCTGGAGAAAGGGGTTACAGAGTAGGAATCAGAACGGAAGAGGATGTGATCTGATTATCCATCCCTTAGCGAAGGTACATGGGGAGCCATCTGCAAGACTTCTGTGATGGTGAAATCAAGAGCGGGGGTGTGTTTTCCTTATCTTTATATATCAACTAATTCAATAAAAGATGCATGTTTGCAGCAAATGATTCACTTTTCATTTGCGATGAAGAAAATATTACAAATTAATAGAAACGTTTGTATAATGATGAAAGTAAAGAAATTTCGGAAATAAACTCATCTAAATGCTATGGAGATATGATGTTCTGTAATATAGAAAATAAAATGTACTGACTAATTATGAAAAACTGATATTTTGTTAACTATCAACTATTGCTGATTATTCTTGTTGGAAGAGATTGGGTCAATTAAATTCTTATAAATGATGGCTCTAAAAGTTAAGACTTCTCAGTAAACGCATTCCACACTTAACTTTACAATTTGTTACCTTGTGTCCTCAATTTACAATAACAACTAAATCTTTACATATATTATTAACCAACTCTTTTTACTCTGAATCCTAGCAGCATCCTCCAAAATACAGTTTCCTAACTCGTGGTTGTTTGACTGTAAGAAACCTCCTTTAACTTTCTTCCTATTTCGTTCCCACTTCTCTTTAACTTCACCTAAAAATTCTCCCATTTTCTGGATGCTTTTTTACATTCTTTTTACTGAGCATTTTATCCAGAGTAAAAAGAGTAGATTAATAATGCATTTAAATATATAGTTGCTATTGTAAATTGAGGATGTATTGTAACAAATTGTAAAGTTAATTGTGAAATAAATTCATTCAAAAGTAAAAGCAATCACTGATGTTTTAACTGAATAAACAAATGAACAACAATAGGGTTTCACTTCTTTTCGAATTTTATTCATAGGTGGCTTTTCATGTACAACAATACAAACAAATGAATCGCGATGATATACAAATATCTATACAGCTTAGACGGAAATTTCAAGGCTAATTTAAAAATTCTACTGTCGTGTGTGCTACTTGCCCATTGAGTGTCAGTACTAATAAATATTTCCTTTCCTTGCTTACTGATGCTGGCAAGATCTTTACGATTAATAAAGTAATCTCCAAATCGTGTTGGACTTTTTTTTTTTATTTGTGCATGCATTCAATCAAGAACATCAATAACAGAAAGAACTCTTAAAAAGAGAATACATAATATTAATATGCTTTCTGAATTTCAAATACTGAGATTAATAACTTTGTCCAATCACCTGGGGAGTTATAGTACCAAAATCTTCTGCAACTCCACTCTGGTAGCCTGAATCAACTAAATAACGTAAAAAAAACCTCATTTTCTAATGTGAGCTTAATACTTCACCCCTTGTTTCATTGGTGTAAGGTAGGAAATAATCTGGTAAAAAGTTGACACTTTCTATTTCAAATCTCGGGATTCTTTAAATTATTAGGACTGATGTCCCCCCTCCTGTTGTATCTCTTTATCTGCAGTATGGGTAAAAAATCTGCCACTTCTTTACAACTACTTCAAGTCAACGCTGTTGCACACTTAAAAATATTTAAGTGATTACTTGATCACACAAGTAATTACTAAAGTTTATTAAAACACATTTAAGTGTTTTTTGGAAAATTTAATATTTATTGATTAGTTATCAGTAATCTCTCAACAACTATTATGTTTTATTCAATTTCACATCAGTATTAACTGAAAATAATACAAGTAAAAGAATTTGTTTTTATTCAATTGACTCAATGCCTATTTACTACCTCATAACTTTTTCAAAAGACTTAATAAAAATGCTTTAGGATTTATTTTAAGTTAGGATTTTACTCTCAGTTGGAGCTCTATGATCGTAATTTTTACTCCAAATACCGAGGGTACCAAAAAAGGTATACACACTTTCACAGTAAATATCTATTTAATATATTTCAAAGTTGAACTGAAAAACAAAATTAATGTGTAGTATGATGTTCTGTAAACATATGTGACTCACATTACGTTATGCTAGCGTTGCTACAACCAAATGGAGCCAAGATTATCGTTTGAACAACGGAAAGCAATTTTGAAGTGGTATTGGAAAACCGAGAATGCTGTTGAAGTTCAAAGGAAATAGAGACATGTGTACAGAACAAACCGCACGCATTCGAGACAAATTTTAGACTCATGGCGCCGTATACCGTAGAAAATCAGTTACACTGGCAGCACTTCGGGAAGAAATTGAAACGGTATGTGCTGCAATCGCTGAGGACATTTTTGCAAACATTGCTCAATCACTGTTCAACGTACTCACAAGTGTATCGTCGCCGATGGTGGGCATTTTGAGCAACTGTTGTAACTGTAAAAGTCTAAGAT
This sequence comes from Metallyticus violacea, assembly GCA_030762175.1. Taxonomy (NCBI): domain Eukaryota; kingdom Metazoa; phylum Arthropoda; class Insecta; order Mantodea; family Metallyticidae; genus Metallyticus; species Metallyticus violacea. Next base: position 84,642,268 of record CM060839.1, read on the forward strand.
GATTAGTGCTCATCATTTTCTGTTTGTATGAATTCATTTTTGTTATGTTAACACAGTTTTTTCTTTGCTTGAAGTGTGTATACATGTTTTGTCACCCTCTGTGTATTTTAATAATAATAATAATAATAATAATAATAATAATAATAATAATAATAATAATAATTCACTATATATTAACACATATTGCCTAGCAACTTTTTAATTTCAATGCATCTTATACTTTTTCTAATATTTCCAAAAGGAATACAAATAAATGAATTAATGATCATATAATATGTTTGTTAGTTAAAATATACATACATTACAAGAAACAAAATTAAAACTTTAACCATTCTTTAATAACTGCCTAGCAAACTTGAAGCATTTGGTCTATAAGTCCTTGGGGACATTCTTATCCTATAACTTCCATACTTCCTGGATAACTTCCCAGAGATGGTCTAAGCACTTCCTGGATACCGCTATCCACTTTGTTTATGGGTTTGCAGTCCGTACTTTGGAACAGCCAAGTCATAACTTTCAGAACCTTCTGTCTCTTCCTTAAATTGAATATCCATATCGATGTTTACAACTGGTAACTTGCTGTAAGGTGAATGAATGCTTTTTAACGCCTGTTTTTACTACAGAGGCACCATAGGCGGTGGGCACTGATGGTACATGACATGATAAATTGGAAAAGGATTTATTTCTAAGGAAAGAAACGTTCCAGGCCGAAGTTTAGTGTACCTCTCCGGCATTTGTCATTTATGAGGATTGAGGAAAACCTGGAATAAACCTCAGTCAGGGAGGACGGTCCTGGCGGGAATCTACCCCAGACCTCCCGCTCGCGAGTTCGCGCCTTAAGGACCTCTGTCACCCGTGGTGGTGCTGCTGTAAGGGGAAACCTTTTCCATTTGTAGATGAAATCCATACGATACTGCATGAAACTGAAGAATTATTCTGTTTCTGTTGATTTTGATTTATCATTTTTTCAAGTTTGTTCCCAGAAAAACATCCCCAGACCATAATAGACTGTTTAACTGGTGGTAAATCTATCCTCTAAACATTTCTCCTGATACCAAAATTCTCGTATTTGAATATGAAAAGTGCTTAGATCAATCAACGGTTGTCTAACTTATTGAAATTTCTTCTACCTATATGTTAATAGGTTTCAGCAGTAGTTTCCTTACTGCCACATGTTTCTTTAGATCAAGTTTTTAAAGTCTCCTTTTACTGTTGCAATAAATACAGCCTTCTTGTTCATTTCTGTCAGTTTTTCACTAATCTGTGTTGTAGTTTTAAATATATTCCTTTAGCTTGTAATTGTTATGAATTTATCATATCTTTCTGTAGTTTTGAGAGGGTATTCTGGTTGCGATAATCTTGGTAGCTATCAGTATTTTCGAGGGTGATAGTTCGCATTCCTTAGCAACTCGACAACAAACTGATCTGCCAGTAGGTTTATCTAACGATGCGACTTTGATGCACACTAAAGTTGATAGCAGTATCAGTGCATAAGCTACATATGTCCTTTGACCTAGATAATTAAACATACATTTCTAACTTTCTATATTATGTTTCTCTAAGCTAACAAAATGTTAAAATAATAAACTATTTATTTGGAAATTAAACATAATAATGAATGAATAGAAATTAATGAACGACAGTTTAAGGCTCTTTATTTTGCAGCATTTCCAAATTATTTCTCTGTCAAGTACAATTTATATAGGTCAATTTTAACACGGTTAAATGCGTAAACTTTGTAAATTAGGTTTTGTTCTCTCCTTTTCTTTCATGGTATCAACAGTTAGTTGTGCTAAAGTTTTATGTTTAGCTGCGACAAAGGAAAGAATAAACATCTCCATTAAATTGATACATGGTTTCTACTTTATGAAGCGCTAACCTTTTGTTTATTTTTTGTTAGGGAATGTATTGTAAGTTTTACGGCCTCCGTTACTCAGCCGGTTAGGGAGGTTGTTCGAAACCAACTAAACATGTGGAGGGTGCATGTTGGATCTCTGCATGGTTGTTACTGTTCTTTCCAAATAATCTAAAGTTCTAGTGTCTGGGTTAATGTTAGTATAAAAAATTATTGCTGTCAATATCCTTATATTCCTTAATATGTTTCGTATATATACAAGAGTTCCGATTAAATAGAGTGAATAAGATGTAAAAATTAAAAAAATAATCCAATATTCCATTAAAAACTATAACAATAATTATATATTTGTATTAAAATTATTTATATTGCCTCTCTCTCATGAATTAAGAATTATTATATTTTAATTATTTTAGCAGGAATAACTAAAAGAGCACATATTCGTTATTCAGCATATCCTCGTGTAACATAAAACAGTACCTAGACCCACCGCCTCTGAAATATATATTGTTGTAAGCTTATTCATCAAATGTTATTCATTTTAATTAGTAATGTAGATATTATGAAATGTAACTTTAATATGCTATTTGAATATCGTCAAAAGCGAAAGTTATCTGGTGTAACTGTCTACGGTAGCCCAACCAGAAACGGGGCAGAGGCAATAAACCGCTATTAAAAGAAAAGGGTAGAAATAAAATAAAATAAAATCTGCAATTATCCGTCCCGGCACCTTGTTACATATCCAAATTTTATCATTTATTAATCAATTAATTACCACTGTACATAATAATTTTGCAGATCAAGTGCTACGCCACTTCCGTTTGCGAGGATAAATAAAGTCCAGGCTTTCGAATACGTTAGGGGAATGAACATGCTAGCCGTTTGTACTAAATCAACCACTAAATGTTTTATACTTTCAAAAGTAGCGGAAGGCATACATTGGCAGGTGAATTTGAACCAGGCAATATTAGATCATTTTTAAAGCAAGGCGCGAGACATGCGCCTACTTATGTGACCCCGTTGGTTTCGTCAAGCCAACATTTAGTTAATTTGAATCAACTCCGCTGGGGCACTCAGTTCAGATAGTCAGACGGTCAGATACTCATTCGTTAGAGCATGAGATTTGCTCTGGAAATAAGCTCTACAACCGACGCGGGTACTACAATAAGCTTTGTTTCGGACGCGGTTCCCAGTTCGTCTCTTTGGAAGTCGAGGCAGCGAAATTTATACTCGATTTAATTCAGTTCTACGGTACGCAGAACACTGCAGGACGCGAAGATCTTGTGAAGTGTGAATGAGTTTACTATACATATTCCGATTTACTCATCGCGTGATTATTAACACAGTTGATATCCTCTCCCAGTTCTGTTGAGCACGAGTCACAAAATAACAACAAAACCCAGAGATATTGTCATGAAGTGTGGGCAACAACACCAAATCTATCGATAGTCAACTAACGATATGCCGCTACAAAACAGGCGATCAGCAAATAAATCACTTCATAATTCGCGTACAACCTGTCACCACCACCGCTTCAAACACAAGCCATAACAATATGCACTATTAAAGGACATATTTCTAAAAATATATTACATAAAAGTCGATCATAGAATTTCAGCATTTACTGTTATAAGTCACATGCATTTTCAATTGTTTAGCATGCCATCTAACTGCCAAGGTTATCAAGAAAACTCGGAAAAAAAGGAAAAAAAAAACGGTGTTCAAGCCTGCGCTCTGCTTCCTGGTCAAATGAATCATTGATATAACTTATTTTAACTAAAAATATATATGATCGTTTCATGTTCATTAGAGCAATAATAGTAATCACTAACAGAAATATAAAACAAGTTTCATGTTTTAAAAAAATTGACTTCAATAATCGTATAGGAAAACTGAGACGAGGCGAAGTGAAAACTTTTCCAGCATTGCTAGCATGATAGGGAATTTATTTTTCTAAAACACGTCAATATAGAAGAAACACTAAATTATGGATGTTTTCTGATGCAAATAACTGGATAAAACATATATAAAGAATGCCCGGAAATGGGCTCATGATTTTTTTCTAATTATATACCGAAAGATACACGCTTCATATAAAAACCTCATAAAATATGGAGAAGAATCAGCTAAATTCATTAAGAGAGGAATCGTCCTGATGGTCTAGTGGTACCCATGCTTGCCTAGTGAACCCAAGGTTAGGATCGATGGATTGTTTTAAGGCGTAAACATCCAAAATATGACTTCCTTTGGAAGGGAAGTAAAGCCATTGGTCCCTTGTCATAGATTTACGGCAGGTAAAAAAACCTCAAGCCTGAAAAAAGAGGCCTCTGAGCAAATTTTATCGCCGTTTCTCCCCTGAAATGAATCGGATGCTAACGAGAGTGGCTGCGATTAAAATCTACCAGATCTTTCCTCTGTGAATGAGGATTTTTTTTCAGCATTTCCTCGGTCTACATTAATGGCAAATGCCAACGAGGCCTATAACGTTTCTTTCCAAAAAATATATTTCCCATTCTTTCTTTTCACTTTATGTATCGTCAAGTGTTCATCACTATAATGTCGCAGTAGTAAAAAAAAATTGACGTTGAACGCCTTTAAAAATTAATAAGAAGGCGGAGGAGGAAAAAAAAAAAAAAAAAGAACCACAAAAATACTATTTGTCAAGTGCAGCATCTCCAAAAGCAGATCGTAACCAAAGGTCAGTATTGAAAGATTTAATATTATCAGCGTTTGAAAGACGTTTTCGGCAGAAAAATTCCAGAATAATGATCTTGGCATTAAATTTTAGTTTAAACAATAAACATTTGAGATTACTATTAAAAAGAAGGCGGAAAATAATATGATGTTAGGAATGAAAGTCTCCTTGGATAAAAAACAACTGCACATTTAAGGCTATAACAACAGAAACGAAACAAATGAAAGCAGGGGAAAGAGATTGTCGTTTATTTGTTTTTGACAATGTGCTATTTAATATCACTCCAATTCGATTCTCATTTGTCATTTTAGTTCCAATGAGCTTGTTTATTGGCATGGCGTAAACAATATATTAATGTGGAATGTGGACACTACGTTTTAAGATAATGATTGTTACGGCTCACAAGCATTATTCATAGTAACAAGAGGTTATTTATAGTACAGTCTTTATAGAAGTTCCCAATCTTACTTGTAAACTCGCTATACCCGCATTTCTAAATTCTTTTTAGCAGCTGCCAAGGGCAATTCTCGACCTGGTGCCTCATTGAACTATGCTGCAGTCTGTAATATCTTCCCCTAATACACTTTTAAAAATCTATTACAGAAGCCGGGGGGTAATCTATTGAAAGCAGCTAGATTCAATCTCTAGTTGGAACAATTTGCCTGCATGAGATTTTTTCATCCTTTTTATTCCTTGTTTGCTCTGTCTAGAAATGAAAATGCCAAGTATTGTTACACAGTGAGTTTATTTGAAATTATCTGAGTTGCGAGCTGCCTCAACGCAGCTGCTAACTGCTTATTGCAGCCGCTGTAACCGGAAAAAGGAAGATAGAGTCGCCGCGCATATTACTAGTATTTCAATGTAAGTATTTGTGTTTTTACTGAAGGCACAAAAAGATACATTAATTGAAACTTATAATAATAACCACTAATCTGTGCTGTAAGAGAGGCTGAAAATGATGCCCCTCGGCGGCAATGCATTGTCGGCATTTGCATAGGAAATTCATGCAACTTTTTTTCCGTAAGAACTCGACGGTTCGAACACATTTCTTTTCATTGAGACATCTTGTCTCTTTTAAATTTTTAACAGGTTGTTAAACTGTTTCTGTACTTGGAACACAATTGGCAGGACATTTTCTTGCGAATCGCCTTACCACTTCTCTGCAAGAATCCGTTTTCACATACTTACATACATAAAATGCCCGTTCTTCAACAGTATTTATGTAGCGCCTAAGGAATAACAAATAACGGATAGTTTACGTAAAGAAAGCATCGAGCAACACACGAACTACTTGCTGACAACTACATGCTGATGCCTGCATATGTAGTATATAGCCTTGACAACTGACTTTTCTCAGGATTCATTTGCAACTTCTTTAATATATTTTATATATTGTCTGGAAGACCTAAATGGTTGGAAGTAAATATAAATTACTTAATATGGACATTGCTGTATCTTTACGCTGGGTTGCAGAAGAAATGCCGCTACGATATATTATTTTATTGAGGACGTAAGCAAACATGGCGAGGTGTAAAGCTTTAATTCTTAGTTCTGAATCATATTCCTAGGATGCGTCTGATGTATAAGGCATGATGTTTTCCAAATGTTATAGTTTATATAGTGTATTGAAAACATACACGAAAAAGCTGCATCCTATATGATAACAGAGTAATAACAGGATTAATATGCAAGGCCTTCTGTATATCATGTGTCATTTGTTTCCCCATAACATTTCAAATCGATAATGACTCCTCCTTGGGATAGTACCATTTTGTTTTAAATGAAGGCTGCTGTTAAGAAACAAGTGAATGCGCAAACTTTGTTTACAAGCAGTTTAATTCCTTTGTTTTATTGCGACCAATTTCGGTGAAATCCGTCCACTTTACAGATGATTTAAAAACAAAAGAAAGTGCGTGCGTGTGAAAAACGGTCGTTATACGTTAGAAATAAACACACACAGTATTAGAAAGCCTTTACAGAGATGGAACTTTATGTACCAAGAAGAGAATGGGTGGTGAAGGACGAGAGCGGAACTTGCCTACCCCACTTGGAGGGGGAGGAATGTGGCAGTTGCCAGGCTGCCAGCATCTGCAAATCACTGTCTACGCAACACCTGCATGGCACGGGCCCGAACAGAGGCACGCGCCCGCCTCCCTCTCACCGATCGCTATTGAACAGTTCCAAACCAGCTGTCATTTCAGGTACAGCATCCGCTACGGTAGCAGGATAATTGCGACTGCTACATAACCTCCACGGATATCCGAAATCTCGCTAAAGCCTTCTAGGATTAACTACCTCAACTGTGAGAATATTTATGTAATACTGCACACAAGGCATATTGTTAAAACATTACAAATATAGTAGACTGCAGGTCGTTAAAATTGCAACACATTGTTAATAAGAGTTATGCGGAAATGTCTGTCTTCTCGTTGGACCGTTTGACGGAACCGTTGGGATCCTTCACGACTGTGCGTTTGTTTTACTTCGATCCACGGGTTTCAAATTCGTTTCGCTCTGGACTCATTTGTTCATGAGTATGCCACAATTCTCCCTTGATCAAATTCAGGCATCTGTTAATATCGTTGTCGCATTTTCGACCAGTCATACGGATGTTGAATTTTAATGGCCAGCAGTTTACCTATATATAAAGTATACTTCAAATCTCCAGCTGGTACGTCGTGTTAAGAAACGTGCAAAATGGTACACACGAAACGATTTTTTTTTAAAATGAATTTACGGAAACAGGTTTTGCGATAATGAATACTCAAAATATTCTTTTTTCAGCAGGTTCTTAAAAATATAATAATTCTACTACTGTATATATTTATATTCCTGGTATCCTACATGTGCATGCAAATTGAAGATGTTTCAAATGTTGTAACTTTTGGCTTATTTGATCACCTAATGAGATGTACTGAGCAATAGAAATTATAAATTATTATTATTATTATTATTATTATTATTGTTGTTGTTGTTGTTGTTGTTGTGTTTTAAATTCTTTTATATTCCATATAGATTAAAAGTCAAAGGGAAGGTAAATGAAACAAAATGAATCTTAATAGCATGACCAAATTCGTCAAAATGAGCAACAACTGCAGCTAAAAGGGAGAAAATGAAGTACAAGTAAAGTAAAACTTTAAAGCAAATACGTATGAATTAATCAATGCTGTAAAAAGAAAGTACTAACTTTTAAAACCCTGCAAAACAATGACATTGTATGACTTCTGGAGTGGTGGAGTAGAAGAAACATGTGTAATATTTTTCTATTATTGCCCAAAAAGTCACATGCACAGAATATAAAGTATGAAGACTCATAACATACACAAAAAGTTGCGATCTGGTTATCTGATGGGCCTGTCACAATGATTTACGTAAACGTTAACTTTACCATTACACGATAACATAAAAGCAAGCTCTAAACTTGAAATAGTATGAAATATTTGACGAGAAGTTGATTATTTTATATCAGTAAAACCCTTGTCTATACGACAAGAAGTATAAAAAGATGTTACATATGAAAACATTTGGACAGGAGATGAATTCTGAAAGTAGGTATAAATGAAATGAGAGGATATAGAAGTCTCCCTGTGGATTCTTTTCAGTTTCAAGGGATTACCCCATTATCGTTTCTTTAATTTTATTTATTTAAAATCATATAATAAAGTAAGTTTAATTAGTAGAAACATAAACTGAACAGCGACATCGTTGTGTAATTCTCCATTTTTATGTACTACTAAAGTTTAGTTTATTTGTTTTCCATGCATGTTAATTTTTATGAGTTCAGTGTAAGTGGGTCATTTTTCTAAATGAACAGAGCAACTTTGGGTACTGTTTAATATGGAAAAACGTGTAGGATATATAAATGAATAGGAAAATTCTCCAAGTCTGCCTCAGTGTTTTCAAATATTCAATATGATAACCGCGTGTCTAGGCAATTGTCATATGTGGACATCGATGGTTTTTAAACAAATATGCAAAGTTGTCCATTCATTTAGAACTAAAACTCTGTACATAAAAGTGAAACTGACACACAATCGAACGCTTTTACAACGGACGTATTGCTGCCCAAATATCGTTACTTTCAGTGGTTTAAAAATGGCACAGGCTGTGTTGAGTCAATCCAAGAAGGAAAAGGACACCGCGCAGGTTAAAGTGGGGTAAACACTTGGTCCCTCAGGTAAAGACAGGTGCAAAGTGGAGAAAAGTTTAGCCATGCAGGAAAAATCAAGAAAGTGCAAAGGGGATCGTCTTTTCTGTTGCAAAGCATGCGCTCGGGGCATTGTTCGCCAGATCCCTGGAGGCCTGCAAGAGCAGCCAAGCACAATGAAGACGCGAAGGGTGCTGCAAGTTCTTGAGCTTGCCCCGCAGGTACAAGCCGCAACTTATTCTTCTAGCACAGGTTTACGTGTACCAAACCATCCTTATCAGCCGCACCTAAATCCTATATCCTGTTTTGGGTGCTTCCAACACGGCTACCGTTAATCAGAATGTAAGAACCTCAGGAGGCGGAAACGTGCCGTTGTAAAAGAATTCAAAGCAATGCTTTAAACTATTAAACTAGGACTCTTTATTGCGTCAGTCCAAAATTAACCCTATTTTTAAAGAAAATTTTATTTGTCTTACTAATGGTCATGTCATTGACAAAATCAATTTTTTTAACCTTGATGCATTTGTCTTTAGTATTTGTAGGACATATCAAGACATTTTTTTCCAAGGAGATTGTGTGATGCAACTTTCTAGAGCAGACTTGTTGTGGATATGCCATAAAATGGATAACGTTGAATACATACAGTGACAGAGATCTTTTCCAAAATAAGATTTGACGCCATAGGAAACTTACAAAAATATTATATAAAAGTTTATGGTCTCTTTTCATAATTTACAATCATTAAAAAATAGGCTGCTGAATTTAAACGTAGCAATGGGGTCATCCAAAAAGTGCAACAATTCATTGAACAAATACATGAAATAATATCAGATTACTAGCAGGTAAGTGTGTGAAATTGCTGAGGCTATACGCATTTTACATTTAGGGATTTCACATGAAAAAGCTTTGGATAAGTGGATCCCGCGTATGGTAACAGCAGATCAAAAAGACAATACCACCACAGTGTTTGAAGCGTTTTAACTAAGCGGTAGCTTAGTAACCGAGAAATGAAATAACGCGTGAGCGGACAAGTTTTTAACTGCAGTACGGTATTTTTATCTAACACTTCCATAATTCACAAAAGAAAAATGTTTAACTGTCCGGCACTGTGCGAAGTTACAGTTGCCTAAGAGTACGTATTGAATTACTGGATATGTTGACTAAACTGTAAATGATTTCTCTCATTGTTGTCAGAAAGTGTCAGCTGTCGCTTGTTATTGAAGCTGCAATTGCCGTTTTTACACATTTCTTCGCATTTTAAGGCACGAATTTACTTTTTACTTTTTATTATACTTGTATAAAACAGTATGATATCACTGTATGCTCAATGGTTTGTACTGATATTGTGTTTATGTTGTAGCAAGGCAATATTCTTATTGTGTACAAACATGCGATGTGATTGTATTTTGTGCTGTTAATCAGGAAAGGGACGTCCAAGGTGTCATTGTTAACGTTTCATAATTTGACACCGATACCAAATTCATTAGCTAGGTTAATTCACTATTCTCAAATCTTTCTATAATTTCACTGTCGTTTCCATTTACAAAACTTAGCATTTTATTTTAATTTATAGAGAAAATATCTTGTGGCGAAATTTCACAACAAAATGAAAAACTGGTTTACAAACTTCAAGGTTACTGTACTGTAAATGAACAAGAGTTAATTGAAGGGATAGGTGTATATCCTTTATGGAGTTCTAGCCGTTGACGGTAATTTGCGAAAAAGTTAATGATTTGGAAGACCTGCGGATAATCGGATGATCGATTGATCGAGAAGCGAATAATCGAAGTTCTACGGTACCTTTTTTTTTTTTTTTTTTTTTGATTGATTTATTTATGGACGCTCTTGAACATCTCAGGTCATCAGCGTCCCATTCAACTCAGGGCGTGAAACGGCCGACAAATTTTGCTCAGAGGCCTCTCTTTCAGGCTTGAGGTTCTTTATCGTGCCGTAAATGTACGACACGGGACCCACGGCTTTACTTCCCTTCCGAAGGAAGCCATACTTAGGATTTTTACGCCCGAAAAAATCCATCGATCCTGCCGGGTTCGAACCCGCGATCTTGGGTTTAGGAGGCCAGTATGGTAACCACTACACCACCAGGACCGACTCTACGGTACCTGAGAATATCATTTCGTTATATATTTAATTCTAATGACCATTAAACCAATAAAATGACATCTTTTTTAGTTCAAGACATTTCCAAAGGTTTATGTGATTTTAAATTATAAATCACCTAAAAATAATTAATTCTAATTGTTTATACAATACAACAATAACTTTTAAGACTAAAACTAGTGAAGATTTTAATTTTAACCTTAAATTCCCTAAGAAACGTGTTGTATGTATTGCAGGTGTTTGTATGTCAGATGAACACTACACACAATGCACGATTCAAGACCACTGCCCTTTAGACAACGGCCTAACACATTAAAACTCACTCACGCCTGAGGCAGGACACGATATCGAGACCCTTGGCTCACCAACTGTTTGCCTTAACGAGCATAGGCGCCGGTCTGGCTTAGCTAATAATGTAACAAAATTTGTGGCCACACGTTTAAACCCAGGCCCATGGTACAAAGAGGAGGCCATCTGAGTACGACCCGGCGAGGCAGGTCGGAGCCCTAGGAAGTCGAAGCCAGGTCTTTAGCGTGATCCTTAGGAACATTACCGCTCTCAGATCGGAAGCGATAAAGCTGAAAATGTCGCCGCATGGCCAACGTGCATGCTGAAATCGTGTTGAGAATCACCTCCTCCTTACAGAAGCCAAACAGGCATGATCTTCATGCACTTACATACAAATTAATAACGCGTTACGGTTGAAGTCCCATTTGCCCATGAGGGGGCATGGTACAGCTCTGCGTGACGGCGCATTGCCCCACCCGCTCCCAGCGACTGCCCTGCATTCATTCAAGACGTGCAGGTTGGAAAAGTATGCGAAAAGTATTAACTGACATTTAAAAGTTAATTGCTTTAGGCTTCAGATTTATTACGCGCACTGTAGACCATTTTCAAGCCTCACGCTTGAATTTGGCGTTAATTATCTAGACGACAAAGACATTAAAAATGAGAGTGGCATGGAAAACGGAGCATATATATCTGCAGTATATATATACTGCAGATATCTGCAGTAAAGTTATTTGAGTTATGTACAGCGCGGCTGCGTTCGAGGGAACTTCATGCGCAGGTAGCAGCATGTAGTTAGTTTGAGGGAGGCTTTTTCAGCGTGAGGTTGTGCGTTCATGTGTTACTCGATTATGTGAAAATTGCGTGCTATGTGTTCTTTCTTAGTTATGCCACTACATAAATATAGTTTTAAAAGATTTTTATTGTACCGTTCTTTCGCTTATCCTGTTTTCCGTGATCAATATATGAGATTGCCTTTCTTCTTATCTCTCACTCTCCTTATCCCTATGCTAGTATTATGTAGGCATAGACTTAATCTCAGCTTGATTGTCTATTGGTTGCAACGCATCGTATAACAACAGTATTATAGCTGTGCAAAGTAGTCAGTTCACCAGACACTCTTTCTCTTATGTGAAGATGCAACTGAAAATCTCCATGGGCTGGATAATTTTTCGACCTTAATTAAAAATTATGGCTGTGGGTATTTTTAACTAAGTATACCCAGTGACCCAGGTATTATGTGTTAGCGAAAATTTTAATTGTGAAACTTTTGTTCATTTGTATGTTTGGATCAAAGAACATTTTTAAAAACTTTTATTTAGAAAATGCATCGGGGAGCCAGGATCTCGGGCGGTGAATTTAGATTTGATAAATGTTATTAAAATTGCATAATGTTTTGCCAGCATCTGCGGTTAAATTCACAACAATAAAATTTTTGAATATTATATAACATTTTTACTTATAAAACCCTAGCTGTTTAATATTTCAAGAAAAAATTAAGATAATTATAGACAAACAACAACACATTTAATTTCAAACAAATAACTAACATGAGTAAAACCCCGAACGGAACCTTTCCAGAGAAATTTGTCCAATTTATCGATTGAACCCAGATGGGGTCTCTGACATATTACCAGTTAGAGCACCACGACGCCGATGAAGCAGTTCTTCGAGTTGTTCTAGCCCTACAGAAGGCCGCTTCCATTCCAGACGACCTTTGCAAAATGCAAGCAACCGTCACACCGCGCCAGCCAACCTCGACCTAGCACTTTCGACTCTGCAAATGAATCAACGGAATGTAAGCATTGGGAGAACAAAAGATTCGTGGGATGTAAATGTCCATACGAGCATTTGCCTAAGTAACCAGGGAATACGACGAAAAACCCAAAAATCAGAATGGCCGACCCAACGAGAATTGAGCCCCATTCTCAAGCCTGAGCTACCACGCTCGGTTAACCAGTTTGTTTGATAGGACTCAAAATTTCAACGAGTCCTCCGGGTCCCAATCGTATCAAATAAAAGAGTGGAGTCGGCTATGGCTGAAATCGTTGTAGGGTGCAGTGAAACACAGTCAGGAAAAGTATTGTAATTTGGGGTGTCCCCAGCATCAGAAAAGTTGGGGTAATCGTGAAAGAGTACCAAAATTCGGAAGTAGACTTGAGAGAGGAAACCAGCAGACTACAGACCTGCAGCTGGAAGATTTTACAGATAAGATACACAACTCCCATCTAATCCTATTAACATTGATTTCAATTATCCGCTATCTGCCTGTATTTAAATATAAGTACTGAAAATCACTTTTTTTCCTAAACCCTTCCACATAGTTTAATGACATTTTCCACATGACTTCAGAGCATATAGAGAACGGAATTGTGTTTTGTTTCTGTTATATTTCAGAAAATAAGCTAAATATTTTGATTGTATGTTTGGAAAATTTAAAAAATTAAGTTTCTTTATTTTAATTAAAAATTTAATTTACATCTGAACCATTAAATCTTTACCAAATTCAATTTACAATTCCATGGAATGAACTTTTGCCAACATATTAAGCTTGAAAAACGTGCATCAAATTTCATTTTGAGCAAGTGATTTATTATTTTTAAATTTAATTATTTACAATTTTATGTAGATTAAATAAAAATTGGCACACGTATATAACAACAGATGTTTTACGTGGTACAGAATTACTCACATCTGATTATAAATTTAAAAGATAAAAATTCAGCAGTGCTTTAGAAAATTTAGTAGCGCATACAATAAACACTGTCTTCTCACGTGACAATTGCGAGCTTTGATATGTAATAACTTCTGTTTACATGCTACATTTCGTAATCTTGCTCAAATTGTTATTCAGTTGTTTATTTATGTTTTCAAATAATATTTACGAACAACTCTTGATTTCGAAGGAATGAACTAGGGGGGTTTACATCAAATCTTAGTGACCGAAGGCTCAGGACATCTGCTTGTCAAAATCGTAAATTTAAGACGCAATTGAAGTCAGCGCCGTGAGAAGCTGGATAATTTGTAATGAAGTTTCCCACGGGCGTTAATGGGAGCTCGATGACAAAAGGAATTAACCATACACAAACGCTGGGCGTAGAGTGACCGAGACCTTGTTTGTTGTGAGAAGTGAGTGGAGCATGACAGTTGAAGACGGCGTGCCCTTCCTGTCTCATTAGTGCGACAGACTTCCTGGTGAATCATCCCTTCTGTCAATAAACACACAATTAAAAGCACTCCAAATGCACAGAGCATTCCTTCCGCTAATGTCGTAAGAAACATTCCTCCAGTTAAAGTAAGAATCCACCTCTCAAGTTGCCACGGCAACAACTTTAATCACTAAAAGGGGGCACATACAGAATATACCTTTTATATATAAAAATCAAAATATTTTTATGTGTTTTTCTCCGTTTTTTTTTACTATCTATTAAAATGCATTTTTATGTGTTTAATGTCTAAGACCTGCTGTTTATCATTAAATAAAAAGTATTCGCATATATTATGAAATTTTGAAAGTATTAATTTTCAAAATATCCATTGCTAGATTTCATCAAAAGGCATTTATAGAGTTATTTCCAGAAATATTTTCTATATAATGTAGGGAAAAGTGTTTGAATTTGCATTTTAAACAAAATTTCCCATTATAATTAAACTTGTTTACATTTAACATAAGATAAAAATAAACGTTGACTGATCATTATCATTATTATCATTAATAAAAATGTCTATGCAAAGTTTTGGTGCAGACTTTTGAGAAAATAAATGCAAATTGTCGTAATGACAGTTGCAATCCTAATGTGCAGTTTTCACTTTTCTGTTCAGTAGCATTTTGGCTGTACTAAATATTTTTAAATGCATTTTTTGCAGCTCTCTTTTACCTATGTAAAAAACAATTGAACACTGTTGGTTGAAAATCAATTTTGTTTTGAAAGTTTTGTGTTATTAATTTCATCTTTAATTATTTTGTATAGAGAAGATTATGTAAGAGGGGAGAGGTATATAATTCGTTTTATTATTTTTTTTAGTTCTTTTTGTTTTATCAATAGTTATATTAATTGTTAGACCAAATATTATTAGAACTTTACTTTACGACGAGGAATAATTTTATTTATTGTTTCAGAAATCCTCTTCTTCATTTAATTTTTTGAACTTTTTTCATAGAAGCTTTACTCCTACAATTGGATTAGGATTGAGTTGACTCCCTATAGGAATTAAACTTTTTTTCAGTTTTATTTATTTCTATCCTTAATATGACTGTTCTTTTAGATTGTTTTATGTCTTCTCATCACTTACAATTTCACTATAATTTTTTTCATTATTGCTCTCTCTTACCCATGTTTGTAATTTACTAAATACGAAGCCTGTTCAATAAAAAAAAGACCACCCGTTTTTTCCTCCAATGTATTATTTCTAGCGCTAAAATTTAACTTTACAATATTTTGTTAGCACAATGTGTAATGTATACATGCTACTAGTTCCTACCTGTGAGATGTGTGTGCAAGTTGAGACATGTTCAGTTCCCCCTACTGCAAAATGGAGGTGTAACCGACGAACAATAAGTTGCTCTGAAACTGCTTTCGTCTCAACAAATTTTCAGCTGATCTATGGTTTAAAGTGCGTTCAGGGCTCCAGTTTGTGTTCTAAGGGCAGAAAACATGAATACTTTAGCTGTCATTGTGAGAGGGAATAAAAGAACACCATCAGAAATTCTGAAAATTTCATTGGGTGCCACCCACACGTGAGTAATTAAAAAGTTGCACCAGAGACGTGTTTGGGTTCCATGACAGCTGATTCCCGATGTTCATTAATCACAGCTGATGAAACTTGGCTCCACCATTTTGATCTTGAGAGCTAACAGCAAAGCTCTGTGTGCACATCTTCATCATCGCTAACCCCAAAGAACGCTTTAGCGTTGCTTCTCCTGGGAAATGTTCACTTCCTTGTTCGATATTTAAGGAATGTCGTGTGCTACTGTGACTGGGCAACACTACCAAGATGTCCTAAAAATTCTACAAGGCCATATCGCATGCACAAGTCCCCATTTACATGCAGCAAGCTATGCTGCACCACGATAATGCACGACCACGCATTGCAAATGTTGTTGCTGAATATTTTACGAAAATCAATATGAAGAGTGTCTCTCGCTCTCCCTAAACTCAACGTTTAGCCATTTTTATGACTCTTTCCATTACCCCAAATGAAGAAACAATTTTATGTGAAGTATTTTGCAGCAGTGAAGACTGCGGAGGGAAAATTAAAACAACCTATCAAAAATAGTTCCCAGCATGCCTTTGAAACGTTGGGACAAATGCATTCCATCCAAGAGGGACACTTTTTTTATATTGATTTATTTATGGACGCTTTTTAACAGCTCAGGTCATCAGCGTCCCATTCAACTCAGGCGTGAAACGGCCGACAAATTTTGCTCAGAGGCCTCTCTTTCAGGCTTGAGGTTCTTTTTCGTGCCGTAAATGTACGACACGGACCCACGGCTTTACTTCCCTTCCGAAGGAAACCATACTTAGGATTTTTACGCCCGAAAAAAATCCATCGCTCCTGGCTGGGTTTGAACCCGCGATCTTGGGTTTAGAAGGCAAGCATGGTAACCACTACACCACCAGGACCGACAAGAGGGACACTTTGAGGATAAATAAATGTATGCGTGTAAAATTATATTGCTATCAGGTTCGCCAATCTGCTAAAATGAAACAAATTCAGCAACAGCAGTAAATTTAAAGAAATGATTATGGATAACTTAAAACACCCTCAAATAGAAAATAAGACGCATCATTGAGGTTGATTTAAAGGTCCAAAGTGATCGCACGCTCTGAAATATCTTAAGGGATACCTTAACTCAGTCAATTTTGTAGATATTGAAAAAAAAAATCTTTTCAATACAGAAAAGGGTTATTGACCCTTATGGAACATGAATAGTCGCGTAAAAATTTTAGAATTATAAGTAACTTTTTGTTTATGCGATAATGGTTTGATAAATAATTTAGTTCGCATACTAATAGACAGCAACAGTAAAATCCGTGTCTGTTATCATGAAACTTACTTATTATGTATCAATATTCTATGATCACAATTGGTGGTGTGATTCAATTTCTCCTCGCCCCCCCCCCTTTTTCTGAAAAGGAGCAGCAAAGGAAATTCATGAGAGATTTGTTCACATTGAATGACGGATTATTCTCCTATGAAACAGATCGACTTTGGGTAAATGAGTGCAAACGTGGCACAACAAAAATCTAAGATGCACCACGTCCTGGCGTTCCAAAATTAGCTGTGAGATTAGAAATTTTCCATAAAGTCCATGATATGTTTTGGCTGACAAACGAGTGAAAGGAGCTATTTAGCAGAGATCACGGGCATCTCAACAAAATGGTTTCATTTTTTTTTTCTTTTTTTTGCATAATAAATTACACAAGAAAACACCTTGCAGGGGGGCCGTGTCTGCTCTCTCCGGAGCAAAGCGAAATCACATACAAACATTGGTACTGTGTGAAATTGTTTAACAAGAATGCAACCGATTTTAAGGCGTTTTGTTAATATTAACAAAGCGTGTATTCATTACTTTATACCGAAAACGAAACAGCAGCATAAACAGTGTACCACAAGAGGATAACAGGCTTTGAAGAGAAATGCGTTCCATTTAATGGAAAGGTGACATCAGTTTTATGGGAAGCCAAAGGGATTCTCTTGAATGTCTATTGGCGAAATAGGAAACCATTCCTGGGGAGTAATATGCATCATTTTTGGAGGGAACTGAAGAAATCGAAACAGATGACATCTGTTCGATAGTCATTTGAGAAATATAGCGTTGAACGTGACTGACAACAATGGTATTACGAAATAATATTCAGTTTGTTTTTAAAATTAAATTAATTTCGACAATACTGTTAACAACGTTTCAATAACAGTATTAAAAAATTAAATGCAATAATTTGTCTTTGAAATTCATCAAGATACACATTGCTGTTAATGTTTAAAAAATGTTTTTTTCATAAATATTATTAAATGTAATTTAACAATTTAATTACATTTAAAATTAATTTAAAATATATTAAACAATATTTTTTTTATACATTTCAACGTTCTTATTAGTCATTTTTAGGTTTCATTAAGATTCAACTATGTGGCTACCATGTTAAAGAAACTGATAATTGTGTTAAAATATTACAGTTAGCCAGCAGAGAACGTCTTAATTTAAAACCTAAGAGTCCGGGTCCTAGTCCTCAGTAACTCGCGTTTGCGTCCGCTAACATTGGTTCGCAAAACAAAGGGGAAAATAAAATCAACGTGGGGAAAAAAATACGGTCTGTTGCTCGTGTTATTTCTTTGGCATATTCTATCGGCACAGCTCACATAAAGGGCAGATATTAGCGCCGACGGTTTTAGGCATAAAAACATGTCCAAGTACATTTACATAAAAACAGGAGCAGGTAGAAAATTGACGACTGGAGTCAGGTAGATAGGTTTGGCAAAATAATCACGAAAACAGGTCAGGCTTGCTTGGTATGCTGCAATGTTGTCCTTGTATTACTCATCGTAAAAACCAATCTCTTGTTTACACTCAAAGGAGCAAGTATTAAGTGCTTTATGATGACCTGTTGACTCATTTCCATTGCAGTTGCATAGTCTGCCTTTCGTTGTCCACATTCATACTTTCCCTTATTCCCTTTCTTTCATATTAGGACTACAACGTAAAAATAACAAAAGTTTCCAAGTTCATAATTTTTTCTACACATTCTCTGTCGCACTACTATCACCATCATTACTACTACTACTAGTATTACTTCTACTACTACTACTACTACTAGTATTACTTCTACTACTACTACTACTACTACTACTAGTATTACTTCTACTACTACTACTACTACTACTACTACTAGTATTACTTCTACTACTACTACTACTACTACTACTACTAGTATTACTTCTACTACTACTACTACTACTACTACTACTACTACTACTACTACTACTACTAGTATTACTTCTACTACTACTACTACTACTACTACTAGTATTACTTCTACTACTACTACTACTACTACTACTACTACTACTACTACTACTACTACTACTACTAGTATTACTTCTACTACTACTACTACTACTACTACTACTACTACTACTACTACTACTGCAACCAGTACTACTACTACTACTACTACTACTACTACTACTACTACTACTACTACTAGTATTACTTCTACTACTACTACTACTACTACTACTAGTATTACTTCTACTACTACTACTACTGCAACCAGTACTACTACTACTACTACTACTACTACTACTACTACTACTAGTATTACTTCTACTACTACTACTACTACTACTACTACTAGTATTACTTCTACTACTACTACTACTACTAGTATTACTTCTACTACTACTACTACTGCAACCAGTACTACTACTACTACTACTACTACTACTACTACTACTACTACTACCACCACCACTATCCCCATTACTGCTCTACTACTAGTACTACTACTACTATTACTATTACTACTACTATTACTACTACTATTACTATTACTACTACTATTACTATTACTACTACTATTACTACTATTACTACTACTATTACTACTACTACTATTACTACTACTATTACTATTACTACTACTATTACTACTACTATTACTATTACTACTATTACTACTACTATTACTACTCTACTACTACTGTTACTACTACTACTACTACTACTACTATTACTACTACTAGTATTACTTCTACTACTACTACTACTACTAGTATTACTTCTACTACTACTACTACTACTACTAGTATTACTTCTACTACTACTACTACTAGTATTACTTCTACTACTACTACTACTGCAACCAGTACTACTACTACTACTACTACTACTACTACTACTACTACTACTACTACTACTACTACCACCACCACTATCCCCATTACTGCTCTACTACTAGTACTACTACTACTATTACTATTACTACTACTATTACTACTACTAGTATTACTTCTACTACTACTACTGCAACCAGTACTACTACTACTACCACCACCACTATCCCCATTACTGCTCTACTACTAGTACTACTACTACTATTACTATTACTACTACTATTACTATTACTACTACTATTACTATTACTACTACTATTACTATTACTATTACTACTATTACTACTATTACTACTACTATTACTACTACTACTATTACTACTACTATTACTATTACTACTACTATTACTACTACTATTACTATTACTACTATTACTACTACTATTACTACTCTACTACTACTGTTACTACTACTACTACTACTACTACTACTACTACTACTATTACTACTACTATTACTATTGCTACTACTTCTATTACTACTTCCAGTACTATTACTATCAATGCAATTAACAATTATTTTGCATCATTATTACATTATTAGCACTAATAGTGTTATTACCGCTAGTACTAACTACTACCACCAGCTCCACCACCACTACTGATAGTACTAATTCTGCTACTATTATTACTACCACCAGCATTAATAATTGTTTTGTATCACTATTACTGTTATTAGCGCTAATACTTTATTACCACTACCACTACTACTGCCGCTACCTACCCCACTACTTATATTACTACTTCTACTACTTTGGAAAATATTACTACCAACTACTTTGTTTTGGATGCTGATATTATTACTTCCTTTTTTTCTAGGTGTTAGGGGAAAGGAATTAAAAAATAAATCATTAATAAACAAATAAATAAGATTGGGAGAAAATGATAAGCAGGAGGAAATTTGTACTGACATGAAGATGGGGATGAATGTAATGATTTATAAGAGTAGGGGAACGTCGTTACAGCACTTGGGGGTATAGGAAATTATATGATTGAAAGAGAAAGCACTACAGGAAAAGTTTGCCCAGTAATGTAATGAGCCATTTGATGAGCAATCTCGCGATTCTTCAATATTTTTACTAAGTCTCGCTTCTGTTTGAATGATTACAAGGCTGTTGCTTTTCCAAAAATGCCAGTGTAATGCAGTGAATCTGAAAATGAAGTGCTCAGTATGGCCCGACATGACTCTCATTCACAGATTCTGGTCTCCAGGCCAAAGCATTCTTTTTAAACAATCAACCAATCGGCATAGGACATTATAGTAAGACTGAGGAAGAAAGAAGAAGAGTGGTCGTGGGGACAAAGTGTGACGTGATTTATGCAGATGAAACGTCGCAGACGTGGGCATGGGAACATCCATGCAGTTCACACTCGAAGCTCATTGGTATTCTGAACGGTATCTGTCTGATTACGATCACGAAACCTTGGTCAGGTACCGCCGCCCAATGTGGTGGTTACCACGACGAATTTGGCTGCTGCCACCTGCTATGAAACACTTCTTTTTTGACTAGCAAAACTGTTGTTGTCTCGTTGTGTACACGTCTTAAGGGCGACCTTATTTCTTCTTCCGGAGAGATATTGCGCTAATCCAATCAATCTTTTTATGCTACATATGCCATTATATTAATTTGTTGTGGATATTATGTGTTGTACATGCTGCCCCCCCCCCAGAAGTTCATAAGTTTAATTAATGCGGGTCATCTTGAAGATGATTGACAATAGTAAAACTTTTGTTAGACTATGTCCGACTTGACCGAAATGATCAGTCCGATGTTTCAAAAAGTTACTTAAACACAACGATGCCCGAGCAAAAGTGATCAAGCAGTACCAGATTAGGTTCTTAAGTTTCCGGTCTCGCCGATGAACATCATCGCCTTCACAAATCCTTATCTGGTGTCATACTTTATCTGTTAAGTAAATATTTGCAGCTGTAACTTCCGCTCTGCTGTGTTCAATTATTTACATATAGTTGCATAAAGAAGGCTGTGTGTAGAAAGTTGTGACATGTTCAAAATGGAGTATCAAGCTGTTATTAAGTTCTTCACAAAAGAAGAACATGTTCCAAGTAAAATTATCCAGCGATTGGACGGTGTATATGGGAAGCATTCCTCTCATATTCTACCGTAAAAGAATGGGCCGTACTTTTTCGAATGGGTCGAGAAAGCATTGAAGACGAAGAGCGTGCAGGTCGGCCCTAGGAGGTGCTCACTCCTGAAAATTTATGGAAGGAGAAATTATGGCAGATTAAGCAATGATGATTACATATTGCTCTACCCCTTCACTCCCAGCCATTCCCTTTTGAAAGGTGAAATATCAATCCTACCTTACGCTACTTAAATATTTAAGAGCTTTCAATTGTCTTTTTGAAACATAGGTATAGAGCTTAAACTGCAAAAGCCCCTGCTAAAGTGACTGCTAAACAGATCTCTATTGAATTTAGTTGGGGAGAAAGCACAAAGACTGAAACTGGAATTGCTGAGATCTTTTTAAGGAGAAGAAACAAATAAACGCACATCCTGACACAACCTTCCTCCTCTTAGCCTCACAGTCACCCCCCTTTATAATTCAAGTACAAGAAATTAATTTTATTTAATATGAACTTGTTACAAATAGTGTTTTATTAATGTTTTCTGCAAGGTTTTTTTTTATGATACATGGAATGAAATGATAAATGGAATATGGAGGGAAGCCTTCCAGGCCTAAGTTTAGGGTACCTTCCGGGCATTTGCTATTTATGAGGATTGAGGAAAACTTGGAAGGGGGGGACAGCAGTTAGGGAGGATGTTCCTGGTGGAAATCGAACCGCAGACCTCCTGCGCCTTAACAACCTCGGTCACCCCTGGCGGTTTTCTCTAAGATTAAAAGTCATACGAAATGCATATTATAGTGGTCATCAAATTAACGCACCGAACAAGAATGTATAAGTTTTAAAAATATAGCAAAAATCCAAATCGTGAGGATGGAATAATGAAAAAGAATTTATTTTAATTTTAAAATCCAATGACGATCTTTAAAAGTAATACTTTCTACCTTCTCAGTAATCAGACAGTAAATTGGTTTTATGTGTGGATCTATTGCACTTAAAGAGTAATATATATATATATATATATATATATATATATATATATATATATATATATAAAATATTATAAAATATATCCATCTTATAGGTATTATTTGAGGAATAAAAAGTATAAATTATTATTATCTATTTAAGTATGGAGATATGATTTTCTTTGAATAAAATGTATAAAATAATATCTTTACAATGGAAATGTAATGTCTTAAATAAACTAGCAGGCGGTCCTTGTTTATGATAGCGGTTGGGTGCACGCAGGTTATTTTTTGAAATTAATTTTGATTTGAAATGTATTATCATAGAAGAATTTTACTAAATAAATCAAATATGCACCTGGTCTTAGCATGAATATTGTCACATAATTTCCAATAAATTTACTCAAAATGGTCTGATATATTTTAATATCCTAAAAATAATAGCCAAATGAAACTATAATAAATCAAAATTACATATAATTATAAAAATTACTACTTCTAGCACTCACACAGTCCTTAAATCTTTGTGGCCAATCATCTATTGAATTACGCAACACTTATTGGGAAATCTCCTGTTGCTTTCCTAAGCAAACGCTTCAAACTTTCAATATTTGGATGTTTCTTCTTGCAAGTCATCTCCTGAAGCTGGACCACAGCATTTAGATTCGGACTTGCAGAATGCCAGTACAAAGTCGAAATAAAGCTAGTAAAATTGGCCTCAAGCCGCTCCTAGGTTTCCGAGCATTATGTGCTGGGGCTGAGTCCTGCTGGAAGCTCCATCTTTGTACAGGGAAGAGGGTATTGTTGATGTTCTTGACCAATCTCTCGAGCACTGTCTTCTGGTACACATTGGTTGGTGTTTTGACCCCTTTTTCCGTGGCACCTTCTTAGCTCTCACCCCACCACACCATAACAGATGCAGGATGATGGCCCCTCCGGAGTCATTTCAGCAGCTTCTGCAGAATATCTGGGATATACCTTGATATTTTGGGCATTGAAAGTCTCCTCAACATTCATCAAGGTTCTTCGATGACCATTCGCTGTGCAACGCTGAAGTAAGCGAGTTGATTTAAGAGCCTCTGGCGCTTCAGCGCCCTTGTGAGGAGATATCCTTTCCGTAGAATGTCAGCACCTGGTCCCAGGTTACTGCTCAATGTGCGAGACATTTTAGGAATTTTCAGCACACCAACCATCACTGACTATCTTCACACACGTGCCGCCACTGCTTTCACCAATTCTGGAGTGCACATTGTGCGTGGTCTTTCTTGCCGTGGCGGCCTTTCACAGAAAGCGCTGGACAGTGCGGTACATGAACCTGCTGCTTATTTTCAGTTTCTGGAGAATTTTGAAAAACTCACCTAGGGACTTGCCTACCTTGTGCAAAGCTACCACAGCAACGCGATTTTCGTAATCGCCCCATTTCATCTTGAAAATTAACACAAACAACTTTGTGCTTCCGCAGCCGAACTCTAAATGACTCACCACTAGCACCGCAAATCAGCAATGTACAGGCTGTTAAAGAGCGGAAGCGCTGCCACTCTCAAACGTTGTGATAGTATTTACGGCAATACAGTAAAATATGCAGTTCCTTATTGAACCAGAGTGAATTTTCTACAACGGTAAGTACAATAGTAGATAAAATATCTGTCTGCTGTAGCGTTTTAAATAACAAATGTCTCAACTCTTTTTTCAATTGTTATAGTTTAACGTTCAATGCAACGAGGTTCTAAGGAGACGATGAATGAATGAATGATGAAATGGGTGTATAAATGAGCCCGGAGATGGAAACGCTTGAGTATCTGGCATTCATTTTGAAGAATGGAGCAACCGTACGGGATTCTACGCGGAACCTCTGCATATGCAATGCTAACCACCAGACCACGAGGCGGTCATTTTAACTGCGAGCACGTGCATCCAACAGCATAATTCAGCGATTATGAAAGTAAGTTTACTTGTAAATGAACAACGCAATGCCGATTATTAAAATGATTAGCTATACGATAGCTATTTTACAGGTCTGTTCATAAACATTTTAATTGGCGGCTGAAAACAAAAGACAAACGTAGAGGTGTGTAACGGAAACCCGTTAGTCAGAGAGGGGAACTTAATTTTTGGGTCTTGACGTGTATGTTTCTGAAAAAATGCGGGCTTCACCAAGCGGTCTGCTCGCCCGACCTTTGTGGCTGCCTGGACCGGAACTGAATAGAATCCGCATCCGGTTATTCCACCGAGGATAAGAGGAAAAAATAAAAGACTAAGAGAGTGAGAGGGACAGAGAAAAAAAAAACGCATATGAGACCCTTTTTACGCGCATAATATAGAGGCCGGATGGAGGCTTGATAATGCCCCTCCTCAGCGGTCTTTTCAATAAACCAGAGCACATTGCAGGGAGGTTCCGAAACATACATGTCTCTTTTGTTTAGGGCTGCAGTTGGTGCAAACAAGTTGCGCAAGATGCGTGCTGGTGTCGAAATCTTGTTTAACTTTGAGGCAATAGATGTCACCTAGTGTAGATGAGATAGCGTTGTAGCTTGTAGGGTTGCTGAATGTGGTTTTCCCATCAATCATTTCCTCTGTTTTATCAATGAATTATAGAGCTCAAAATCATCGAAATCAAACGCACACATTTAAATTGGCAAAGCGACAATAAATGCACTCTGATTACTATAAATGGGGAAGTGTTGATTACGGCGTCGATCTGAGAAATGCTTGCTGCAGTGTGTGAGTTTAACTGTTTGAAAAAACTCTGGGGAAAACAAGATAGACGAGGCATCATGTGCCAATCTGGCATAAAACCCGGGCCTGCCGTTTACAAGCAAACACACTAGAGTCTCAGGCATATCGGTAGACAATTTTTGACCGAACGTCTCTCACTCATTATCAGAGTGCAACATTTATAGTGAAAGTCTTTACTGGCTAGAAACTTATTATTAACCCACAAGTTACTGCGGCCTTTCGAAACTACAACAAATGTGTTACAAAGTTTTTATTGATTAAGAGAGATTTCATTATATAGATATTAAATTTGTGTGTACTAAAATTCATATCTTTTAATTGATCTAAATATTTTTCCTCTTGTTTTCCACAGTTTTCAATATTACCAGTAAAACGCATAATTATTTGTATTCTTGAACTGGAGTTGTGATTTATCTTCATATAAACTCCACGAAATATGGTAATAATAAATATTTTGAACAAATGAACAGCTGAGAATGGCGTACGCAAAGTTATTTCTTTAATATCTTTGGACAAGTTAAAGAAAAAATCTCTAATTACTAAAGTACTACGGTAATTAATTCATATGAAAATATTTCAGTTGAAAGGAATGACTGTTATGGAAGAATAACAGCAATTTCCACGTCAAAAATAGGCCAAGTTCCCGGCCTAACCATTTTCTAGGTATGATAAAGACAAAAACTATATAGGTATAGTTACCCTTTATTGCAAACACTTCTCACATCTTTGAATTAACATTTCAACCGCCCCCCCCCCCAAAAGTCACAAATCTTGTCTGCAAAAAAGGGGGGAAAAAGCAAGCGCCACTTCTTCGTCACACTTTCCCTTCCTCGAAGGTCCTTCTTGAGTTTTCAGAAGAGGAAATAGTCACTGGGAGCAAGATCTGGGCTATAGAGTGGATGGTCGATCTCCTTGAAGCCACATTTCTTCACAGCTTCCTTTGCAACAAGAGCTGTGTGCACAGGCGCGTTGTCGTCAAGAAGGCGCACACGTCTTTTCTCTTAGGTGGTGATTCGTCAGGTTTACGCCTCTCCATTGATTCTCTTTTGGACAAGGGATCATAGTAGAGGACCATAGTTTCATCTCCTGTAACAATGGTTTGCAGAACTTCTCTCTCTTTGCCACGGCAGAGCTCCAAAAATGTCTGACAACAGATGACTCGTTGCTGCTTTTGCACTGAGGAAAGAAGTCTAGGCAATAACCGTATTCATGTTTAAATGTTCATGAATAATTCCAAGGACTGTTGTTTTAGAAAGACCCAACCTTGCTGCTATTTCTGTAAGTTTGACCCGCTGGTCTTCCATAATTTCTCCATCCACAAGAACGATGTTTTCAGGAGTGAGCACCTCCAAGGACCGACCTGCACGCTATTCGTCTTCAATACTTTCTCGACCCATTCGAAAAAGTTTGGCCCATTCTTTTACAGTAGAATATGAGGGGGGTGTTTCCCCGTATACCCGTCCAATCGCTGTTAAATTTCATTTGGAGTAAGTGCTTCTTTTGTGAAGAACTTAATAACAGCTGCTGGACTCTGCATTTTGAACATGTCACAATCTTCTATACATGGCCTTCTTTACGCAATTATATCAGACAACTGAACACAGCAGAGCGGAAGTTACAGCTGCAAATATTTACTTAACAGATAAGGTATGACACCAGATAAGGGTTTTGTGAAGGCGATAACCCTAATCGGTGAGACCGGAAACTTATGAACCTACCCTCGTATCTCGACATTCATTACAGCTAATTTATCTCTCTTAAGGTTAATTTATAGAACGTTAACATTAAATCAGTCCCTATTTCAACGAAAGACTTTGAACATTTAATACATTTCCACGCAAAATTACTAAACAGTCAGATAGTTTTCGAGACAAGAAAGCTTAGTGGGCCGATTTGAAATCTCTGGGAGGTTATTTCTCAGAAATCACAGCAATTGGACCCGGAAACTGGGAATAGCATTAGCAGTCCAGAGGTGTGTGTGTCTGATGCAGGCTGCTTCGACATGTGACAGCTGCTTCTCTCCCCTTCACACTCAAGCTGCACAGCCTCGCCGCGCATTCTAGAAGTATTAGCACTATTACGCAGGTTGATACATGTAACACTGCACGGTCGCTGCAGCCAACGCTGGTTGCAGCAGCTATCTCGCAGCGTTAAGAATGCTCTGTATTTAGAAACACGAGGCAGCGTATATTGGGTCCGTTTTTGACAAGAACAGTGTGGTCAGATATAGAAAAGGAAGGAATAATGCCATCAAGCCTTCATTAACTTTACATAAACCTCTTAAAACAGCGCTTGGTTTTTAAGGTACAATCAGGATACACCACAAACGTGGATAGTGCGTAAATA